>CAJHZI010000510.1:450000-892500 GCA_905160935.1 Enchytraeus crypticus
TTTCAAAACAAATGTAGAATTTTAGGTATTCCCTGACTTTAGTACGGGTATAAGCGGGGGGGGGGGGGTAAGTTACGGGGATACACTCACTCTATGAGCCGAATTCAGTAGTGAATAAATTTTGAGCCCCCCCCCCCCACAGAAATTTGTCTGATTGCGTCACATATCCCAAAGAAGGCGGGGAGTAAGCAAAAAAATGTACTGTAAAAAAAATTTCGTGCCCCCCCTTAAAAAATTCCTGGATCCGCCCCTGGGCAAGAGATAAAGCATTTAGTGAGAGGTGCACATAGATAGATAGATAGAGACGGATGAAGAGCGAGAGAAAAAGAGAGAGAAGAGAGAGAGAGAGGGGAAAACGATAGACAAAAAGATATATCGAGTAATAGAAAGAGAGCGAGTGAGAGAGAGAGAGAGAGAGAGAGATAGAGGAATAGAGCTAGAGAGAAAGGAGAGAGAGAAAGAGAATGAGGGAGAGAGAGAAAGAGGGGGAAATAGAGATAGATAGAAAAATAGAGCAATGGAGAGAGATAGAGGGGGAGAGAGGTAGAGAGAGAGAGAGGGGAGGAGGGAGGAGAGAGAGAGATGAGAATTATGGGTTATCTGGGAATAAATAATTAAAGCATGAAATAGATAAATGGACAAATAATTAAAGCATCAGAGAATTAATTGTACATAAAATTAAGATATCAATTAAATAATTGCGCAAATAATTAAAACAGTAAATAAATAATTAAACAAATAAAGGAAGCATCAAATAAATATTTAAACAAATATTAAAAAATATTAAACAAATAATTGAGATATAACTGTTATCTGATTTATTAGTTTTCTTCTATCTGAACATGTGTTCTATCTGAACATGTGTTCTATCTGAACACATCTGCTAATAAACAGGTAACCTAAACGATATCTTTGCATGAAATTATAATAATAAAATAGTCAGTGAATCAATTGAAGATCAATCCATAATGATCGACCCTGACATCATCCTTGTATGAGGAAACGGACGTTAAACCATTATATTATTATTATTAATAATATCTCAAGCTGCCACTGTAGCACTTATCAACTACGCTGAACCAATCACTGGAAAGATTTCATATAAAACACTTAAAAATAAAATTAAACTAAATCAAACAACCAATCAAAGTTAAAGTATTTTAAAAAGCATCAAGTTAAATATATATTATAGGTTATATTATAGTTACATATATATTATAGGTTATATTATAGTTACATATATATTATAGGTTATATTATAGTTACATATATATTATAGGTAATATTATAGTTACATATATATTATAGGTTATATTATAGTTACATATATATTATAGGCTTAACAAATAATGCCCTCTAGCTAGAAGTTAAATTCATGAAATATATTTGTCTAACTAAAAATGATTGCTATATTTAGGAGGAGACCTGGTGTTGATGTGGAACTGGTTGGTGGTTCCGGTGTGCTCAAAGTCATGGATGAGAGCCGCGAAGACAACGGAAAGTATTTCCAGATCCGTCATCCACGTCTGCGAGTATGGAAAATATGAGCAAGAGTGAGCAATGAATCCCATAACAACGAATACGTTGAGAAAACCTACGAACACATTGTCAACTAATTTCACTATAAATAAGAATGTTAACAAATATTTTAATATAGACAAATTTGATTTCATTCTCAAAAAAGGATTTCAAATTTCAAAGAGGTTTCAAAAAGGATTAAAAATGGATTAATGCATGAAGATTTATTAATTCGTATTCACTTTATTTAGAAAAATATAGCATAGACTTAAAACACACCAGGATAAAAATATAGGGTGTCCAGATAGATCGTGAACGATTTTGAATGACTGCCATTTTTAATCCACTAGTAACAAATTTATAAAAATTGTCATTTAGTATTTAATAATGTCTCCTTTATTCTTCAGTACAGCGTCAAGTCGATCATGCATCGAGCCAATTAGATTTGTCAGAGTTTTCAGAGGTATCGATTTCCACGCCTTTCGAATCCGGCGTTTCAAGCTGTTCAATGTCTGCGGTTCAGGATCGGCATAAACCGTTGCCGCCATAATACTCCAAACATTTTCTATCGGTGACAAATCCGGAGAATTAGGTGGCCAGTCCTCTGGTGAGATATATCCATTAATGTTTGTGTTCAACCACTCGACTGACGCTCTTGATGTGTGTGCACGTGCACCGTCTTGTTGAAACAATCCTTCGCCGTTATTACGAAACAGCTTTGTAGCTGTTAAATTCGTACATACAACTGTTCGCTGGAATGCTGGTTTGACCTCTTTCTCCAGTATCTCATTGATGTAATAAGTCGAATTAACTGAAGTTTTATTTGGGATGATATGAAGTTTTGTTAATCCGCGAGCTGTAATACCACCCCACACCAGAACTGACGGGCTGAACTTCACCTGTGGCGCGCACGGAACAGAAGTTTCTTGTGATCCCCATACTACATCGTTCTTATTGTTAGGTACGTAGTAAAGTTTGAAAGGTGATTCATCAGTGAACATGACACGCGACCAGTCAATATCTTTAAACTTCTTCGCAAAGTTGACTCGGCGGACTTTATAAGCACTACTTAACTTTGGGACCTTTTGTCGTTTAAAGCATTTCCATTTCAGCGTCGTTCGCATATACTGTCTTATTGTCTCTTTGCATCCAGCAAAGCGTTTGTCTTTCAATCGACGTGCTAACTTTCGCAGACTCTGTCCACGCACATATTTAGACTGCCTAATCAGTTTTTGAGCGGCAGCAGTCAGCACAGACTTTCGACCGCCTTGATAACGACTCTGCAGCGTTTCGTTTGGATTCTGCTTGTAGCGGTTGGCCCACTTGCTAATCCACGCTTTACTACGACCTAGTTTTTTTGCTATAACGCCATAACTATACTTTTCTTCCAATAGTGTAATAGCTTGTGCTCTAATTTGCGCTTCGTTTAATGTTGCCATTGCCTAATCAGTGATACGCCGTTTATTTACTGCACTGTTGCGGCAGTTTTCTGTTTACGCACATTTTGATGACGTCACGGCAAATGACGTCAACACTTTGAAACGTAAGTTACAAACCTACAGTATTTTCCCTGTTATTTACAATTGAACAGCCTATCTGCCAGTATCAAACTTTCCACATTGTATTGTGCATAACATATAATTTTTTGCATTCAAAATCGTTCACGACCTATCTGGACACCCTATAGGTCTATATCTTTCAAAATTTATATATTCAGTGATTTAGAAATACTTCATAATACCATACTTACTAATACTAAATAGCATTAGTAGTGCTTGATAGTACAGTTAGTAGAACTCATATTGGGTTAATTGATTGTTTTCTTATTGATTGATTGATTTATTAATTGATTGATTGATTGGCACATACCACTAGACCGGTTTGTGAGATAAAATGATGCGAGGTTTGAGCGACGTCAGCTGCATGTATAACATTGTGGTAGGGATTATTGTGCTTGTTGTAGCCTTCCTCTAACCTCATCAGAAACCTATCCAGTGTAGCTAGGTCTATCTGAAGCACAAATATCAAAGCTATTCAGTGTAGCTAGGTTCTGTAGCACAAATATCAAAGCTATTCAGCGTAGCTAGGTCTATCTGTAGCACAAAAATCAAAGCTATCAAATGTAGCTAGGTCATTCTGGTAAAATCTAAAAAGCTAACGTTAACGTCAGTTTCCTCACTCGAAAGCGATGTCAGTTACGGGCGAGCCAAGGATTTGAACCCCACATATACTGATCCGCGGTCGAATATCTTACCTACATCGCATCTGGCTCCAGCCAACAATAGATTTTAGCTAAACATGAAATATTCAATTAATTTGTTTGTCGCTGATAGCCCCTACAGTGAAGAGGAAGGCGGAAGACAGAGAAGAGTGGTGGCGTTATATACTATGGACCTGCCAGTAGGCAGAGCACTAAGAGAGAGTTTCTACAGCACGCAGCCAACCTTGAACTTGTTGATGATGTCGTACTTGAGGAAGAGCCCATTGGCTATGTACTTGAGGGCGTGGCCAGCTGTCAGCTGATTCAAGTGAAACACGTCAAATGACCAATCATCGACGTTCTGTAAACAAGCAATTAGAATAACGTCCAATAGAATAGCACACATTTAATATAGCAGGCAATTAGAATAACATCCAATAGAATAACACACATTTAGTAGGCCTATATCAGGCAATTAGAATAGCACCCAACTAGAATAGAATTCGATTAGAATAACACCCAATTAGAATAGCACACAATAGAATAGCACACAATTAGTATAGCAGGCAATTGGAATAAAATCCAATTAGAATAACACGCAGTTAGAAAAACGCCCAATTGCAATAACACGCAGTTATAATAACAAGCAACTATAATTGCTCACAATTAAAATAGCATGCTAAAATAATCTGTGAACTCCCGTCTAAGCCAATTGAGTGATAAAGGCCTCATAACTCGCATAAAGTGACGCCACTAAAGTGCAGGGTATAGCTAATTTAATCTATGCTTAAGCAACATTATTTGTATTTGCATTACTATGCCAGTAGTTACACGTATATATTGTAATTATGTTCGTATGTTACTTTTCGTATGTCTGTATATTATCTATGTGTGACTGTCAGATTGTTTGAATTAAAAGAAGATATTATTAATTAACAATTAATTATTATTATTATTAATTTATGCTATTAGAAATAAAGGCAGGGGCAGGCCGAAAAAAAGGAATGTTAGATGTTTTAAAGATTCACTCATATGTGGACGTGAAAAGTAAATCGGAAGACAGAGAAGAGTGGAGGCGGAAGACAGAGAAGAGTGGAGGCGTTATATACCATGGACCTGCCAGTAGGCAGTGCACTAAGAGAGATATTATTATTAATAATTTTAATAATTCTGAAAGAACAGCTATGATGAGAAAAGGACGTTAAGATTATTAACTTAACTTTTCTTATTTATCTATCCATTACAAAAACTGTATTTTATCGTATTGTACTATACAGTATTGTATTTTTACGCAATCCTATCTCAATTAAGTGTATTGCACTTCATTGCACCTAACTCTATAGTATTGAACTAACTGAGGCTAGAGACAGACCTTTAGCACGTCGATAACATGAACCGGTATCAGTGGAGTCTGCGAGTTAGAGCTGCGTCTAGCCATCCTGTAACAAACACAAATACAGAATACAATGTCTGGAATAAAGGATTGGTCCAGCCATCGTTGGCTTTCTTGCAGTCGGCATCAGGGGTGAGAACAAAAGATAACAAAATAGAAAAAAATACGACCAAATACTTGGGTTCATAGTTCTTTTTTCAAAGCTTATTTAGCTATTCGCCTGATGAATAAGTGGAAAAATTTATTGGCATAACCTTGAAAGAATGCGGCCGATAAACTAAACATGAGTCATGTAAGGGTTTAGGGTCAAGGTTAGCGTTAAAATATATGTTATATCTTCCACCTCTGAGGTGGAAGATAGACCTCTTTTCTTTGGCAAAGTCTTTCCATAACTTTGGAAAGATTTAATGCAGTCTGCTTCAGCAATTCTTTTAAGCAGCTAGATGGTCTCAAGTAGCCGGGCGGCGATGCAGCACGTATTGCTCGAATCGTTTTTTTAAAATCAAATCTCGGGTTCTTTACACCCGGGGTAAAAAGAAATAATAATACTAATAATGTTGAGGAATCTTCACAAAGCTGAGTGTAACAATGAAAGAATAAGACTTAGAACTGCATTGTCTCAGCATCGCTATATCTTCCTTTTCATATAACATTGCTGCAAACTTTTCTTATTAAAATTTATATTCTCCTTGATGTTGCTCCTCTTTAGTGACTGATGGTGAGATAGCGCTAAATAGCTATATATAAATATCCAGGAGCTCTAGCTGGCTTTAATCTAAATCCACTCAGCTCCCTAATATCGCTCATTAACTGCTAACAGTCACGTGATCACGGCTACATGAAAGACTGTTATATCGCTAGGAATTATTCTCACTGGAATTTCTGCGATAGAGAGTGTTCTGGCATTTCTTAGATCTTTAGCTTTCCTCTCTCTCTCTCTCTCTCTCTCTCTCTCTCTCTCACACACACACACACACACACACACTTACTCTCTAGTGTTCCACAAAATAGATGGTCCAAAGTAGTCACCGTCTGCTACCACTCTCATTAAAGAGCAAACAATTACCCAGTAACTTAACTTTTGCAGCAACACGCCTATTGAACACAACTACAAAGAAGTCTAGCATCTGAAGATATTGAACGCTATCGGAATGAAAATAAATAATTAAGCTTTTAGTTCTATATATATATATATATATATATATATATATATATATAATATAATATAATATATATACAAGTACAAATTATATATATTTATATATATATATATATATACATATATTACATCACTTAAGCAATCAAAGCACATACGGAACCTAAGAAAAATGAAAATTTGATTGATTGAATGCTTGCTAAATTAATTGATTGATTGATTATCGACGACCACACCTGTCCAGACTCAGCCCCACCCTGACGACGTTGACGAGGGAGCGGAACTTGACCCTGTCGTTGTCTCGACGCTTGGCGGCAGTGAAGGCGCTGCGGGTGAAGGTCATGGACAACCAGTCCCTAACCTCTGGGGGCACAGAGTCAGCCTCGACCTTGCTCAGACAATCGTCGTCGTCTAGACCACTGAGCACATGGTACACCAATAAAACAAGGCGTGGCTTACTTAAAGGAACCAATGGTAACAGGTTGAAATTTTAACTTAAACAAAATTAGCTTTGCTTTCATAATTAGAATTCAACTTGTATTATAGTTGCCAGAGATAATGCTAATAGTAATGGCAATAACTGCAATTGTAGATAATGGTAATTGTTACGTCATCTGCAATATATTCATGTTGCTATGTATTCATGTTGCTACTGTTGGAACATTTGGTGAACCTTTGTAACGTTAACGTTATAGGTGAACCTTTGAGCAGATCAAAGCTTCCTCCTGGAAGTATGTGATGGAAAGCAAGGGACTGAAGTTGATCAACTGAATAATCGACGAATTAATAACAGTCCCATTGGCAGAGAGAGAGAGAGAGAGAGAGAGAGAGAGAGGGAGAGAATGAGAGAGAGAGAGGGAGAGAGAAGGAGAGAGAGGGAGAGAGAGAAGGAGAGAGACGGGGAGAGAGAGAAAGGGAGAGAGAGAAGGAAAGAAGAAGAAACAGAGAGAGAGAGAGAGAGAGAGAGAGAGACCGACCAAAAAGAAGCAGATAAACAGAGAGAGAGACCGACGAAAAAGAAGCAGATAAACAGAGAGACAGAGAGAGAGTGAAACAGACAGAGAAAGTGAGACAGAGATATAGAAAATGAGAGATAGAGAGAGAGTAAGACAAAGAGAGAGAAAGAGAGAGAGAAAAAAGAATACCGATTTTAAACCTTACTATTTAAGCTACAGTGACTATATGAGACACTTGAAGACTTCATACGTTTAAAGTCTCTTTTGAGCCTGTATTTGAGACTCTAATACTTTTTCTGTTTTTTCTGTTTGTGAACATAGTATCGCGTGAATTCACTCTGATAAATTTATTCTTACGTGCACCCTTTTGCTATTTGCTATTCAGCAACATACAGAACTAAATAGCCAATGCTAACTACTTTCAAATGTATTATTTGTTTATCTTGTAATAAAAACAATTCTATCTATATCCTTACTCGTCAGTATGGCGAAAGACGAATTTAATTTAAATTTTTCTAACGGTTTAAACATGTGATGTTAATAAGTGATAGATATCTATATAGCTGATCATTTCATTATAATGCTTGTTTACTTTTTAAAATTCAGTTTACGCAGCCCGAAGGCTCCATCAGTGACAGATAAACCTATGAACTACTTTAAGAAAACCTTGTTAAATTGAATCAAGCGCCTTGTAATTGACGAGCCAACAGATTGGAAAGTCTCCGGACTAAATCGAGAAATTCTTTGAATAGTTTCCCGGCTGACTGAACTCGTGATCAGGATAGGGACACTCGTTATAGAGAGCATAGGCTCCTCAATGGGACACTCGTTATAGAGAGCATAGGCTCCTTAATCCTGAGATCCCGAGAGATAAATAACAGAGAGGGGAGTGTGCTAAACCCCCATATTCAAATTCACATTTAAAACTTAAAGCTAAAGCTAAAAAGGCTAATGGTAACGTCAGTTTCCTCACTCGAAAGAGATGTCAGTGACAGGCAAGCCCAGGATTTGAACCCCGCACATACTGATCCGCAGTCGACTATCTTACCGACTTCGTCACTGGCTCCAGTTAGTCACTAGCTTTCCAGTCAGTGGAAAGTATAGCAAATCATGTGCTGGATAACCGAGAAGACTCTGTGAGAAATAAAGAAATAAACCTTAGTATACTAGACAAATCTAATGAAGAAGGTATGACTCTGAGATGTTTCATGGCTAAGATCTGATCTATAAGATCTTTACAGAAGTCTGATATAAGAGTCACGCATACGTAGGTTTGACTTAAAACCCCTTGCATCTTTAGAATCATGCATCTTAGAGTCATGCATCTTAGAGTCATGCATCTTAGAGTCGTGCTTTAACGTTTATATTTTCTTACTCTTCTCAGTCTTCCGCTTTCCTCAATGTGGAAATGAAGAGGAAAGCAGAAGATAGATAAGATTAGAGGCGATGTATACCATGGACCTGCCAGTAGGCAGTGCACTAAGAGAGAAAAGTGATCTCCTTACTCGTAAAGAAAAAGAAGCCCTTAGTTCAGTTTACGTGGCCCGAAGGCTCCATGAGTAACGGATAAATCTATGAACTCTATCCGATTACCTATGCTGTCAATACAATACAGACTTAGTCAGCTCTAAACCATGATTTTAGGCTTCTCTTCTCACACCCAAGCATATCTTTATCCTCGAGAGAGCCCCTCTCTCTCCCTATCCCTATCCGCTCATTAGCACTGAGCTCTGCCGGACATGGGATTTGTTGTCATAGCAACAGGAACAGTATGGCGGAAGTCCCTTAGCACTCCAATAGGACTCTATCTCCCCTCCAGTGTTATATATAGATCGTATTTCAGCATTTCTTACTCCACTCCAGTGATTATATATAGATCGTATTTCAGCATTTCTTACTCCACTCCAGTGATTATATATAGATCGTATTTCAGCATTTCTTACTCCACTCCAGTGATTATATATAGATCGTATTTCAGCATTTATTACTCCACGCAATCTGTGTCGAGCTGTAGTAGTCCGTGATACGAGAGGTGGTAGAGAAATTTAAAGATTTTTAGATTTGTGAGTTGAGAGTTATCTCTCTCTCACTTAGTGTACTGCTTACTGGCAGGTCCGTAATATATAACGAATCCACTCATCTAATAAAGGGAGAGAGAGAGAACGAGAGTGAGTGAGAGAGAGAGAGAGAGAGAGAGAGAGAAAGGGAGAGAACTATATATTATATATGCGCTCGGCCGCTCATCGGCATTAAATAAAGAACTCTGCTATATAGAGAATTATTCCATTGGAACTGAGAAGAGTGATTTGATGACGAGGATGGAAAGCTTGTGGTCTCTTAATGAGCCACTCAAGAGTATTCCACTCAGAGATTTGATCCTAGATAATCCTTCCATAGAGATTCTATGAAATTTCGACGTGTTGATTTCTTCTTTAATCTAACAGCCCAGAAACTGCGGCCGATACTTTTTTTCTGTACTGAAGCCAGTGGCTTCATGGCTGGAGCCAGTGGCGATGTCGGTAAGTTATTCGATCGCAGATCAGTGTGTAAGGGGTTCAAATCATGGGCTAGCCAGTCACTGACATCGATTTCGAGTGAGGAAACTGACGTTACAATTAGCTTTTTAGCTTTTACAGATCGGAAAGGAAATATAACATATAAACAGACTCTCAATATTATAACTAAAGTGGCAAAATGAATATCAGTTACATTATAACTAATTTTATAAATTAACATAACAGCAAACTGGATTAGAAAGCGCAGGATGCTTGTTTAAATATTTCAATTCATGATTTAAATTTTAACAAACTGGACAATTACAGTATTTTTCAAATGCTATTGCACTATTTTGGTTTAGAATATTACAGAAAGTCCCATGTTTCCAGATATCCCGTAGAAGATTTACAAAATCATCTCGATTGCTCATTTTAAGTTAAACCCTCTTTTAATGATCTATAAATAATTTCGCTCAGGTCTGCTGAAGATTATTTCTGCCTGAACTCTCGAGGGACCGACTGAGTCGACTTGTTATGTCATTGTGATAAAGTCCAAGAACTTGTCATATCACTGTGAAAAAGTCAAGAACTTGTCATATCACTGTGATAAAGTCCAAGAACTTGTCATATCACTGTGAAAAAGTCAAGAACTTGTCATATCACTGTGATAAAGTCCAAGAACTTGTCATATCACTGTGAAAAAGTCAAGAACTTGTCATATCACTGTGATAAAGTCCAAGAACTTGTCATATCACTGTGAAAAAGTCCAATAACTTGTCATATCACTGTGATAAAGTCAAGAACTTGTCATATCACTGTGATAAAGTCCAAGATTAGCGTCCAATCAAGAGTCCTATTAGAGCATGCAGACTTAAATACATAATAGCATATTAAAACTCTTAGTATCATTTATAAAGCCATGCTAATTTCATTAACATAAGCTATTTTTTATTATATTGTTCATCATCATCATCATCCTCCTCCCTTGTATCCCAGTTTAACTAGGGTCGGGATACAAATACACTGTCTCAAATCCTCTCTGTCCTACACCACACCACCAGTCAATCCCCTATTTGAGACTTTTCCATTGGTTTAAATTTTTGTAGCAATTTCTGGAGCCTAGGTGCTCACCAACCGAATGCCCTTTCTGACGTTGGTATGGATCTTAGTGCTTTAGTCGCCTTCTACGACACGTGCAGTCACCGGTTGGTGAATTCTTCAAGCAACCCGGACACAACACGGGGATAATTTTTATTACATTGTTCATTAATTAATATTCTATTATAAGTTAATAAGCTAATATGCTATTATAATTTACAATGAAGAAGTGTCCTGCTTGGCTCAAAGCAGTTATCGTCGGAGAGCTAAGTACAGTTCGTAAATTATGACATAGGCTACGCACTATGAAGAAAGTTATCATATAGAAGAAAGAAGAAAGAAAAAAATTGCAAAATCTCAACTGTACGGGCAGTTTGAAGGCATTGAAGTGCGGGTATATTTTTCAAAACCGAAACACATGTAGAATCTAGGACAGTGCTAAACGACCGTCTAAGTAAAAAGCCTATTTAAGCAGGTAAAAGAAGAGGAAGAAATAAAGAGAGCAAGAGAGAGCTAGAGAGAGAAAGAGAGAGAGAGAGAGAGAGAGAGAGAGAGAGAGAGAAAGAGAGAGAAAGAGAAAGACAGAGAAAGACAGAGAAAGAAAGAGAGAGAGAGAGAGAGAGAGAGAGAGAGAGGATGTTGATGTTTATGAGGAAGGGATAAAGGAGAGAGAAATGAGGATAAGTTGTGTAAGTTACACGAGCGTGTATGTGGTAACATGTGTACACAACTCTCTAAACAGTCATTGACTGGAGAAAGCATCTATCTCTCTCCAACTTGAGACGAACACGGCCCAGATATCGGACTAGGATACTATATAGACCGGAACTCCTGCTATGTCGCCATTTCATCGGCACTTACTGTAACATGTACACGTGTTTCAGTAAATTCTTTACTCTTTGTAATAAAAAGTAAACACGCATTATAGTGAAATGATCAACTATGTCGATATTTTTGTCACTTTTAGTACCACATGTTTAAACCGTCTGGCAATTTAGACCATTTTCCGCATAACCAGTCCAGTGAATGTCCGAGATTTTACTCTCAGGTCAGCGCGGCTGGGATACGAATCCGCGAGAGTTCAATTCACCTCAGGATCTGTCATTTAAAACTTCATGACGTTACCCCTACGCTATTGAGACATTCCAATATATATCCATCATGGGTGTAGGTAAGCAAGATTTTTTAAATTTGGTTGACAAAGATTTCCAACGGTACGGCATAAAGACATCTGCATTTAGATACATGTGTATCTCTCATACCTATTTGCTTTTCTGGTGTTGGTTGCATTGATGTATGTGAAAGATTCATGAATGGGCTATTACGCCCGAAATAAAGCAATAAATAAATAAATAAACTACCGGAGAGGATTGAAATTAGAGGAAGAAGTTAGAAGAGTCAGTGGAAAGCTTGTCGCTTATTCTACTTCTTCTCTAAGTGCCGTGCCTGTTCCAAGCCTTGGGAGGGCATGGTCATATTCCTCCATATGTCTCTGTTCATTGTTGCTCTGATCATCTCTGTTTCAGTTAACTGCATCCATTTGCTAAGACTCTTAATAAAAGTCATCCGCTGTCGACCCTTGCATCTTTTTCCATCTATAATTCCTGTCACTACGGTATTTTCAACTATTTTGTTCCGCTTAATGTGTCCGAAAAACTTTGTCGCTCATACTGGAGTGAATGATCCAGTGGAAAGCTGAAGTGAATGGATTCAGTGGAAAGCTTGTCCCTCATACTGGAGTGAATGGATTCAGTGGAAAGTTTGTCGCCACATCTCAAGTGTTATAACAGCGGCCCTGAAGAGCACACGTCATCAGAAAGCTACAGTAGAGATAGTCACAAACCTGTGATAGCATTCGCTAACTTTATGCTTAGCTTAACCCGCTAGACGATGATACATAAACACAAAGAAAGCGTGAGAAATAGAGAGAGAGAGAAAGAGAAAGAGAAATAGTCTTATGAAGAGAAGGAAATGTGAGCGTATCAGTTAATTCATCTATGGGTCATTCAGAAAGAAATCTAAAAGTCTCTTCTCTAGACTACTGCATTGTCTCCAACACTTCGTCGTGATCCTAATGTTAGCAGTCAAGTTTCCACTTGGCTTGACTTCAATATAAATTATTTTATGATGTATATAGACACACACACCACACACACACACACACAAGTAAATATATATATATATATATATATATATATATATATACTGTATATATATATATATATATAGAATTATATAGGCCCCTATATATATATATATATATATATATATATATATATATATATATATATATTTACTTGTGTGTGTGTGTGGTGTGTGTGTCTATGTACATCAGTATGTATGTATAATATATAGATATATATATATATATATATTATATCATATATGTATATATATATATAGAATTATATAGGGCCCTATTATAGATATATATATATTATATTAGATATATATATATACATACATACATAAATGTATTCAGAACTATATATATATATATATATATATATATATATATATATATACCTTTTATTCGCCACTTGGGCAACTAAGACACACACAAAACAGAAACAGAAATAAACGCAAAATGTGCAAAACAAAGAAAATAGAACATGAAGAAAAAACAATAGATTGCATTTCGAAAAAAGTAGCCTATGCAATATAAGCACATCAATATCATCAATATTGAAACCGCATAGGTTACATTTGTCAAAATTTCCACAATAATACTTATTGGCATGATATACCAATTTTTTTCTTTCAACACTGCTGAAAGTTTAGATTTATTACATCTCTGTAGTTATTTTTAAAATCCAGAGCATTAGTATGGAAGTGAGCTGCCAGCTTGTCTAAGTCGCCCGTAGACAGACTTGTACATATTAATCGTAGCATTATATTTTCCGACATATTCAGAGACGATAAGAAGGACATTACCTTTAATGCATATATGTGCAAAATTGATTTAAACCCAGTATATAACTGACAATGTTTTATAGTATTTGAGTCATATGTATTAAAAACCTTTTGAAAAGATTTAGTCCACGGACTATTTAGAGTAGTTAACTCTGTTTTATTAAGGGACAGAGCCTCCAATGCGTACGTTAAACATGGTAGAACAATGGTCGATATTAATTTCAGAATTACAGGCTTATTGTTAGAAGTTCCTAATTTAGCCAATATTGCATTTGCAGATCTATAATATTTAATTTTGGCAGCATCAAAACTACATTTAAATTTAGGTGCATTCAAAATATATATTCCTAAATATTTCCTATATATTCCTATATATATATATATATATATATATATATATATATATATATATATATATACAGTATAATATGTATATAATATATATATTTATACATATATATATATATATATATATATATATATATAAAACCTCTATATATCGTTTTATACGGGTGTGTGTTGCGAAAATGTTAAAAAAAACTATGCTAACTATGACTAACAAATATCATACACAGTTTATTAATTTGGTATCAATCAATCAAACTACGAAAAGGTTTCCGATTTATTTCTCAACTGTTAACTTACCCTCGATGGTTCTTAGAATCTGATAATTTTCTCTGTCTCTGCATTGTGTCTTGGACCATCAATCGAGTGAGAACTCAAAGTGTTTCAGAGCAACGACGATTACAAATTAGGCTACTCAATATCCGTATAAGAGCTTCTATGCAGTGATATAAACTGCAACAGCTTGTTCGTAAATAGTCATCTTACCTAGTTCACAAGAGATTATTATAAATAACTTACGACTACTAATTTCTACTATGAATAGCTAATGGGAATAGCTACTATGAATAGTTATGAGTTATTTGTAATGACATTGGTTCATCCTGAATGATTTAGGAGTAGTTGCATAGTCTAGTTTTACTGTTTGGTCTTTCTCAGTAATTGATGGCAATAATGCCATGCTACTATAGTGTAACAATAGCTAATCCATCTGAACATTGTAACCTATTTAGAGACTGGAACATGGAAGAGGTATATTAAAAGTTTAGAATGTTATTTTCTGGAATAAATTCAAAATATAGTTAAATTCCCAGTGATATTTAAAACACCATTTTATTCAGAAATATTCTTCAACTTAAAATAGTGCAATTATTAATTAAAATTAGTTTTAAAACAGACTTTACTGCATGATTAGTTACATAAAAGTGACGTAACAGTAAATTACTGTTACCTTAATCTTTGTGACGGTAGCTCGAGTTTGTCGAGTCTTGAAGAGAAGCCTTGTGCTTCTGAACCTTGACGTTAAACACACTACAACCTACCTACCATTAAATTTAGTTTTGTGTGGCTGTTCCGTAAGTCCTGGGATCAATTCCCGGTAGAGCTGATCAGAGTGTAAAATCTCGGACATTCACCTTTCAAGGTACACCAGTATAATGACGTCTTGAATAGAAGCCTTCAAGTTTTTGACCTTGACGTTAAACAAACATTTAAAAAGAAATTTAAATTAATGGTACCAGTGCACTTAATTATTCGTAAATATGCTAACCATCAAGTTCTATCACTATCATCCGTGTGATAAAAGTTGATATCTTAATTATCATATTGCGCTGCATGTGGTTAAGCACGCACTAATTACCAACGTCGTGTGTCGTACACGACACTTGATAAAAGCTTTACATGTGGTGCCGTACACGACTCTTGATAAAAGCTCTACTTATTGTGTCGTATACGACAATTGATATAAGCTCTACTTATTGTGTCGTATACGACAATTGATATAAGCTCAACATGTTGTGTCGTATACGACACTTGACAAAAATTTAACAACGTTGTAACGTAAACATCAGTTTCATGTCTCGAAAACTCTACCGCATAAATCTTGTAATAGTTTCCGTGATTTGTTGCTTATACTAAAAATATCAGGCCTAACAAACCTTGCACCGACAAAAATACAAAAAAGCAATCTCCGTTAATAAAATATAGATTTCTACTGTAGTCAAAGAGTAAACTTTACTGGCATTCATTCAAAGATCATTAAACATAACAGAGAAATTGACGAACAACGATTTACATATAAAACAACACGGGTAGCTCTAAATCAGTTGCTACAATGTGTTTCTAGTGAATCAGTGTAAGAGAACATTAGAAGCTATAGAGACCGCTAGACACGGGACAGCCTCCAAGCTGTGGACTGGTTGAACTAACCACGTCTCTTTCTCCGCACAAAACAATCATCCGAGCGTCGTGAGAGAGGCAATGCAACCATCAGCTGATGCAGTCAGTAGCTGTACAGAACAGCTGCCTGCAGCCAGCAGCTGTACAGAACAGCTGTCTGTAGTCATCAGCTGTCTGCAGTCATCAGCTGTACAGAACAGCTGTCTGCAGTCAGCAGCTGTTCAGAACAGCTGTCTACGGTCAACCAGCTGCCTGCAGTCAACAGCTATAGAGAACAGCTTCCTGTAGTCAGCAGCTGTCTGCAGTCAACCAGCTGTAGAGAACAGATACCTGCTGTCAACCAGCTGTAGAGAACAGCGGACTGAAGTCATCAGCTGTCTGCAGTCAATAGCTGCTAGCAGTCATCAGCTGTCTGCAGCCAGCAGCTGTACAGAACAGCTGTCTCTAGTCAACAGCTGTACAGAACAGCTGCTGACTGCAGGCAGCTGTTCTGTACAGCTGCCTGCAGTCACCAGCTGTTCAGAACAGCTGTCTGCAGTCACCAGCTGCCTGCAGTCACCAGCTGTTCAGAACAGCTGTCTGCAGTCATCAGCTGTACAGAACATCTGCCTGCAGTCATCAGCTACCTGCAGTCACCAGCTACCTGCAGTCATCAGCTGTACAGAACAGCTGTCTGCAGTCATCAGCTGTACAGAACAGCTGTCTGCAGTCATCAGCTGTACAGAACAGATGTCAGCAATCTGCAGCTGTACAGAACAGATGTCTGCAATCTGCAGCTGTACAGAACAGCTGTCTGCAATCACCAGCTGTACAGAACAGCTGTCTGCAATCACCAGCTGTTCAGAACAGCTGTCTGCAGTTTGCAGCTGTACTTGACAGGTATGAAGGTTCTCCTATTTTCACATTAATCTGCGTCTTTCGCTCAATCTAACAAGCAAACCAAGTAAAGCTCTATGTTGTCATAAGTGTTGACAGACATAGCTCTATGTTGTCATGAGTATTGACATTCAGAGCTCTATGTTGTCATGAGTGCTGACAGTCAAAGCTCTATGTTGTCATGACTGATGGCAGTCAGAGCTCTATGTTGCCATGACTGCTGACATTCATAGCTCTCTGTTGTCATGACTGCTGACAGTCAGAGCTCTATGTTGTCATGACTGCTGACAGTCAGTGCTCTATGTTGTCATGGCCGCTGACAGTCAGTGCTCTATGTTGTCATGACTGCTGACAGTCAGTGCTCTATGTTGTCATGGCCGCTGACAGTCAGTCCTCTATATTGTCATGGCCGCTGACAGTCAGAGCTTTATGTTGTCATGGCCGCTGACAGTCAGTTTTCTATGTTGTCATGACTGCTGACAGTCAGTCCTCTATGTTGTCATGACTGATGAGCTTTGTCATATGTCGCCATCAGGCAGCCAGTCAAGGGCTTCCGTCAACAAGTCTAAAGTGGTTAAATCATCTAACGCCATAAATTTTTATCTGATAAATTGAGAGTATATTTCATAAGAACATCATGGACGATATAGCTGATTGTACACCTATGCTACAACACGACATATGGATATTAATCGATTTTCAAGACTAAGGTTTTGTCTCGTTTAAGTTTAATCAATTATTTTATTGATTTATATTTACTATTAATTGTAATTTAGTAAAATACTCATCGCGTGACCCAATAAAAAATTTGTTTTAAAGCACATACCAAATGCTTCTCTTGAATATTAAGACTCAATAGCAATGACGATAATAATAATAATAGCAATGAAAGTAATACTAATAATAATAGTAATGGAAGTAATAATAATAATAATAGTAATGGAAGTAATACTAATAATAATAGTAATAGAAGTAATAATAATAATAATAGTAATAGAAGTAATAATAATAATAATAATAGTAATGGAAGTAATAATAATAATAATAGTAATGGAAGTAATAATAATAATAATAGTAATGGAAGTAATAATAATAATAATAGTAATGGAAGTAATAATAATAATAGTAATGGAAGTAATAATAATAATAATAATAATAGTGATTTGCTACAAAAACGAATGAATAAATACGTGCTTGACTGATGATATGGCGTGGGACAGAGAGGAATGGAGAAGTTCTGTTCGTATCCCGACCCTGGTTAAACTGGAATTAAATGGAAGAAGATGTTGATGACGATGATGATGATGAGATGATGATGATGATGATGATGCTGATGCTAATGATGCTAATGATGTTGATGATAGTGTTGATGATGATGATGATGATGACGAATAGAAGTGACGATGTATTCACATTCAATTAATCCATGATTTCATGACAAACTTCGAATTAATAAAAACTAGTTAAGTAAAAATCTCCCGTTACTAGGACACAAGCGTGAGAGTTGAAGGAAGCCCTGAGTAAAAGATGTAAGCTGATGTTGAGAAGATTGGTCACGAACAGATGTCACTTATCAGCAGCCCCACATCATCAGCCCCAGTCACGAGCAGTGCATGGGGGGGTCAAGCAACGTAGGGAGGGGTGGGCTCAACCAATGCAGGGAGGAGTGGAGGGGGGCTCAACCAATGCAGGGAGGAGTGGAGGGGGGCTCAACCAATGCAGGGAGGAGTGGAGGGGGGCTCAACCAATGCAGGGAGGAGTGGAGGGGGGCTCAACCAATGCAGGGAGGAGTGGAGGGGGGCTCAACCAATGCAGGGAGGAGTGAAGGGGGGCTCAACCAATGCAGGGAGGAGTGGAGGGGGGGCTCAACCAATGCAAGAAGGAGTGGGGTGGTGGAGGGCACCAGTAATGCAAGGAGGGTGGATGACATAAAGCATGTGGTTATGCTCTTCCGGAGAAGAAGAAAAAACTAAACCGCGCGTTCAGGACCCGGAGTTGTGAACTGGAATCAGACGGAAAATAATTTTATGCAGAAGAAAATGTTTTATGAATGATTGTCTTTAACTTGATTTGACACAACTTAACAATTCGATATAACATTCATAGAAACTAGTGTGAGCTTATGAATAGTGTAAACTCATGACTACTGTGAGCTTATGACTAGTGTAAACTCATGACTAGTGTGAGCTTATGACTAGTGTAAACTCATGACTAGTGTAAACTCATGACTAGTGTGAGCTTATGACTAGTGTAAACTCATGACTAGTGTGAGCTTATGACTAGTATGAGATTATAACTAGTGTGAGATTATGACTAGTGTAAGCTTATGACTAGTGTAAGCTTATGACTAGTATGAGATTATAACTAGTGTGAGATTATGACTAGTGTGAGCTTATGACTAGTGTAAGCTTATGACTAGTGTAAGCTTATGACTAGTGTAAGCTTATGACTAGTGTAAACTCATGACTAGTGTAAGCTTATGACTAATATGAGATTATGACTAGTGTGAGCTTATGACTAGTGTAAGCTTATAACTAGTGTAAACTCATGACTAGTGTGAGATTATGACTAGTGTGAGATTATGACTAGTGTGAGATTATGACTAGTGTGAGCTTATGACTAGTGTGAGCTTATGACTAGTGTGAGATTATGACTAGTGTGAGATTATGACTAGTGTGAGATTATGACTAGTGTGAGCTTATGACTAGTGTGAGCTTATGACTAGTGTGAGATTATGACTAGTGTGAGATTATGACTAGTGTGAGCTTATGGCTGTGCGATATTTAGGGAATGAACGGACAGTAAACACATAGATTAAGTACTGAGGAGAATTAATCCAGTCAAAGTCAGTTAAGAGACAACAAGTCAAAAATGCCTATTCAAGTCAGTTGCATACAGTAGAAGTAGCCAGCCAAATTATCAATCAACTAGCCACTATGTAATCAATCAATCAATCGGCTAGTTATCCTACATTTGAACAAGCATTTCAAAAGAATTTTCTATAATTTTTCTATATTTTCTTTATATTGATTTATGCTGTTTTTGATTTCTATTTTATGTATTTCTTACTGCCATGAATTTGGTGAAATAAAGATCATATAGAACCTAATTTTCAACTAAATTCCTTCACCATCACAACTCTCAGTGTAGTAACAGGCAGGAGAGCGAGGAGGGGAGGGGAATGGGGAGGGTCAAGAGATTGGTCGACAAAATGGATGTCCATGAATAATTCACGGACTGGCGCTTCAAGAGTTAAGATTGTTAGCTGTAGGTAAGTATTAGCGTAAATGGAGACAGGGCTTCGAATTAGAGAATTTTAAAAAGCTGAGCTACAAAAGTCTTGGTCGTCAGAGAGTGGAAGAGTGGAAGATAGTGAGAGAGAGATAGATAGAGAGAGAGAGAGAGAGAGAGAGAGAATGAAACTACAGAAGAAGCTCGTAGCATATTGGTTCAGCCTTGAATTCTAATTGATTTAGTACACGATTTAAACAGAAATTCATTTGATCGATAATATACTAGATGCAGTAATAATTAATCTTCCCAATTTAGAGATAAAATAAAGTGAAAAGAGAAAAGTAGAAATACCATATTTTATTATATTGATCTCTTATGAGCAAACTGACACATTTTGATATTCGCACTGATGAATAGACAGACAGACAAAGAGACAGACAGACAGATGAAAAAGCTGGTAAAGCTAATATTAACGTCAGTTTCCTCACTCGAAAGCGATGTCAGTGACGGACAAAATGAACAGAGCAGAGAGAGAGAGAGAGAGAGAGAGAGAGAGAGAGAGAGAGAGAGAGATGTACATGTAAGTCTGCATGAAAGTCAGATAAACGAAAAGACAGAAATATAGTCACACAAGCAAGTTGACAAACAGACAAACAGAGAGACACGGACAGACAGACAGACAGGAACAGAGATTAACAGACTAACTGACTGTTTTACTTACTGGTGCTCCATAGATTGACTAAGAATAGAGATAAACGAAAATAAGAGAAAAATGGATAGAGATTGCTAATGGTAGTGAAGAAAGTAATTAGATACCGGGAAACATGAGCGCCTTATTGTAGAGAGGTCGTAATTCTTCCGTCATTATCTTCCTCGTGTGTCGAAGCTGATGATGGACTGACGGGAGAGATAGATAGATAGATAGATAGATAGAGAGAGAGAGAGAGAGAGAGAGAGAGAGAGAGAGAGAGAGACAGAGACAGAGACACAGAGAGAGAGAGAAGAGAAACAGAGAGAGAGGGAGAGAGAGAGAGAGAAGAGAGAGAGACAGAGAGAGAGAGAGAGTCAGAGATTTAGAGAGAGAGAAGAGAGAGAGAGAAAGAGAGAGAGAGAGAGACAAAAAGATAGAGGAGAGAGGATGGAGGAGAGATGACCCGAGGGAGGAGGGAGAGAGAGAAAGAGTAGAGAGCGGAAGAGTCAGAGATTGAAGACGGAGGAGGAGAGAGAGGTGAGGAAGAGAGAGGAGAGGGAGAAGAGTTCAGAGATGAGGAGAGAAAGAGAGATAGAGAGAAAGAAGAGTCAGGAGAGGGAGAGAAGAGAGAGGAGAGAGAGGTAAAGAGACAGAGAGAGAAGAGAGAGGAGAGAAGAAGGAGAGAAAGCAAAGAAAGAGATAGAAGGGCTGGAGAGATGAAGAGAGCGTGAAAAAGACGCGGACAGGTTTGAGATCCGACAAGGCCCCCAGGTAGATGAGGAGGAAAGCCGATATGAGAGCTGAGGAAAAATAAAGTAATTATTGCGACAGACTGGATTAGGGGAGTGCTGCGTCCAGGAGTCAATGACAGCTGGGGTAAAGTGCCACAGGGACAACAATGCGACACAATGAGCCAAACTGGGACAACTGCGACACACTGAGATACACTGCAACCACACTGCGATACAGTGCGACACAGTGCACACAATGCGAAACACTGCGACCCAGTGCGACACAATGCGACACAGGGGCGAAAAGGGACGGCGACACAAATCAGTCACACTGCGACACCACTGCGACACACTGCGTCACTCGACACACGAGACACCATTCGACCAAAGTTGCGACACACTGCACACACTGCGACATAGTGCCCACAATGCGAATGCGACATATGTAAAATATCAATAAAAACTGCGACACAATGTGAAATATTGTGTCCATTTTGACACAATTGGATTCGTTATAAAACATCGCGCGCACAGTTGACCAATTGCTTATCAGTATGAAACACTATTACGTGGAAAAACAATTGGTGGTATACAAATGTGGCCATAATTAAACGTTATTAAGCAATGGGTCACATTTTGATGTTAAATAACGAGATTTAAATAACAATTTGAGATAATCATGATGATATCGAACAGTTTGACATTCATAACTTCCTTGGTTAGTTCAATCCGTTATCCATTGACCGATTTCCTATTACTGTCCGAGATATATGCGTGGATCAGCTCAGCCAGAAATGAACCTCGAGTGTTCATTCTACTGAGCAGTCTGTCAAACTCGAACTTACGACCTTACCTGACGCTATACACAATGAGCTATGAGTCATTCTGTTGACAAAGAGCTGCTACACTCAGTCAGCAACAGAGTCATCTGTGACAAAGGCGCTGCCAGAGCAGTCCAAGTAACAGAATCATCTGTTGACAAAGCGATCTAGATCAGTCGTAACAGGAGTCATGTGGACCAAAGCGCTTTTTACATCAGTCAGTAACAAGAGATTGTTGACAAAGCGCTTTAGATCAAGTCAGAGCAACAAGAGTCTATGTTGCAAAGCGCTTATTAGATTAGTCAACAACAACAAGAGTCATCTGTGACAAAGCGCTGACAAGTCATGGATAATTGATTACGGAGATGCATCTAAACAAAACCGTCAATGTGTCCACCTGTCACCGGAATGGATATAGTCTCCCTGTAGGGTTTACGTGTGCTAAACATTCAGCTTAAAACAATGGGGGGGGGTGGGTGAACTCTACAAAATGCGAGGAAGGTTTTTTCGACCAAAAACAATTAGAGAATATTTCGGCGGGATTTAGGCACTTGGGTTAAGCTTGCGCAGTTACATGTAGCTATGCGGTATGTAATGGGTTAACTATCGAACAAAAAAGAAAAACAAAAAAAGTCGAAATTGTTAACATTTAAACAAACTCAGGCAGAAGACCATGTTGGGAGCTTCGTCCCCACTGCACTCTTATCAATCCTACTCCATATCAATTATAATTATTCGATTTAGTAATTTTTTAACGGTCGTTTTTATGAGCAAAAGGATGATTTATAACATACGAGATATAGGCCAGCATCTGTAATGGGCAATTAAACGTTGGAATTGTTATGTTATTTATTAAATATGGTAAGAACAACAGGAAAAAACCAAATCCAAAGCCTAACGTTTCAAAGGGCTATCAGCTGCAGAGGTATGGATAGGCAACTTTAGTGATTGGAAAAACTTGATGATCTTTTAAATGCTCCACAAAGATTGCCATGGTTCTGAGTATGTGTATTCCTCGTTTGCCTTATGGCGAGGACCTGACGTCAAATTCGTAGATTGATTGATGACCCGAAGGAATGTGGACTTGCAAACTTTGTAGAAGACTACAGGAGAGAGAGAAGAGAGAGAGAGGAGTGAGCAAGAGGAGCGATTTATAAAAGCGAAGGAATCATCATCGTTGCTGCCTCACATCTGACTTACCACAGCTCCTCAGAGGGAAGCCAGTCCAGAATCCGGCAGTCTTTTCCGGGCCTGACATCTTCTCCTGGTGAAGTCCTTCATGTCTCCAATGCTCTCAAGGAGGGTTATTCATCATGCAGGTAGCACAGAGTATTCAGAGAAATCTCACACCTGGGTGATTACCAAGAGTGGGCAGGTCCAAGGTACATGTTCCTACAATGCTTTTACGTTAATAATGAGGAACAATCCATATAATTAACATGATTTTAACCAAAGCTATGCTATAAGGCATGTCCATGCGATATAATAGGATAGCTTGTTAAACAATTTGGTTTCTGCTGTGATTACTCGTTGCAATATGGCACGTTCAGTTAAAAGTTCATTATTGTCAGGTCCTGAACACGCCTCGGCATTATAGTGATGACAAACGAGCAATCAATAATTAATAAAACACTCATGAAAAACACCCTCGACAGCCCAGATTGAGAGCTGATTCTCACAATAACAAGAAGCGATATATATATGACCATATATATTATATATAATATTAATATATACACAGTATATGATATGGATATATATGATGTATAATATATACATACGGTACAGTATATGTATATAGTATACATTATGATATATATAAATGTATATATATATGTATATATAATATTGTATAGATTATATATGAATATCTTAGATATATGATGTGGGTGTGTTGTATTAAGTAATATATAGCAAGATATATATAGACATGTATATATATATATATAGACATGTCTATATATATATATAGACATGTATATATATATATATATACATGTCTATATATATATATATATATATATATATATATATATATGTATATATAATATATTGTATCGATATTATGAGATCTATATTTGTTTTTTTCATAATATATATAATTATATCGGTGTGTTTTTATTAATTAATATGTAGCCAAAAGATATAATATATATAATATTATCTTATATATTATATATCATTATAGATTAATAGATATATATATATATATATAGATATATATATATATATATATATATATAAATATATATATATATATAGATATATATATATATATATATATATATATAGATATATATATATATATATGGGCCTATACTTTTAATTCATTATTGTTGTGTTTTATTAAAGCAGAATTAAACGATATTCACCTGACGGAACAAATTCTCACGGCATCGCTTTGACTTATTATCACTGGAAGTTTATCAGCTGTTGTGGAGTATTGGTTTTGTTCATTCATTCCCCAGATGTCGGCAGCTGACAGCTCAAAGGAATGTGACGGTGATTTAAGAGAGGATTCGCTTGGACCACCTTGCACTGGCGACAGCGCTCTCTTGCGAATAGTTAGAGAACTGCAACCTGCAACAACAACAACAACAGAATTCGAGTGCTACTGTCGTCAATGACAACATTGAGCTCTGTGGTACCAAATCAAAACCGATGAGCAGACTCAGCATAGTGTGTAGTCCAAAAAACGGTGCGATCCAAAATCCGGGAGTTCGGTCCGAGGAAGGGTACTAGTGGAATGGAGGTTTACGTGTTGGTCTCAGTTCACTGGCTGGAGCCAGTGGCGAAGTGGCTGGAGCCAATGGCGAAGTGGCTGGAGCCAATGGCGAAGTGGTTGGAGCCAGTGGCCAAGTGGCTGGAGCTAGTGGCGAAGTGGCTGGAGCCAGTGGCGAAGTCGGTACGATACTCGACCGCGGATCAGTTGATGCGGGTTCAAATCCTGGGCTCGCCCGTCTCTGACATCGCTTTCGAGTGAGGAAACTGACGTTAACCTTCGCTTTTTTTACCAGTTCATGTGCAAAGGTTGAATATGATTGGTCAAAAAGAAAAGGGTTTAAACATAACATAACGGCACACTGGGACAGGAAGCACAGACTTCTTGTTTAAGACCCATTTCCTCCTTCCTTTCCGTGATTCTTAATAAGCGTTGCCTTTTGATGGCGCATCAATTGCAGCCGGCGCCGATTTAAGATTAACCTTCCAACCACCCTGGGATTTTTCCATTCCAAGCTGTTAACACTTGGTCTTCCAAGGTAGTCACACAACCGTGTACTTACCGAGTTAGACTTAACTTTGATTATAGACTCGCAACTATACCAAGTGCGCTAAATCCCGCCTTCAAGCAAACGCTAAATCCCGCCTTAAGCAACGAAATAGACTTAAATTACAGAGGATGGCAAGATAAAGAGAAAAGGAAGTAAAGGATACTGTGCAGCTTTAATATAGTATGCTACGTCGATTCCATGTGAGGAATCAGTTAGCTTTAATATAATCATTTGTAAAGAACCGTAGAGGCCTATAAACGTGAGCGGTCCTTTACTTTCTTTAGAAATCATAAAAATTAATTGTTATTTGTATAACAAATAATCATGGTGCTGTAAAGGAATGTTTAAAAATTATTTTTTTATAATCAACATAATGCGGTATAGAAATTTAAAAAGCGAGTTTTATTTCTAAGCAATACAATTCTGCAAAGAAATTCAAAGTGAAATTACAATACAATTCTTGGTCAATGGCAAGATTGCAAGTCTCTAGCATTCACTTATAAAGTTAGAATTCACTTCACGTAATCTCGACAAGTCTAACACAAGTTTATCTGTAAAGTCCCTAGACAATAAATGCTGAGTGAATTTTACTGGTCAATCACGAACCATTTTCTATGACATTTACCCTCCACTACAGCGCATGCCTACGACAATCGAGTTCGCAACCCATCAGACAACCTAATTACTTCACTTGTTCTGAATATTCCAAGGATTAAATTGCAGTTAATTCATTATAAAACTGAAGAAGGCAACGGGAAGCCACCGCAGAAGCCAAATTATTTCCAAGATG
This sequence comes from Enchytraeus crypticus, assembly GCA_905160935.1. Classification (NCBI taxonomy): domain Eukaryota; kingdom Metazoa; phylum Annelida; class Clitellata; order Enchytraeida; family Enchytraeidae; genus Enchytraeus; species Enchytraeus crypticus. The sequence goes on from CAJHZI010000510.1 coordinate 476,386, forward strand.
TAGGCTACATTAAGTAGTGGATAAGGCTTAGCAATTTGTGAAAGGATTAACTCTTTTAATCGATGGTATGCTCTTCATGGAGCGTGAAAAGCAGCATGTGAGTAGGAATATGTACTTTGGACCATCCACTTGGCAGAGCACTAAAGGCAGAGAGAGAGAGAGAGACTGCGTACATATAGCCCGTACTGTGTAAACTTATACCTCTTGGCTACCGGTTAACTGGTCGAATATTTAACAAGTTTACTGGTGAACAACAGGTCAAAACTTCAAAAATCAACCTCACCCAGTAATCCTTGAGCAATTTTAGGTACAGTATAAGTAACAGCAACAGTAGCTAAACGAAATTACACATATTCTTAATTACGAAACAATAATTTATATATATATATATATATATATATATATATATATATATATATATACATGTATATATAACATAACGGCACACTGGGTCAGGAAGCACAGATGCTTGTTTAAGACCCATTTTCTCCTTCCTCTCCATGGCCATTATTAATCGTTGCCTTTTGATGGCGCATCAATTGCAGCCGGCGCTGATTTAATAGTAACCTTCCATCACCCTGGGATTTTTTCCTTCCTAAGCTTTTACCAACACTCGGTCTTCCAAGGTGGTCACCCACAAAGTACTAACCGAAGTCGATGCAGTTTAACTTCGATAATTGACGCGCAACTAAACCAAGTGCGCTAATCCCGCCGTCGATACATGTATATACATATACATGTATAAATATGATCGTTTATATATATATATATATATATATATATATATATATATATATATATATATATATATATACATGTATATATAACATGTATTATGTATACACATAATTTCATATATATATATATATATATATATATATATATATATTATATATATGATATATATATAAGATATATATTATATGTACATATGAAATTATGTATACATAGTACATATATACTATACATATATCTTATATATATATATAATATATATATATATATTATAGAGATATATAGTATATATATATTATATACATGTACATGACATTATTGTATACATATACATGTTATATACATGATATATATATATGATATATATATATATATATATATATATATATATATATATATATATATATATATATGAAATTATGTGTATATACATTATTAAGATTGAGATGAACAATTAACCAAGCAGGAAGGTGATTATTAGATTAATCATTTACAATATATTTTCAATACTTATATAGCATTAAACAAACCTGCTATTTATAGTACTTTAAGATTGAATTCATTGCTGTAAGTTAAATTTCTAATCGATACTGTAAGATCGATACATTTCTAGACTTTATTGATCGGATAACTCGGCAAACCTTCAGGAGGTTGGGGAGAGAAAGCTGCTGTTGACTGAGACTCTGACTTGAGATCCAACTCAGCGTCTGCAACTGCGAATAACATTCGTTTAATATTTAAAATAAAAATTAAACGCACAATAAAGATAAGAAAACTTCCCGTGTTGTGCCAGGTTTGTTTAAAGAATTGACCAACCGATGAGTCACGTGTCGTAGAAGGCGATTCCACTTTATCAACTGATAAGTTGACGCAAATATGAAAGCAATTTCATTGTTTGAATGCAAGGACGTATTTCTTTCTTATTTTTAGGCGAGCACGTGACAAAAATGGCCCTGACATCTTGCTATGTAGCTCAGGGGGTGGGGGCACGGGGGATGCTGGTTATCTAAGGAGAAGTAGGCTGCAATGGGGGGGTTCTCCACATCGATGTTGATCCTCTAAATCACTGATAGCCCTGAAAACTGGCAATAGAGGAACAAACAAGATCCATCAATTACATAATAGATTCATCATCATCATCATCATCATCATCCTCCCTTGAATCCCAGTTTAACTAGGGTTGGAATACGAATAGAATTGTAAAAGAATTGAATATGTAAATATATAAATAATAATATAATATTGTAATATAATAATAATAATTATATATAATAATATATAATTATATATAATTATAATATTATAATATTATAATTAGAATTATATATAATAATTATAATATAATATTATAATTACATAATAGAATTGCAAATATATCAATCAGATTCAGTTGATTTGCTTTCTCATAACCAATTTCTCTTTCCGCAACAAGATCTACGCCAGTATCGTGAAATGGAAAAGATAACGAAGAAAAGCAATTAGTGCCGTTACATTTTGCATGATATCATAATTTTAAAATATTAGAGCAACTTATCTCACAGACACAAAGAATAATTGAAAAAAATATCGATGTTGATCCCCTAAATCACTGATAGCCCTGACAACTTTCAATACTCTGCTTACAACGGACACAATATGATCGCCTGGAGTCAGGAAGAGTCTATAGAGTAGTCACCGGCAGATATTCAGGTAGGACGGTACATTAGTAGTAGAGTCATTTTACGTCGACGTTCAGCAGATGTCGTGAAATAATACACGCTATACTCGCCAGAGGACCTAGGCAGTCGAGGCAGATTTGTTTTTATTACAAGCCTGATGTGAAAGTCCGTGAGACGGGCTGCTGGGAAATTTTCTTTATTTGCGATAGAGTAAGGAATTCTGCTGGATTGAACATTAGAAGTCAATTAAGCATTACGCGTTAAAATAGACAAAAATTCTCATCAAACCACAATTCTGGAATAATTATACTTAATGAAATATATATCACAATGTCGAAAGTAATAAAAATTACAATTTAATACTGTCATTACAATTTAATACTGTCATTACAATCTACAATTATTTGTAATTTATATGCACTCCGAAATTGGCATAAGAGAATACTTTTGTACGATATAAACAACAAATTGAAAATATCTTTAGAAATAGCCAAAAATTCGGAGACCATTTCGTAAGCATCTCCCTGTACACACGGGGAAGGATGAGCGGAAATAATTAGGGATGTAGGGATAGGAGGAACTAGGATTCATCCACCCTTGATATGCCTTACTTAAACCCGCCCTGGGACCCCCACAGATCCGGCTTAGCTTATCGGAGTGAGTCCATGTGACGCTATGAGGACGCCGCTTAATGAATATCCGGATCAGTGAGGAAATTCAGGATTTGGCTAAAGGAATGTTGCAGTTTAGCACATTAGTTCAGAAGTTTAGTGTGAAAGGGATGGAGGGGGGTACATCATCTAAAAGTATAGAACTTGGCTAATTTGACGGAATATATACATGTATATATATATATATATATATATATATATATATATATATATATATATATATATACAGTATATATATATATATATGTATATATATATATATACAGTATATATATATATATATATATATATACATATATATATATTACTTAACTATGAGTATCAACATTATAGAAGTAATAATCAATGCTGAAAATACGCTTTTAAGACATGACTTTGATAACGCTTTATAAGTGAATATATATATAGGCCTAAGCGATGATAATGATATCAATAGAAATAAATGGAGGCGTAATATTCTATGGTCCTCATGAAGGACAGTACCGAGATGAACGGATGGATAGATGGATGGATGGATGGGATGGATGGATGGGATGGATGGATGGGATGGATGGATGTATGGATGAATGGATGGATGGATGAATTGATGGATGGATGGATGAATGGATCATGGACGAATAGATGGATAGATATAAGGATAGATGGATAGATAGATAGGAAGATAGGTAGATAGGTCAAGTGGTAGGTAAAAATCCAAGAGAAAGTGAGTGAGTGAGTGAGTGAGTGAGTGAGTGAGTGAGTGAGTGAGTGAGTGAGTGAGTGAGTGAGTGAGTGAGTGAGTGAGTGAGTGAGTGAGTGAGTGAGTGAGTGATTGAGTGAGTGAGTGAGTGAGTGAGTGAGTGAGTGAGTGAGTGAGTGAGTGAGTGAGTGAGTGAGTGAGTGAGTGAGTGAGTGAGTGAGTGAGTGAGTGAGTGAGTGAGTGAGTGAGTGAGTGAGTGAGTGAGTGAGAGAGATAGAATATACACCTTTCAGAAGAATAGTGTCATATTATAGTAATTAAAATATATGACATATATAGACCAACTACCGCATGTACGAACCCGCGACTTTATAATACTTAAAAAGGATTAAAGTACAAGCATTCGTTTCTAATGTTTTCTAGAAATAACTTCCCATAATAGAGAAAGCAAATAATGTTATGGACACATGATAACTCAAAGTCATTAGATTCAAATATCTTCACTTTTTAAACACGTCAACAGAGAATCTTGATTTCTTAGTTTAAAATTGCTTCTGCTTTTACTAGAATACGTAATTCGGCTTTTAGATTCTGAGTGGATCTTTAAATCATCTAATATACCTAATCTCGGCCTGCCTCTGCCTCTTTTTCCTTCCATTCTACCTTCTATGACTTCTATTAATAGACTTTTCCCCCTTAGAATGTGTCCTATCCATCTCTTCTTCCTATTTCTTAATACATTTATCGGATAGTTTAGTCGTAAAACCGCGCGAACTGTTCTCACCTTCAGCTATTCTCTATGTATCTTCACAATTGTATTATTTAAAACGAGATTGCTACTTCAAGCTGAAGCGATAATAAATTTAGACTTTTTCTTTACACGCAGTTTGAACAGCTAAGTTGTCTGCAAAGATCCTCTAGAGAGATAGAGAGAGAGTCAACGCTACTATAGAGCTTATATTTGCAGGAATGTGTCTAACTATATAACCACAGAAACTTCACAACAGTTGAAATGAAATTTGCTCAATTTAAATATGAACTCCTTAATTTTTGTTGTGTAAAAGTAAAAACACGCATTACAGTGACATGATCAACTGTGATGACATCTATTACTTTTAATACCAAATGTTTACGCCGTTAGGCAATTTAGTCCATTTTCAGTAAAACCAGTCAAGCAAATGCCGGAGATTTTACTCTAAGATCAAATCGGCTGGGATTCGAACCTACGAGGGTTCAATTTACCTCAGGATCTGTCATTTATAATGTCAAGACGTTACCACTACGACATTCCATCCGACACGCTATTGAGACATTCTACAGCCTTGGACATAAAAAACCTGAAATTTCTTTACCAGTATTATATAATTCCTACTAATGTAACTTCACAAGTACGTCAGATGTTCATTACATAAAACAGCCCGTCGTCACACACACGACCATGAATTTCACTTATCTTCAACAAAACAGTCCGTAGATCTTTGTAGAGGCTGTAGGGCGATAGTTCGAGCCCCGGATATTCTCGAGGGGTTGCTTGTACCGCCAGGTCCCGCTAATCATTGGGGACCCTGATATAAATGCCTTCATTGACGCAGGGACTACATTTGTGAAAAGTGTTTCTAAGAAGATTTTCTTCCCCTGAAAGTTTTTTCTTGTTTAAAAGCAACCAAACAGCTTCAATGGACTTGAGAACCCCTACGATATCAGAGTTCTCTCTCTCTCACACACTCTCTCTCGCTCTCTCTCTCGCTCTCTCTCTCTTTCTCTCTCTCTCTCTCTCTCTCTCTCACTTTCTCTCTCTTTCCTTCTAGTGTCTCTCTAATTTAACTACACAACAAACTCTTTATCACTGGCAATCTCCCCACGTACACAAGATCTACACGCCTCTTAAACAAACAACCCAGATAAACAAACCTCGCCTCGATAAACAGCAATCAATCTAGTAGGGAAACAACTGTATAGGCGCAACTTGGACCTGCCATTTTACAGAACACTTGAGATAAATACATCAAACGCTATTAATTACAAATGAACTCTGCGGGAAATCAATTTATCATTTTTCAAAATTTTACAAAGAACAACAATTTCATCAGTGTATTCGGCCTTGATGAACGCCTCATAGCGCAGTGATAGAGAGCTCGCCTCTTGAACGAGAGGTGGCGGGTTCGAGAGTGTGTAGCGACGTGGGTTTTTCTCTTCCGAGGGGCGAATAAAAACCTAGTCGTGTACACATGGTGGTGTCAGCACAAACTCACCCACTCTCTCCCTCTCTCTCACGTAATAAATCTCACTCTCTCTCTCTCTCTCTGTCATAATAATCTCGCGCCACATAAAGAGCACTCCGTCGATTAATGAGCCAAGCCTTCACAAAGCATCTGCGTACACACATCTTACTGCAACCTACAGCTTGGGAATAATATGGCTCCTAAGGTGCTTTATCGTTGCATTCCTCAGTTATTGCTCAGTCGCATTTTACGACACGTGCAGTTAACGGTTGGTCTAATATTCAGTAGCCTGGACACAACACGTGTAATGTACTTGTTAACTGCCGTAAAATGTATCACAAGTGGTTTAAATCCTACAAAATAATATCATACAGGAATATCTGCAATATAATACCGTGTAGTGATAATATATATATATACATATATATATATATATATATATATATATATATATATATATATGTATATATATATGTATGTATGTATGTATATATATATATATATATATATATATATATACACTGTGAGTCAAAAAAAAACATATCTCTCGCCCATAACTTAACTTAGGACTTCAAAATTTAATACAACATATATATAATACATACATACATATATATATATATATATATATATATATATATATATATATATATATATGTATATATATATATATATATATATATAGTTTTATATACAGGTATATGCAGATGAATCAAGATATGGCCTACAATGGAATGTCAATGAGTTAAATATTTTAAAAAGTAGATATTAATTAATAAGCACTTAGCGATCATTTTTATTTACAATATGCGTTGTAATAAATCTGCATATTCTAAAGTGAGCGCATTTTCGTAATGCACCTGGGAAATCAATAATAACTCAAACGAATATGGCAACAACAAACGCAACTGTTTCATAGGAGGAAGCTAGCGCAAATACGGAGTAGATACCTAGATTATTAACGCGTTTGATATCTGAAGTGATTTATAAAATAGTGGTTGAAGACTAGGATGATTGCTGTAGACCTAGCTATTGGTCTATTGTAGCAAAGTCCTCTGTAAATACCTAGCTATTGATCTCTTGTAGCTAAGTAGTCAGTAGAGACCTAGCTATTGATTTCTTGTAGCTAAGTACTCAGTAGAGACCTAGCTATTGATCTCTTGTAGCTAAGTACTCAGTAGAGACCTAGCTATTGATCTCTAGCTAAGTACTAGCTAAGTACTCAGTAGAGACCTAGCTATTGGTCTCTTGTAGCTAAGTACTCAGTAGAGACCTAGCTATTGGTCTCTTATAGCTAAGTACTCAGTAGAGACCTAGCTATTGGTCTCTTATAGCTAAGTACTCAGTAGAGACCTAGCTATTGGTCTCTTATAGCTAAGTACTCAGTAGAGACCTAGCTATTGGTCTCTTATAGCTAAGTACTCAGTAGAGACCTTTGAAGATTTACGAGTAGAGATCGTCTTTAGATTTACGAGAAAATATCTCTTCTCGTAAATCTTCAATAAGTTTGGCTGATTTCCTGATAATTTTGAACTAAGCGTTTAATTTTTTACCCTTTTTTCCTAGGATTTGCTCAAAAGAGTGCTCTATGCTGTCATGATAATAGTGGCCTACCATTGTTGCTATTGTTGTTGTCTTTTTGCTAGCATCCTAATATAAGCCGTATAATACTCGACAGCCTTTTATATTCTGTCCCTACACACCTGTAGTATAGACATTTTTAAAAAGCCTATTACACAATGGCCATACACAAGCATAGTATAGACAAGTTCATAATTAAATTTTAAAATTCTAATACGCCAAGCTTGCAATAACACGCGATCCACGTCGTATCATGGTTGACGAGAGCTCTGCTGTATCGATCGCTAGGATTATAATTGTTATCATCAGCTTATCCTTATTATGATAACATCACGTGACTGTGGACCAGGTCGCGATGGAGGGTTTATGAATAATGTAAAACCTTGAATTTTAAAACTTATTAAAAAACTATAACGCGAAGGTTTGACCCAAAAAATTTAATATGAAGAAGTCTTGAAGATAGTGGTACAGACAGATAGCAGATAAATGCTATAAGAAACGGGAAGAAGAATTTGATAGGAATGTAGGAGGTTATACATGGTACAATAGAAGGAAAGAGAAGCAGAGGAAGACCAAGACTAGTAATGTTGGAAGATTTAAAGATCCATTCATATGTGGACATGAAGAGGAAAATGAACGACAGAGAAGTGTGGAGGCGCTATATGTCATGGATCTGTCAGTAGGCAGTGCACTAAGAGAGAGAGAGAGAGAGTGAGAGAGATAAATACGAAGGCTGCCAAATCTTTAGAATTACTAATACACTTTGAAAATGAACCAACTTAAAACTGCAAGTGTTTGAAAAAGACGACGTAAATGTAAATAAACACATAAATGATTTATCAAATAACACAATTTTAAAAGGTACAGCAAATATTTAAGGTGTATGGAAGTTTAATTAAATGTGTTGATAATTACTAAAGAAATTATATTATTTCAATGCAGCAGCAACTAATAAAAAACACTACTTAATTAATTAATTAATTAATTAATTAATTAAAGGAGGGATTACTAACCAATCGTATACTGACACCCTTCATGATTGATGATACAGGCCTTTCTGGTTTCCTCCTTCCTCGTGTCCCTGGCCTCAGGATAATCCATGACAACACCACGCACTATTATCCCTAGTTATCTCTAAAGTCTAGCAAAAGATATCTGCCTGTACCGCTAAGTTCTCTTAGTCCACTTATACTATTGGAGTCTTCTACTGGCGAAGTGTTCAGATTTGAACACGGGGTCCACAGCGTTTCCGCAGAGTTCTGACACGTTAACCATTCTACCAATAAATTGATACATCGCTAATTGCGCGAAATGCACATACGTAAAAATGCACATACTTAAAATGCACATAGGTGCAAGATATACAAATATAGTTGAAGGCAGTTCGTACTAGACTACTGGTTAAGACATAAAGTATTTACTAAGTCGATAAGAAGTAAAAAATGCAGCAAGCAGATGTGTTAGCGACTGCATTGATAGCCTGACAATGACAACGCTGATTGACTATCAGTACCAAATCTGTAGAGATTCCTCTAAGCTTGCCTCTCTCTCTCTCTCTCTCCTCTCTCTCTATTTCCCTATCTCTCTCTTTCTCTCTCTCTCTCTCTCTCTCTCTCTCTCTCTCTATTTTCTATCTCTCTATTTCTCTCTATTTCTCTCTCTCTCTCTCTCTCTCTATTTCTCTCTCTCTATTTCTCTCTCTCTCTCGCTCTCTCTCTCTATTTCTCTCTCTCTCTCGCTCTCTCTCTCTCTCTCTCTCTCTCTCTCTCTCACTCTCTCTCTAAGTCTTACGCTAGTCCTATGCGCCTCTCTATCATCGTTGCTCAGTGTGTGTGTTAAATAAGAACAAACATCACCTGAGACAACAGAGAAAATTAATTACTAAATGCTTACTGTTGGGTTCTGTACAGCGAGCAACAATCCAACCAAAGGCTAAGCCTTTTGAGTCAGGTCAGTTTTATGTAATGATTGATTGTGAGTTTCTTACTGATTGTGCTTTGAAATTCTTGATTATGGTTTTAAATTATTGAATGTGCTTTGAAATTCTTGATTATGGTTTTAAATTATTGAATGTGCTTTGAAATTATTGATTATGGTTTTAAATTATTGAATGTGCTTTGAAATTATTGATTATGGTTTTAAATTATTGAATGTGCTTTGAAATTATTGATTATGGTTTTAAATTATTGAATGTGCTTTGAAATTATTGATTATGGTTTTAAATTATTGAATGTGCTTTGAAATTATTGATTATGGTTTTAAATTATTGAATGTGCTTTGAAATTATTGATTATGGTTTTAAATTATTGAATGTGCTTTGAAATTATTGATTATGGTTTTAAATTATTGAATGTGCTTTGAAATTATTGATTTTAATTTGAAACTATTGATTATGATAGACATTTGCTTAGTGTGGAGTGAGCTAGCGAACCACCTAATGTTTACCCTGGACCTGGTATTTCATGTACATCACTTGGCAGGTATATATACATGCAGGTGTGATAGAAAGTTAGGGTTAACGTCAGTTTCCTAACTCGAAAGCCATGTCAGTGACGGGCGAGCCCATGATTTGATACTGATCCGCGATCGAGTGTCTTATTGACTTCACCACTGGCTCCAGCCAGGAGAAATAAGGACCTATATACGAATAAAGGAGAAATAAAGTAAAAATTTCTAGCTCTGTTTATTTTTAGATGAGCGTGTTTTAATTATACCAACAGAGAAGAGTTTTCATTATAGTAGATGAGGGTGTACTGTATGATGTGAGGTAACAGGAAGTTCTGACCGTGGTGGAAAATAGGCTGTGGTTGGAATACTGATATCATGTCTCATCTCTGTCCTTCTCTCTCTCTCTCTTTCTCTCTCTCTCTCTCTCTCTTTCTCTCTGTCTCTCTATCTCTCTCTTTCTCTTTATCTATCGCTCCCTCTCTCTCCCTCTCCCTCTCTCTGTCTCTCTCTCTCTCTCTCTCTCTCTGTCTCTCTTTCTCTCTCCTTTCTCTCTCTCCCTCTCTCTCTTTCACTCATTCTCTATCTTTCTCTCTCTCTCTCTCTTTCACTCATTCTCTATCTTTCTCTCTCTCTCTCTCTTTCACTCATTCTCTATCTTTCTCTCTCTCTCTCTCTCTCTCTCTCTCTCTCTCTCTCTCTCATAAGATATTTATGATGACAAGTTTCGCAGATAGAAGTAGAAGACTTGCAAGTTTCTCATTAAAGACGTCAAAGGTGTCCCAGTGCTTTAGCGGATCTATCGTGCCACATCCCAAGATCAACAGCAGGATAGGCCCTACTGGCTCTTCCGCTTCAAAGAGAAGGATTTCACATAGAAATAAAGCTGGTAAAGCTAGTGTTAACGTCATTTTCCTCACTCTAAAGCAATGTCAGTGACGGGCGAGTCCAGGATTTAAACCCCGCAAATACTTATCCGCGGTCGAGTATCTTACCGACTTCGCCACTGGCTCCAGCCAATCAAATCAAAATCCACATCAAATCAAACGCTGTCTCGATGTACACACTTTAGGCTGAGATTGAGTAGTAAAACTACTGATTTACCATAACGCCTACCTCTCCAATAGACTTTCGACATCTACAACAACTACGTATGCAAATCAAGGAGGTAGAAGGAGGAATAAAGACAACATAAAGGCTGATATCTTCTAATGGAGGAGCAAGGATTTATGATAATCGGCAATTTAACATTACGCAATTTGAACCGGTAGATTAAACGTCATCAAGGGTTGAAAGTTATCAACAACAGCAGCCATTCACTATCATCAAGGAGTTATTAAATCTACATGAACCTTAATGCTTAAACCGTTCAACTTAATCTTAATGAAAACTTTTAACACTTCTTGTTTTACATTAGCATTAATAATTGAATACTTAAGTAAAAAGTATTAATATAATAATTTTTAATTTGTTGTTGTTGTTGTTATTGTTATTGTTGTTGTTGTTGTTGTTGTTGTTTCATCTCTAGTAGCCTGTTGTCACTTCTCGCTAATGATTTCAATTAAGAAGTTGTTTAGACTCGCATCGTAATGAAGTCAGCCTGACTCTGTAAGGTAGCGTGGCCGAGTGGTCTAAGGCGCTGGTTTTAGGCACCAGTCTCCTCGGAGGCGCGGGTTCGAATCCCGCCGCTGCCAGTAAATATTTTGATTTGCTGTTAGAAGGCAAATGGCAGCCTCTCAGAAATAATTCGCGAATATAAAGAGACGAATAAATGTACTCTAATCATTGCAACGCATAATATCAGCTTCATGTAATAATAGCTTAGTTGAGACTAAAATGTTTTAGTCTTACCTAAAATATATAATAATAAAATATTATTTCTATAGGATAAATAAACACATCTATCTGACCCCCCCCCCCCTCCAAACTTTCAGACAGCACGAATGAATAAAAATAAAAATAAACTGGTGCAGCAATTAATAGTAGAGGAAGAATAAAGTGAATCAAAGGAAGAAAAGAACCTTTACAGGTTGGAAAGGTTTCCAAAACAATCAACAAAGAACATTAGGCCTGTTTCACTCTATACAGTTTAATTTCTCTGAAGCAAATTATTTAAACAAAACAATAAATAAATAATAAATGATAACAAAATTGTGTGCTGCACTTTCGTTTTCTGATTGATGACCTACGTGTATATATTTCACCTATAGCTAAAACAGTCACGTAAAAAAGGCATTTCGCAATTTAGAGAGCAATTATTACAATTCATCTCGACCAAATTCCACAAAATCTGCCGTTCGATATAAGGGCAACCATTACTGTACGGCCCTAATTCCTATCTCAAAAAACCAGCGGTAAAATTCCAGGGGGTTTGAGCGCGATTCAACCCTACACCTTCATTTTCCAGTTATGGCAAAAATGGAAATATGTTTAAAATTCACATACATTGTAGAATTACATTTATATTTCTCTGATACTCTCCTTCCCACCTCACCTTACAAGATGCCTAACCAGGGGTGATTATACGTACTTTTTCCAAAACAAATGTAGGTTTTAGGTTTTCAGTCTTTAATTTTTTCCAGAGTTGCAGCTTACCCATAGAATGCTAGAAATCCTGAAACTATAACCGAAAATTATAAAGGTAATATTGAACTATTGGATTGAATAAGACTTGACAATAATGGCTTATAAAAATGTAAAATTGTCAGACTTAATTGTGTAAGATTTCAAAAAACAAATGCGATTTTTGAAAGTTTTTTAAAAACCTAAAAAGGCCTTCTTTTGGTTTTTAAATTTTTCCGGGTTAAAAAAAATTTAAACCAGAAACCTACTTTTGTTACCCCCAGGTCCTAACACCTTTATAAGAGCCTCACCCGCAGAGGAGCTCAAAGCCTGAGCCATTTTAGACCCCCTCCCTCCGACAGTGGCGTAGCCAGGATTTAGTTTTGGGGAGGCACTTTAATCTTGAGGGAGGCACTTTTGGGGAGGTACACACTTTATACAATGTTTGCACTTGTATTTTGATCTTAATAAAACTTTCATGACATCTTTGAGGGGGCACATGCCCCTTCCTGCCTCCCCTCGCTATGCCACTGCGCCTACGAGAACGATGGGGGAAATGTCGATCTGTTTTGTAGATAGTTGGACATACGGATGACGAAAGCAACACGAAATGAGACAGGGTGTGGTGCTAACACTCAAAAATTATTCAACTTACTAATAAAGGTTTAACGTCCGTTTCCTCATACAAGGATGATGTCAGGGACGTCATCCTTAACCATGATGTCAGGGACGACAACTTAGGTAAACTATTCGTGGTTCTTCTATTTCTATATTTCACAAACTAATATCACTCTTATTGGGTGTCTACAGGCAAATTTCTGTTTTTTTTGGGAAATTTTGGGGGTGAGGGACCTTTACCTCCACATGTTACATAAAGATATGTGGTTATCGGATACTCGGCAGATAAAACATTAAATCAGAGCTTGATTGCGCCATTTACCAGTCTCACTGCCAACAGTGTAGTAACTGAGGTGTTTGCTTTAATGGCTTTTATCAGGGGAACAGGAGCCTATTGCATTCTTTTTCTTGAATTCGATTGTTAGTTTGGCCTACTTGACAAAACTGCTTTCGATCGGTCAAAGAACTAAGAAGCTAAAAGCTAATGTTGACGTCAGTTTCCTCACTCGACAGCTATGTCAGTGACGGACGAGCCCAGGATTTGAACCCGCACATGACTGATCCGCGGTCGAATGTCTTACTGACATAATATTATATCCAGTGGCGATGTCGGTTAAAACTACAAGTATGCCTACTACAAATGTAGGCATAGATATTCAATAGAGCAGTCTTCTCCCCTCTCCCACATCTTGTGGAATTTACTAATGGGTCAAAGGCGTAGAAAAGACGTTCGCAATATTTAAATCTTTTAAGAAATTTATTGTGAGCAATTTGATCTAAATTATACAAATTTTAACGCCTTTATAGTAAGATCAAAGCAGTTCATACACCTATTCTATATAGGTTATCTTCCTTTGCTCGAATCCGTTAATATAATGTCAATTGTGCGAACAAATTTTTATAGTTTTTTTCTTTATATTTTGGACTGAATTTCTGGATTTTGGAATTTGCACCGTTTTTGGACCTTCCTTTTTTGCTCGTCGGCTTGATTTTGTCTCAATAGTGCTCGATGTTATCATTGATGACTGTAGCACTCTAATTATTGTTATTATTATTATTATCAGTTATAATGACCAGTAGAAGTACTTTTCTAAGAAATTATATTCGTTCTTTAGAAGTATTTAACAAAGTAAAACATGTTACTACTTGTTTACTAAGAATAAAAGTGACAAAATAATATCGGAATATTAAATGTTCGCGAATGAAAAGATACACGACAATGAGACGAATAATAAAAAAGAAAGTCTATCCTCAAACTTTTCACAAAGTTTGCACAAAATGTGCGCCGCCCGGGAATCGAACCCGGGTCGCAAGAATGGGAATCTTGCATGATACCATTACACCAGCGGCGCTTACGTTGGCGTTACGATAATTTTGATAGTATTTGAACCAATATCGAGGCGTGAACTTGTAATCCATGATAAAAAGTATTGCTAAATTCTAAGCAAGAAAAGTTCATTGGTATTTTTAGAACCAATTTATCTTGTGTGCAGTGAGAAAAACAATAATTGAATTTAATTAGAATTTTGTGCAATTTAGCTCAAAATTATATATTTTAAATTAAAATTTGTCGCAAAGCTTTCAATTATTCACTTGATGTCACTACTGTACAAAATGTTCAACATGAAATTTTGTCAAAAAATCATAGTTATCGTAGTTACGTTTATTTAAAATCATTACCTATTATGTACAGATTTCAAATAAAATACACACATATATATAGGATAAGTAATTCTTTAATCTACGGCTCTACGAGTACAAGTTAATTTGAATGCTAAATGAATTAGGCTTTTGACCACTCATATCCAACCTTTGCACATGAACTGAGACCAACACGTAAACATCCATTCCACTAGTACCCTTCCTCGGACCGAACTCCCGGATTTTGGATCGCACTGTTTTTGGACCCCACACTCTGCTCATCTGATTTGATTTGGTACCACAGTGCTCGATGTTATCATTGACGACAGTAGCACTCTAATTTTGTTGTTGTTGTTGTTATGAAATGAAAAGAAAAATTTCTTGATGTTTCTAATTTTCATTTAACTCGCCAGATGACGGATAGGACTTGCCAGAGCTTTCTCAAGTAAACTTTATTCAAAGAGTAAAACAAGTTTTGAGTCGAAATCCTCACACCTAGCAGAGTGTACATAAAATATAGGTCATAGATTCTTGAATTGTGCTCGATGTTGTCATAGTAGCACTCTATTATTTTGCTGTCATACTGTACATATGTTACTGAGTAGGCATTTGCCGTGTTTCTAGCTTGATCAATAATTTTAAAAAAATTAAATAAACACACATTATAGTGAAACGATCAATTGTGTTGATATCTATAATTGTTAATACCACATGTTTAAACCGTCAGGCAATTTAGACCATTTTTTTGTAATACCAGTTCAGTGAATATCCGAGATTTTACTCTCAGATCAGCTCGGCTGGGATTCGAACCCACGAGGGTTCAATTCACCTCAGGATCTGTCAATCAAAAGTTCATGACGTTACCCCTACGATATTAAGACATACCAATACAGAATACAGAATAAGACATACCAAACGAATACAGAAAATGTGGGAGACACTTGAAGTGAAATGTTTGTGTTCGTGAACAGTGAGGATCTTGTGTAGTCAGAGTATAAGCTCTTTACACTTCTCGTTATTTACATTTAAATTATCTTACGCAAGTGGACGATAAGTATGTAGGCGGTATGACAATTATGACCTATTCCCCTAATAATAATAAGTGATAATTGTAAATAGACCCGACTATGGCTGCATTAGTTCTTAACGGAAGACCGCTGAAACCGTCTACAAGGATTTAAAGCATGAACCATGGATAATGCTAAATCAAAATCAACTTCAATTACAGCGTATCGTCATACTAATACTGGCATTTACTAACTTTTCCTTGATCAGTTGATAGTTTAAACCTCTGTTGTTGGTTCTCTATTATTCTGAATTTTTTGGTATTCACTAAGAAATGTTGCTGATTGGTCGATCAGCCTAAAGGACAGCGCTGTGATTGGCTGACCGACATAATTTTGGCGGTTGAGCCAAAATTATGTCGGTCAGCCAATCACAGCGCTGTCCTTTAGGCTGATCGACCAATCAGCTTACTTCGTAAACAAAATCAGAATATTATTTCGTAATCAGCGATATAGCATGTCAACTGTTTAAACGCTCGAAAACAGGCGCACAGAGCTTTGCATTACTTTGCACATCGATTCAAGCTTGCAGAATATCAAATTGTGACCGAATCAGTAGTTTACGCAACTTTTGATGTTTAAACACTTGATTAACTCACTAGTGACTACGGCCATTAATCAGTAAACAGCGATAGAGATTGTACAGGAATATGTATCTTGAAACCTCCTTTATGTAGAATATGAGAGAGAGAGAGAAAAAAAAGAAGATGAATATGAGATCGAGAGAGAAAGAGAGAGAG
Organism: Enchytraeus crypticus; assembly: GCA_905160935.1. NCBI lineage: Eukaryota > Metazoa > Annelida > Clitellata > Enchytraeida > Enchytraeidae > Enchytraeus > Enchytraeus crypticus. The sequence goes on from CAJHZI010000510.1 coordinate 493,002, forward strand.
AGAGAGAGAGAGAGAGAGAGAGAGTGACAGAGAGAGAGAGAGAGGAGAGAGAAAGAGAGAGAGAGAGAGAGAGAAAGAGAGAGAGAGAGAGATCTAGAGAGAGAGAGAGATAGAGACACATGGGATCTGGGTTTGTTACAGATCAGCAGATCCGGGGTTATTATCTGGGACGGCCATTCGTTAAGTAATATACGCTGATAACTAATGCATTTGATATAAATATAATGGAGTGTTGATATGACGACAATTGACCGACAGTTCTTCCAGAGGAAATAATGCAAAAAAATTCTGCCGCTAAAGTGCTGAAGATAACAAGTACAAAATAATCATGAAATCAGTACAATAAAATAGCTGTGAAAAGAAATTCTCTTCGGTATAAAAGGCTTTTTAATTTTAAACCAAAAAATAATAAATTATAATGAACTATGATATTGATATTGAATAATTATTTAACATATTTAATAATGATTATTAGTTTAGTAAAAAAATACATACGTAGATCTAAATACACGTAAATAGAAATATTCATAGGCTATCAATTATATTAGGAATATCTAAATTTAGCTTAATTTTCTTTCACCGAATGATATTACAGAGACAATAGAATGATCTGTTCAAATGATTTAGTTGTACGTCACTCATATCATTTAGCCCCTCCCACTATTTTAAGATATCAGATCATCAGTGCTCTGTAATAAAATAATATGATAAAAACGCTTAATAAAATCCTCTTATAGACTTTCTCATGTCTGTTCTTAAAGTAGGCCCAATGATTGGACCATATTAGCATTACTCTCATATTACTTACATGACGCATTCAGTACATGCCTACATAGTGTATAGAGAGAGCCAAGGCCAGACGCAAATTCAATGAGCGTAGGAACTTTAGAGTGACTACAAATTAGCTTAACTAGCATATCAATGCATATCAAGTTCTATTGGCTGAGCTAGGAAAATAGATACAGAGTCTACGTGTAGTACTACTTACAATTTAAAAGTATGCATAAATAAAGATAGGCCTACATAAAATTGGCATATATTCATATAATTAAAGTCAAATTTATTGAGTTAAAAATTTATACATGCAAATTCATGTTACTGTTATATTGGATGATTTTCTTGCATGATGTAGTCGTATAAAACCGTGTAAAAGAAGCAACAGTTATAACGGATCTTTAAAGGGTTTCCTAACATTCAGGAATACTGAAGGGGCCAGGTAACCGCTAGTTAGCTAGAAAAGCAAGCCTTAGCTAAACCAAAAGATTGGCAGAGTGTAATATGAGGTACAAAAGCAGGACTGCAGGATAAGAAGAATCATGTAATCATCAACTATTGAATATGCATGTTCATTGTGCAGTATAGCGCCATCTATCATTTCACAGAAAGCGCTAATTGCCTGCAGAGGACTGCTTGCAATTAGTGTCATCCTCATTAGCCAATCAGAAATCATCCGTCAATAGCGAGGCGTTAAAAGCATTTAATTAAACACCATTATATTGATATAATTATAGATAATAAGAGCTATCGTCACCACTGTAGAGTGGTGTAATTAAATGGTCAAAAGCAAATAGCTCAGTAATTAGTTAACTATGATAGTAGAACGAGGTCGAATGCTACAAGTTGCCTTATTTAACTGACTTTCCAAATGATAGTCTGCCATATGCAGATTGGACTTGGGTATTATATGATATTCTGTGCTCAAACGCACCTCATTTTAGGCTATTTCTCAAATATTGTTTCCCCTAAATAGACGTTAAATAATTAGGACAAGGAGAATAGTAATAAGGAAGAAAGACTGATGGCAGTAGAACACAATTAGAAGCTCTGAGTAAAAACTGGAAACTATAAATTAAACGTAGAAGTAAAATAGTGTCTGTAACATATAGTGCCTATAGCAATGGCTGAAGAGTTCGTAGAACTGTTTATGGCAGAGGCCAGGGTTCCAAATCATGTTAGCCAGTGCACGACAGTGTAATAAGACATTATCCGCAGATCTCAGTCATTTAGCTTACAGTAAAGTTGTGTCTATAGGCTACATAACGTCATAAGGTATGGATAAGGCATAGACTGTGGATTAACTTGTTGATCTAAGGAGTGCTCTTATGGAGCGCGAAAACATACGTTGAGTATGAATATGTACCATGAACCTGCTACTTAGAAGTGCATTGAAGAGAAGAGAGAAGAGAATAGTTGTGTTCTTAAAATGATCGTCAGTTTCTGGAGCTGCTCTAATCTAAACGATGGAGCCTGAGAACTGTCGTCAATACAATGGCGTGGTCACCATCCACAAGTGATTCGTTAGGTCGGTGCTTAACTTGGCAATCTTCCGCAGAAGTCAGTCACGACATAGCGAATTCATCCAACTGCGTATAAGTAGAAATGTGCCCGTTATAATTTCAAAATTTTCGCTCTGAATGACTTGACGGGAGTCGTAACTACGACCTCTATCTCCAAACACCAGCAGCCTATGATCAGTCTATGATCAGTCTATGACCACTGAGCCAGGAATACTCGACTAAGTTATCTATAGTATTATACTTATTGCAAATAAGCTACAGTAAAAGCTATTGCAAATAAGCTACAAATAAGCTATTGCAAATAAGCTACAGTAAAAGCTATTGCAAATAAGCTACAAATAAGCTATTGCAAATAAGCTACAGTATAATGCCAACAATAGAACAACAGCCCCAGGAAATCAAAGCAAATAAGGGCTAGAAAAAAAGCTAAGAAAAGCTAAGGTTAACGTCAGTTTCCTAACTAGAAAGCGATGTCAGTGACGGGCGAGCCCAAGATATGAACCTCGCAGTAGATCTTCGCCACTGATTCCAGCCAGTGGCGAAAATCTACGGATGATATCTTACCCCCGCTGGGTTGATTTATATCGAATCATCGTCAGTTGTTAGTGTTTTAAGTAACAGCTGATGTAAGATGTTCTTTTCTCACAGCGAGAGGAAACAACAGGTGGCGCTGGTTGTACAGTGGTTAGTGGTTACTGTAGCAGCTCTCAGTTGATGCTCTTGTAATCTAATAATTACATGTTTATGTAGTATAGGCTATAACGAATAATAACTAATGTTTTAATATACAGCGTTGTGCACTGTTGTACTTTATCTGTAAAGTAGTTTCGAAGATATATTTCAGCCATGACACTGTGATATAAGCTTTTGTTGTTAATAGAAATAATAATAGTAATACTATTAATAATAATATTTTTTATAATAATAAAAATAAAAATAATAGTAATAATAATAATGATAATAATAATAATAATAATACCAATAACAACAGTAATTTAGGCCATATAGTAGGCCTAATGCTACACAAACTAAAATCTCTCTTGAGTAAAATATATGGAAATAAGTTGTACAGCCTGAACATGATAGAATTGAATTTTCACCATTTGTTGCTCTGTGGTTAGAGTACCAGGATTTGGATTTGATGGTTGAATGGTTGCCGGTTTAGATTTCTTCAAGATCTGCTGCAGATCTGAATTGTTCTTTATATTCCTGTCGACATCTGAGGAAGACTAAATGTTTCCTACACTAAATCTTTCTCTGTTACTTAAAATTAAGTAGCAGAATTAATTAATCAAAATTTATATTAAATTAACCCTAAAAGGGATTATTTAATTCTAAATTCATATAAAATTCATCTTTAATTTTTTATATTTTACGAGTATGAGTCACACTCAATCAGATATTAAAGTCAAGTTCAACGTCTGCTTCCTGCTACATAGCATGTCATTGATAACTGAATTTGAACCTTGTATCTACTGATCCACTGAAGAAAAACCTGCCAACAAGCCATCGGCTCAATAAATGGTTAAATAATGTTGCTTGCTATTCATTTTCATTACAGGACTTATAAGACTGAAGTAATTTTCTAAATAATTTTTAATTAGTATAGAACTGAAATATTAGTAAAATGGCGGATGTAACATCGGATGACGTCACTAAGGATTTCAATGACGTCACAGCACGTGGACACCTCAACGGAACAGGTTGCCCACACTATGCGCCAAACTCTGCCAAACTCCTGTCAAGTAAGCGAACATAGTAAACTAATAATAATAATAAATAAATAATAATCAATAAGCAATAAAGAATAAATAATAAATAATAAATATTAATACTAAATAATAAGTAGTAAATAATAAATAATAACCATTAATAATAAGCAATAAATTATAAATAAAAAGTTATAAATAAAAATAATAAATAGTAAATAATAAATAATAATAATGAATTGGATGCTAAATTTATTTCACTCATTCCCGTAATCATTGAGGAAAACTATATAACGACCGCCACTTTAACCACTGTTGACGTAGCTTATCCACTTTACCGGTCCTCTGTATGTCCGAGATTTTATTCTCAGATTGGCTCGCCCAAAAATTGAACCCTGAACATCAGTGGCTTTAGTCACTGATGTACTGATATGTTATATGTTTCGTTATATTTTTATTTGTATGGAGTCAGTGGCGATGTCGGCAAGATATTCGACCGCGGATCAGTATGTGCGGGGTTCAAATGCTGGGCTCGCCCGTCACTGACATCACTTTCGAGGGAGGAAACTGACGTTAACGTTGGCATTTTAAGCAATAATTTGTAGAATTTAAATAGGCGTACTCTACTTTTACAACTTCAAAGTGCATGATAATCGGTAATACATGTAGGTGATTTTTGAACACGGTTATTTTGTAGTTTTTTTATTATTTTCCGTATGCGTTAATCCAGATAGTTGCTTCACTTGTTAGGCAACTTAGCGTAGACAGTCCACCCGGTAGGCGGGTTAGAGGGCACTCCTTAACGATATGTTTCATGTTTTGCGATTGGCCGCAGTCGCAAAGCGGTGAATCACAAATTCCCCAGCGAAACTCACTTTCTCTGCATCTACCATGACCCGTACGGAAACAATTTAAATGGCACCAACTTCCTCTGCAGAGATTCATTCCTGGTAGCGCTTGAGACGGATCCTGAACCAGATGGTGGTTTCTAACATCAGCGTTTTTTGTTCAGTTATTTTGTAGTGTATGCCAACAAAGCTATTTCCCGTATTGTGTACGAGACACTAAAGTATAGATTAACCGTCAACTACATGTCTTAAGAGTCTACGAATAATAACTCAGGAAGGCAACGGGAACTAAGTCCGAAGACATATTTTTCCCGAGCTATAAGGTATGGGAAAGGATAGGCTTTTGTGAATGGATTAACTTGTTGATCTCTGGAGTGTTGAAGCAGATTCATAGTAGGAACACGTACCTTGGATCTTCCACTTGATAAGTAGAGAGAGAGAGAGAGAGAGAGAGAGAGAGAGAGAGATATTATATCTATAATGAATATGTGCACAGGTTTTACATACCTGAATTGTTTATACATACTCTAACACGATTCTATCATCACTTCATGTATGACTGCATATTTGTGAGTGTTTTATACATAATTAAATACTTAACTTATAAGTGTGTCCTTAAACACTTTAACTAATTCAGCTCAGGGTCAGAGCTAGGTGCCACAGACTGGGAGAGGGCATATATCTGGAGTTGTACGATTTATTTAGATAAATATCATATATATATATATATATATATATATATATATATATATAATGTATATATATATATATATATATATATAATATATATAATATATATATATATATATATATATAGATATATATATATATATAATAGAGCTATATGCTAAGGGCATTCGGTTGGTTATCTCCTAGTGTCTAGAAATTGCTAAAAAAATTTAAACAAATAGAAGAGTCTCAAATAGGAGATTGACTGATGATATGATGTAGGACAGAGAGGATTTGAGACTGTCTATTCGTATCCCGACCCTGGTTAAACTGGGATTCAAGGGAGGGGGATGATGATGATGAATATATACTATAATATTATATATATATATATATATATATATATATATATATATATATATACTTATTTACTTCTACTTATTATATATATATATATATATATATATATATATATATATAATAAGTAGAAGTAAATAAGTACAGTAGCAAATAAGGAAGGATATATCATATGACATGTTTGGGCGCAGGTTTAGGAACAGAGCAGATAATTCTCATAGTGACAATGACGGGATTGACTATTGCAACTCTCTGCATCTACTTTGAAGAGGTCCTGTTCGTACTGAAGACGTTCAAGATCAGCGAAAGAAGAAAAAAGACCATCTGGGTGCTCGCCTTCTTCCCTGTGAGTGTTGAGACCTGAGGCATCTGTTAGCAGCCGTTGTGTCACGTGATCACGTGTCTCAATCAATCAATCAATCAACCAATCAATTAATCAATCAATAAATCAATCATCAACCAATCAATCAATCCATCCATCAATCCACCAATCAATCAATCAATAAGTTGTTCGACAGCGAATCTGTAGGTGCTGGGTTCAAATGCAGAGCTCTCCCCGTCACTGACACGTTGTTGAGCAGGAAAATGACGGTAAAAACATGGCTCGACCTTAATTGTATATTAAATGCATGTACTGTTTCTATGCAGGTGTTCTCAGTGTGTAGTCTCATTGCTATGATGGTGCCAAAGTCCGGTCCACTCGTTCACATGTGTGCAAACGTGTAAGAACCTGTCTATTAATTATTTATAAATTATGAAATAAATTTCTATTTTTATTATTTAGTTTTCAATTTTTTATGAATCATCTCAGTACTTTGGACTGATTATCTGGACTTTGGAATTTGCACCGTTTTTGGACCTTCTTTTTGCTCGCCAGCTTGATTTTGTTTCAATAGTGCTCGATGTTGTCATTGATGACTGTAGCACTCTAACTGTTGTTATTATTATTATTATTATTATTATTATTAATATTTGTAAATTGATACATGAACAATATAAGGAATAGATATGGTGTAATAGTTAGAGTGTTCGTCTCCGAAGCAAGCAGCCTAGGTTCAAAGCCCCGGTCAGTCAAAAAGAAACAGAAGATATCATATCCACTTGGGCCCCAGGAAGGTAAATCATGTATCGGAGTTTGCAGTCATTTGGCGTTATCAACAGCAAACGTATGATTGTATACTTGAAAGGATTCATTGTAATACATGGTCCTGTCAGGTGTTTAACTAAACAGGAAGAAATGATTAATCAATGTGGGATATCTATCAGATCTCTCTCTCTCTCTCTCTCTCTCTCTCTCTCTCTCTCTCTCTCTCTCTCCCTCTCTCTCTCTCTCTCTCTCTATCCTCTTTCTCTCCTCTATCTCTCGTCTCTCTCTCTCTCTCTCTATCTATATATATATTATATATATATATATATATATATATATATATATATATATATCCTCCTCTCTATATCTCTCACTCTCTCTCTCTCTCTTGCTCTCTCTCTCTCTCTCTCACTTGCTCTCACTCTCTTTCTCTCTTCCTATTGATCTCTCTCTCGCTCTTTCCCTCTCTCTCTCTTTCTCCTTCGCTCCCTCTCTCTCTCTCTCTCTCTCCTTCGCTCCCTCTCTCTCTCTCTCTCTCTCTCTCTCTCTTTCTCTGTGTACAGCTTCTGCAATATATTTGTTATTTGTTAGCTTGTCAGTACATCGCTTCACTATTTTGATTGATTAATAGATTTTTCTGCACGTGCCTGTATCAGATCCTCAGGCTGGCAGTCAGCTACATAGGAGGAGTAAAGAGGATCTGGCCTCTTGTCGAGCAGGAGAGGCGTTTGCAGCTCAACACGATGCCTCTGTGTTGCTGCTGCCTCTGCTGCCCTAAACCCGTCTTTAACAGGTACACCGCAAACGATCAATCAATCAATAAGAATTTAACGTCCAGTTCCTCGCCATAAGGCAATGTAAGGGACGTCTCTTTAAGACTATACACAAACAAGCGCCAAAGCACCACACGATGACGACTGAGTACACAGGGACCACAAGAGAAAGCGATATCAAAACAGTAAACTAATCTTTACCAGGTACATCCCTCCCAAATCCATCTTTAACAGGTACATCACAAACCCATCTTTATTAGGTACATCCCAAACCCATCTTTAATAGGTACACCCCAAACCCTTTTATAAGGTACACCCCACACCCATTTTTACCAGGTACATCCCAAACCCATCTTTATAAGGTACATCCCAAACCTATCCCATACCCATCCTTATAAGATACATGATCCCAAACCTATCTTTATAAGGTATATCCCAAACCCATCTTTTCCAGTCTTGAACAGAAAAAAAATTAATAACTTTTAAAATTATAGTATATGTCAAAAGAAAAGGTCCGCAAGAAGTTTCGTATTTATTTCTCACTCGGCTCGATGTATTTTAAGGTTAAATAGAATTGTTGGATATTTTCCAGACGGAACTTACTAAGGATCAACTTGCTGGTGATGCAGATCGCCATTGTTAGACCCATCGTCCTCTTCATCTCTGCAGTTCTGTGGACCGATGGACTCCACGAGGATAAGCTCCGGCAAATCTACACTCCTGGAGAGGTGGGTGTTCCATTCCTCTTAGATCTTGCCATAGATTGGCTAATGTTTTGTTATTGTTGCAAACATTGATATAAAGTTCCACACATAGGCCTATGTAGAGATTTTACTAGTTTAGACATTATTTTTAATGTAATTGTTATTTAGCTTGTTCTTACTATTGAACTCTTTCTGTAAAGTAGTATCGAAGACCGAGTTCGGCCATGACAAGGCTGTATAAGTTTTCGTTGTTAATAATAATAATAAATAATTAGGGATGTTCCTTCCATTAGCCAAACATTATTGAGTGATTGGAAAGTTTGACGTAAGAACTGCAGTGGAAACGAAGGAACTGTTACCGTAACATTACATTACATTACACTATTTTATTACTATTAAGGAATTACCATTTAGATTACCATTACCATTTCCAACATTAACAATTTAAATTACCATTTTAGGGAATGCACTATCGTTCTATTGGAACGTCTGACTAGAGTCTTCAGCAACCTCCGGGACAGCTGTGAGCCGATAAATCGGTGCTAATGAAAAGATAAACAAAAAGAGCACAATATCGTTTAGATATAAGACCAGAAGTAACATTTTAAAAATTAACAACCTTTCTTTACTGCTGGTATTTTGCTGGCACGAGTGAGGAAACTGACGTTAACCTTAGCTTTACAAGCTTTTATATGTAGGTGAAACGGCAAATATGGGATATTAACATAGCACTGACATACTTCATTACTATAACTATAAAAACGTCTCTTTCAAAAGTTAAAAGGTCTGTTTCTATTTACCTTCGACTGAGTACAAAGAAACCACAAGAGAAAGCGAGATCAAAAAAGAGCATGTTCAGGATCCAAGGCAAGCGGGTCGAAATTTAGACCTAAGGCGGAAAGAGATGGGTTTTTATCTTGCCAAGGAAAGTACCAATACAATTACAAGATCGAAGATCTTGTGGCAGAGAGTTCCATATTGCCGGAGAAAACATGCAAACAGAAAACACCGCAAATCGATACACCCCAAACGATCTGAAAAAAACATGTGCTGAAGATGAAGAAAAAGATTTTGTTATTAGCATATAAAACATTTCTTTAAAAAGTTAAAATTGTTATTTCTTTGTATCTCTCACAGTTCCACCCAGCCAGAAGCTTCCTATGGTTGTCCATCATCAACGTTGTCTCCACATGTCTGGCTGTCTATGGGCTCGTCCTAACAAGCAAGGTACTGGAGCCGGAACTGGAAAAAGCCTTCCTGATCCGAGGAAAGATCGTGAGTATTCAGGGAACCTTGATCATGACGGTCATTCCAAACATCATCATCGGGGGGCTGGTCAGTGGTGGGGTCATATCCTGTACTGAGATGCTCCCCGCTAAGGTCAGGGGTGAAGGTAAGAGATATTTGCTGTTATTTTATCTCAAGGATACTTTAAATTGTTACTATTTCTACCCTTTTTTTGTTCTTGAAATTATCGTTTATGTGTTGAATTTATGAAGATATTGAATTTATAGAGGATTTGTAAAACTTTTTCATTAGTTTAAATTTGTTTTGAATGGAAAAGTCTCAAATAGAGGATTCACTGATGGATGATCTGATGGATGATCTGATCTGATGGGTGAAGGTAGTAGCTTTCTAGTGCTTTATTTCAAGCGTAATAACCCACACACGAATCTTACACCTACAACAATGCAACAAGAACCAGAAAAGCAAATAGGCTGTGCATAAATTTACCTCAAAGACAATTACCCATAGAATTAGTCATATTAGTAATATATATTTGCTGTTGTTTTATTTCAAGGCTACTTTAAATTTTAAATATTTCTGCTTCTTTTTTGTTTTGAAATTATGGTTTATGCGTTGAATTGTTATAGATAATTTGTAAAGATTTTATATAGAGTTAAACTTATGTATTACTGAAGTATTGAGAAAATAGTTGCCATTATGAACGTATCTTTGCCTTGTAGAAAGAGAAAATTTGTAATGTATCGATTAGAATAGGCCATAATTGTACCGTATATCAAATGCCATTCAATACAGATTTAACGTCCGTTTCTGTACGCGGAGGATATTCTACTAGCATTGAGCAGCTTGTATAATAATGTACATGAAGACGTACGGCTTGATTTGTCTCAATAGTGCTCGATGTTGTTGTCATTGATGACTGTAGCACTCTAATTGTTATTATGTGCAGAACTTCCTGTTAATCCTATAGCTGTTGTTTTTCCAGAAATCTATTTTGGAATTCTGATCATAATCATGCTTCCATTTTCTCTTCTGGGTCGAAAGAACTTTCGTCGAGCATCGGATGGAACAGATTATGCCGTCAGTAACCATAGCGACGCCAGCGGCCAGCCAATGGGAAAGCAGAACGGCGAGCAAGTGGTTGAGCTCAAAGTGCTATTGGCTGAGGATGAAAAGAAAGTGAATGCTGCGGAGAAAGAAAAAATAGCGAACAACAACGAGTCAGCTTGAGAAATACTGCTTGATAATAGAGGATGATGTGACGGTTCATCTAAATTAAAATCTTCTGTGTACAAAATGGTTCCTGAATGTAGAGTTAAGTATTTATGAAATGTTTATGAATTTTTGCACGATGTTTTAGATGTTTGTAATGCGCAGTTCTCATACAGGTGTGTAGTGAATATTCGTAGAGGATGATTAGGAGTCTGTAGTGTGAAATACGTGAAGATCTTGTTGAATACGTAAAGCGCTTGTACAATACATAAAGCGTTTGTACAATACGTAAAGCGTTTGCACAATACGTAAAGCGCTTGTACAATACGTAAAGATCTTGAGCCTCTTGTACAATACGTAAAGATCTTGTACAATACGTAATGCGCTTGTACAATACGTAAAGATCTTGTACAATACGTAATGCGCTTGTACAATACGAAAAGATCTTGTACAATACGTAAAGCTCTTGAGCCTCTTGTATAATACGAAAAGATCTTGTACAATACGTAAAGATCTTGTACAATACTGTACATAACGCGCTTGTTGCATGCAACTCTCACTTTTGCTCTCTATTCATCGTCTTGTATATGCTGTTGAAGTGTCAATGTCTTTACCATGCGAGGACTTTCTGAAGGCTTTTGATTTGTTAGATCGCAACATCTACTATCGAATCTTGTCTCCTTTTTAATTTGCTCAATTAATTACGTGTGCGTTCACTTGATAAACTGCTCCAAGTTAAATAAATATTTTTATCTTCATAATTTCAAAAGATTGCGCATTGTTCGAACTCAGGAAATGTACATGAATGCTCTGGAATTATTGATGCTTATTTGTAGTGTATCCTAAACAGTACTACCATTGTTGGGGCAAAGATTTAATAACTGTATTCAAAATCTCAACTTAAATCCGATTTTATTACGATTAATCTACAAATAATTGATGCAAACATTGACTGTGATCTTTTAATAGTTGTTACATATCGATCAGATTTGACAACAGCAACAATCTTGATCAGCCTTAGACATCATCCAGCCGCCCTAACTCTAATCCAAATCGTACCCCTAACCATAGGATACTGAATTGGTTCAAGTAAAACATTAATTAAAAATCTAAAAAAGTTAAGTTGTTATAGGAACTGGTCACATTAATGATTTCTAGTCCTTGTGATAAATATGTGCCCTTTATATGCAAAAGGGTAAGCGTTTCCCTCTGAAGAAGAAGATGATGATGATTATGATAATGATGATACTGGTGATGACGATGATGATTCTGATGTTGATAATGGTGATGATGATTATGATGACGACGATTGTTGCCGTATTTTGACATAAATCTCATGTCCCTGTTATACAGTATGTATTTGTCTCGCGTTTATTCCTTCATTTTGCACATTTCACTTTGCTCAATTTTTTTAAATTTCCGTACAGTGTTAATCAGATGTCAGTATTATAAGTAATTGTATTATATATCTGCAGTTAACTCATTGTCACGACAAACTGTACAGTTCTCCATAGAAAGTCTTAGAATATCACAAAATCTTGAATGAAACTACACACCTGAAACTAATCCGTGGTTTAAAATACACTGTATTGTTCAGGGTTAAAACTCGTATTAAATGTTTAGTAAAGACGAAAATCCTCTATCGCTTGTACAAACCTCTTTAAAGCCTTAAACAGGTTTGTACAAGCAGCACTATAATAATAAATTAGTAATAATATAATAAAAATAATAATAAAGGTTTAACGTCCGTTTCCTCATACATGATGATGGCAGGGACGTCACGCATAGCCTAACAACCTAGGACCTGGGTACTATGATCTGTAAAGGTTTGGAGAAATATTCTGCTTCTAGTTTTAAATTTAGCTTTAACTTTAGTTACGTCATCTGGCTAACTTTAAAATTGCATCATAATATTATGATTTCGTTGCACTTGTTAAGATTGCGTAATCTTGTTATAATAACTTGTTGCTGAATTTTCATGAACAGATTTAGTTGAAATATTTAACTATTTTACAATGGCCTCATATCTGTAGTTTGGTTACAAAAATGTACTTTATTTTAGTACGATTACCTGTTTATGCCATTTTGTAATTAGAAAAAGATCACGTCTGTACTATTGTTTGAATCCGGTTTTGATTTTAATGAATTTTTAGTCTACGCATCTTACGTTTCTGCTTTAGTTAGTCCGCAATGTTTTGCTCTTTACAGTTTAATTCTATTTTCATTATTATGTTCATTATCTCCAATTTTTCTACGATCTTATGTACTATGTTGCCACGTTTCCGGTAGTCAGCTAGATAGAGCTCAATTGTGCTCTTTCTGACGGCCGTTTTATTTGTGTTCTGTCACGTTGTATGCACTTTGTATATACTTTGATTCAGTTACAAATAAATGATCATGGTTTTTCTCTCTCACGTACAGTCACTCCTATGGTAGCCAACTGTTAAGACTCGATTTCTTGAATGACAGTTAACTCTTTCGTGTCTCAATCTGGCATTTCATTCAGTGCTATAGAAAATTAACATAAAATGGACGCAGTAGCCTCACGCATAAAGTCTCACCCAGGTGATTTTCCATTGTTTATCACAATGGTCTGTTTAGAACTTTCTAGAGGGTGTGTTATTAAAATCTTAATGGTTAGAACTACTCGTGGTTTAATTACATACATAAAATTCATAAAACAAATTATAACCCAAGTAATTTAATACAGTACAATATGAAGCAATATAAGTATTTACATTGTGATATACCGTATATATATATATATATATATATATATATATATATATATATATATATATATATATATATATATATATATATATATATATATACCCCAAATTGTTTTAACAATATAGTAGTCGTAAGGAGTTGACTGATGTTCTTCAAATTTACAGCACATGACCAGCAGCCAATTCTACAAAACATAGGTACATTTCGTTTGAATATTTTTAATAACGTGAAAGTTTTAGTTTTGCGAATATGAGTGGGGTCAGAGAAGAAATTTCCAGTACAGTATTACGGGCGTGGTACATTTATTATACGTGTTACATGCAGCTTAAAATGATCTCTATAAAAATACTAGCTAACACGCAATATAAAATTTCTGCTAATGCTATTTTGAAGAACAATCATTTCTTTTTAAAACGATATAAAATACGTGCTGATATGTTCTTAATTGACAAAGTTATTGAACTTTTTATGCATGCATTGCATGTCTGGGTACAACTGCTATCACCGCAGCCACTGCAGCGGCGTCTTCTTCGTTTATTCTCTTCATGCAATGCATGCATAAGAAGTTCAATAACTTTGTCAATTGAAAACATATCAGCACGTATTTTATATCGTATTGAAAAGAAATGATTGCTCTTCAAAATAGCATTAGCAGCAATTTTGTATTGCGTGTTAGCTAGTATTTTTATAGAGATAATCTATGCTAGCCCGTAATCCTGTATTGGAAATTTCTTATCTGACCCCACTCCTATTCACAAAACTAACTTTCACGTTATTAAAGATATTCAAACGAAATTTCTCTATATTTTGTAGAATTGGCTGCTGATCAAGTGCTGTAAATTTCAGAACATCGGTCAACTTTTTACGACTTTATTGGTAAAACAATTTGGGGTATCAGTTATAAAAAACACAGTGTATATAACTTAACTTAGTACACAATTATTGCATACATATATTTCACTATCTACAGTTAATAAAACTTAAAATTATCAAAATTCACAATATGAAACAGAATTATATAGAGAAACCAAACATAGAAACCCAACAAATTGGCAACAACAACAACATCGCTGAAGCGCTTATATCATCAAACAAAGAAAATGTAAAAGAATAAGTAAATCTGAATGAATAAATAAAGCGTCGATCAACCCAATTTAACCAGGCCTTTCATCATCAATCACTAAACTGATGTGAAACACAAGCAGTATCATAGAGTACATGTACACGCTGTAGACTGAATTTGAATCACATCGGCCTTCGTTTTCCAATGATCAGTTTCATAGACAGTTGAAGACCTACTTTTTCCATCTCTCTTTTTCATCCAGTGTCCATGAGTTCCGACCAGCACGCAAACCGCCTTGTCTTTAATTTCCTTTGCCTTTTGACTGAATTTCTGGTTTTTTGGAATTTGCACCGCGTTGGACTTCGTTTTGCTCACTGGATTGGATTTGTCTCAATAGTGCCCGCTGTTGTGATGGATGACAGTAGCACTCCAATTGTTGTTGTTATTATTTTTAGTATTATAAGATCTTGTTCGTTATTGTACATGCAGTTATCAAAATATCTGGACTAAAATATCATTTCAATAAATATTTCTATTTATAAAACACCTTTTTATAAACATTTTCTATTCAGTAAAACCGCATTTCTATAGACAGTCCTACTTCATAAAAAAATCATTTCTATAAATATTTTTCTTTTATAAAACATTAGTACAGCCACATTCTTCAATGCATTAGTTTAATTACTAGTGATATTACCAGTTCAACTACAAGTAACTTAATGTTACGTTAATCTTTGTGACGGTAGCTCGAGTGTGTCGAGTCGTCTTAAAGAGATGCCTTGTGCTTCTGAACCTTGACGTTAAACAAACTACAACCTACCTATATACCATTCTTCAATGCGCAGAAATACACGACGTTGAACCATAGGACCACTGAATTTTTTTCTTTTTTTTGGACCTTCTTTATGCTCGCCGGCTTGATTTGTCTTATTAGTGCACGATGTTGTCATTGATGACTGTAGCACTCTAATTGTTGTTATGTTATGAACGATACAAATATTTAGCCTTTAGTTAAACTTTAATCTTAATATATAAGTTTGTAAATGCAGATGAAAAACAGCATTTTGAGTGCACCTGCAATCATACACATTTAACACAACAAATTGAGTACATAGATGTACATGACCATTATAAGTAGCGCTCTGATATAGTCAGTGGTAGCAGTGGGTACGTTGTTAAAGAAAGCAAATATTTTTGGTAAAAAATAAAAATTAAAAAAAAGTAAAAATATATTTTTTTAATATACGCAACTATTTTGTAAGTCGCAGTACAATAAAGCTTGACCTATATTCACTGGAAACTCTAAGTTTACTTGACCTAGTATGACCTTGACTTGTACGTGCGGGTTCAAATCCTGGGCTCGCCCGTCACTGACATCTCTTTCGAGTGAGAAAACTGACGTTAACCTTAGCTTTACCAACTTTACCTGTTAAAGAATTTAAGCTAAAGGCTAAGCCGAGCTTAACGTCAGTCTCTGAAGCACGTCAGTGATGAGTCGAGCACTGAATCGTGTACCTACTGATCCGCGGACAAGCACCTAACCCATTAGGCTATTGTTTAAAAAAACCGAGTTATATTAATCGAGCTGAAAACAAGACACTGTCTCACAACTTAATCTAAGAAGTGCCCATGAGGGTGTCGAGGTCCAATGGAGAAAGAAGGGAATGAGTCAAGATTAAATCAGATATGAGATCCAAAGATTCTCTCTTAGTGCACTGCCTGCTGGCAGGTCCATGGTATATAACGATCTGTAGACATCCCTTCAGAATTATGCAGAAAATTCTCAGTCAATATTTCGGCAACAAATTAACTTCCGACGCCTTTTACATTCTATGAACATTGGGGCCTGGAAATTCTGGCACAGAGAGTTAAGAATTAAATGTAGGCATGCAAATAATACACCCAGGCATACAATACACCCAGGAATATAATACAACCAGGCATACAATACACCCAGGCATACAATACAACCAGCATACAATATAACCAGGCATACAATACACCCAGGCATACAATACAACCAGCATACAATACAACCACACATACAATACACCCAGGTATACAATACACCCAGGTATACAATACACCCAGACATACATGAGAAAATGGCTTGACAACAACGAAAAGTTGTGTAATCACAGGACTGTGGGAATCAATAGACAACAGAAAATTATTAGAATATCAAATGATTTCTTTCACATTACAAGAATATCAGTTTAAAGTCTACCAAATCCTATAACAGTATACGCTGTCTAACTGTTATAAAACATAATACAAGATATCTGTTTAAAGTCTACCAAATCCTATAACAGTATACACTGTCTAGTGTCTATTATAAAACAGAATCCAGTGCAGTTAGGAGAACAAGCCAAAGAAGCCAATGGGCGCGACACAAACATGAAATGTATCAGCAAGTATCAAGTAAATGAGCGCATTCAATTTAGCAAATTCATCGTCTACTGGCGGATGATCTATATCATAGCTACACTGTTTTACCACTTAATTACAACGTCACACCACCGACCGTATTAATCAATCAGTCATTTATTTCCTGTTTTATTAAAAATCACACCACATTTCAGAGATGTTTCCTCCAAATTAACTATAGGCAGTTCAGCAGTGGCTGAGGTTCACAGTCGCTGTGCAATAAAGCGATGATTAGGGCGTCTTTGTCTGCTACTGATCTCAGCCATACAGAGGCCTGCCATACTCTCAGAGATCTAACCGCTACACTGCACCGAATGTGGCCCATCATCACTAGGCTTCTAATTATCAAAGGTCTAGCCGCTACACTGCACCGAATGTGGCCCATCATCACCATGCTTCTAACTCGTTACTACACTGAATGACTGAGTGATTTCATAAGCAGCATCTGTCTTTAAACCACTATACATAAATATGAGTATGCAGATAAAAAGGATGTTACATTAGTCCAGTCATCTTTCAACAGCTTGTTCTTTGTTCTTAGTGAGAGTGAAGTCTCTCTGCCTGGCCAATGTTTATTCCAATAAGTAACAATAACAACAACAGAATAGAAAAGAAGCATCACCAAGCAAGCGCACACACTGGATCGTTTACTTAGCAAGTCGTTCTCTAATAATTAACAATTAAAAGCAGTCGGTAAAATTTCACATATAATTATCATAGTGTAATGTGCAAGCAATACCACACTTTGAAATTATACCCAATGTCCTTCTCATTAAATAATCCAATATCACTTTGGATTTACTGTGAAATTTATGTAAACTGACACAGACAAGCATACATATGTCTACACATACACATAATATCGTAGACAACCCAACAAACAGATACAGGTACACACCAGTACTAACAAGAAAATTAAGAAAAAACTCTGCAAGATCAACAACAGAATGAATGAAGCACGGATACAAACGCAGGTACACAGAGACACATCAACAGGTACACACAGATGCATAAACAGGTACACACAGATGCATAAACATATACGCATATATACATCCACAGGTACATATAAATACACAAACAGGTACACACAGATACATAACCAGGTACATACAGATACATAAACAGGTCAGCTAGCTACTAATTGTGCAGAACTAAGTAAATAGCAAAACATAGACATCAACACATACACACAGACACAGGCAAATAGTAGACCATATAGCCAGTTACAAATATCATGCATACACCGCGCTATGGAAAGAGTTTATAAAAGCCTCCGGATCACCACTATTATACGTCCACTGGTCCAACGTTAGGTCCTGAAACAACAACAGAAAACAAAATTTAATAAATTATAATATAAATTTTGTGTGGGACAGAGAGGACTGGAGAAAGTCTATTCGTATCCCGACCCTGATTAAATTGGGATTCAAGGGAAGATGATGATGATTAATGTAACCAGTGAGCAATATACGAGTGTGCAGCAGTAGTTGCTACATTAATGATTTATTCGTAAATACTTCACTGCGCCACATTGTAAAGTGCTGCGGTAGACGTCAATTAGTCGATTAGGCGAGATCCGGTTTTGAAATCTTCAAACACTGATCTAAAATCTAGTATGAAATCATTTTGCCAATGACTCAGTCAAACAACATATTCTTCAATATACACCTGGTAAAGCTTTAATATACACCTGAGTCAACGGTGGTGAAATAGCAATATCACTTATTCTAAAAAGTTTCATTTAAAATAAAAAACGATCAGTGGGTGGAAAACTCATTTACAAAACATGACTTCAACAACAACTGCAAGTTATTATTTCCAATTAGAATACAGGAAACTATACAAATTTAAACATAACAACAGAGTTTCTCAATCAGAGTTTCTTCACTGGCTAGAGACAGTGACGATGTCGGTAAGATACTCGACCGCGGATCAGTACGTGCGGGGTTCAAATCCTGGGTTCGCCCGTCATCGCTTTCGAGTGACGAAATCGACGTTAACATTAGCGTCACCAGCTTTTTATCAGTCAAGAGTCGCAGCTTCAACCTTACCTCTACGATCTTGTTCGTGTTCTTTCTTGGCAGCTTCTTTCTCGTACTCGTATTCCTCTTTATCATCCTTCCCTGCACCCTCACCCCTTCTCTCCCCTCCCCTCTCCCCTCCCTCTACATCTCCCTCCTCGTTGTTCTCATCTTCCTCCTCGTTCCTCTCTCCCCCCTCGTCGTGTCGCGCGTCCAGGCCCTAGTATCGATCAATCACGTCATGCATTAATCAGTCAATCAGCTAGACAATCAATCAATCACGGCATGCATTAATCAGTCAATCAGCTAGACAATCAATCAATCACGTCATACATTAATCAGTCAATCAGCTAGACAATCAATCAATCACGTCATACATTAATCAGTCAATCAGCTAGACAATCAATCAATCACGTCATGCATAAATCAGTCAATCAGCTAGACAATCAATCAATTACGTCATGCATTAATCAGTCAATCAGCTAGACAGTCCATCAATCAATCATAGTAGATCAGTATTTTATGCTGGTTAGATACATTCCCCTAATTGTGCTCGGGTATGGCTGGACCACTGCACAATAGGGTAAAAGCAAACAATCTGCCTCGTGAACGTAAGAGGCGACTAAAGCAGGAGCTGAGGATGGCAAGAGGGGACCCACCTCACCATGAAATATTTTCCCTCAGGATTAAATGGTAATTAATCCACCTAACTGAGGGAACAACCTCAGAAGCCATACTTTTCCCAAGCTATAGGCTACATAAGGTATGGATAAGGCAGAGACTTTGTGAAGGGATTAACTTGTTGATCTACGAAGTGCTCTTATGGAGCGAGAAAGCAGACTTTGAGTATGAATATGTACCTTGAACCTGCCACTTGGCATTGCACTGAAGAGAGAGATAATCAGAGTAGACTTACAACAGGGG
Organism: Enchytraeus crypticus; assembly: GCA_905160935.1. NCBI lineage: Eukaryota > Metazoa > Annelida > Clitellata > Enchytraeida > Enchytraeidae > Enchytraeus > Enchytraeus crypticus. The sequence goes on from CAJHZI010000510.1 coordinate 513,074, forward strand.
GCTTCTGTTGAACCTGAGGTAGAGCTATCTGAGCAGGCTGATGATTATCACCAGCATTCTTAAGGGAATCCCCAGGCATTCTCTCCACATTCTTCTGATGCATCACGTCCGCCACATTACCACCGAATCTCCCAGCAATAACCTTCCTATCAGCAAAGTCCTGACCCCCAACTCCCGCATTATGACCACCGGGAATTCCATGGGAATTTCCATTGCCTATGAGATTTCCATGATCGTTGGAATTGCCAAGACCATTGGAATTTCTGCCAAGATTTCCATGGTCGTTCGCTTCGTGAGGACCTCTAATGCCAGTATCTAAGCCTTGACCTTTAGCAAGGTTAGGCCTATTTCCAATCAAATCTCCCGCGGGCCCGGCCACAGGGGCGGCTTCACCCCCAGTGCCAGCTGTGTCCTAGAAACATAAAATTTGTATTGTATGAAATTCAGCAAAATGCAAAATTTCAACAAATTTTCTGAATTTCAATTATATATACTTTTTAAATAATAATAAAGAATTAAAACTGGTCTATCAAGTCCAACCATTAATTTTGTCCCAACGGTCAATTATACGAATTTCTTTTAATTAAAGCTCTTACTTTTCATTAAAGGCTATGCAGACACTGCAAAATGGGAAACTACCTCAGATGCTATATTTTAACATGTAAGCTGTAGGCAACACATGATAATGTATAGCCTTTTGCGAAGGGATGAACTTGTTGATCTATGGAGTGCTCTTTAAGGAGCATTAAAGCGGAATCTGAGTATGAATATGCACGTTAGACATGTAATTGAGCAAAAGATTAGAGAGAAGAGAGAGAGAAACGTAAAATACAATTAATATTAAAATAAAAATTAATCATAGATCTAAAATTTAATATGGAGTAGATTGTGTGTATTGACTCAGTGTATTGATACTAAAAGTATTTCGATATTATTATATAATACTAGAATTTTAACTAGTTTGTACTAGATAAAACATCAATATGTTAGTCACTACTAGAAATTGTTGAATATAGTTTGTTATAATGTAACGATATCATTTGACCGAAATTAACTAAATCTAAGAACGGTTACCGGTAATGGATACAGGTTAGACTATATAGAGCGTACATATAAAATAAGACATACAATCTATAGACATAAGACATACATATCTATATAACAACACGACAGATCTATGAGACATTTATAACAATAATAATAATAATAATAATAATAAAGGTTTAACGTCCGTTTCCTCATCCAGGGATGATGTCAGGGACGTCCCCAACAGCACACATCACTACAGATCAATTCACCCAGACCAGTCTGCAAAAGAAATGTGCTGAGGAGAAGTACGGTCCTAAACGAAAGCCAGTCCGGTGATCAGAAATGGCTATAGAGCAGCGAGAACTCACTTTAGCTTTCTTCCCGTTCATCCTAGGCGGCACCACCTGCATCTGTTGTTGTTGCTCTTTGTGCTGTTTGTCAGGCTCGTCTTCCACAGCGTTGTCCTGGTTGTTCTCCTGATTGTCTTCCTGGTTACCATGGTGATCGTCTTCCTGGTTACCATGGTTATTGTCTTCCTGGTTACCATGGTGATTGTCTTCCTGGTTACCATGGTTATTGTCTTCCTGGTTACCATGGTGATTGTCTTCCTCGTTACCAGGTTGCCCGTTACCGTCTGGCTTTCCATCTTTCACGGCAAAGTATCCCTTCGGCTTGTCCTCATCTGCAACAAACGAGCTAATGATACGTAACTCTCATTAAAAATAAGCTAATGTTAACGTCAGTTTTCTCACTCGAAAGTTATGTCAATGACTGATGAGCCCAGGATTTGAACCCCGCACATACTGATCCCCGCAGTCGAGTATCTTACCGACATTGCCATTGGCTCCAGCCATCTGATATTATCTGATTACATATAGTAGAATAAAATACAAGCAGCAATTAATAAGTTGAAAATGAAAGACTTCGACAAGCCCTTTCAATAGAAAAGGTCTGGTTCAATTCAAATTTCACAGAGGCTATTTTGTGCTAAACCTCTTCTTGATTTAGTTTCTAGTGAAGTATGCTTTATTTGTTGTTTATTATGAGATGAAAACAAATATAAAAAAGGTTGCATTGAGCACTTAAGAAATCATTTACCTATCTAAGAGATATCATAAAATCATATTCTTCTCAATTCTCGGATGATTTTCATAAACTATTTACTGTTCTTTACGTGTGCCAAAGTTTCTACTAGTATCCCAATCCTAGTTAAACTGGGATTCAAGGGAAGATGACGACGACGAATAGATGTGCCAAAAAAACAAAATGAAATTAATAAAAAAAATTAATTAAAAATAAATAAAAAAAATAAAAAAAATAAAAATAAATTAAAGTAGGAGCAAATTCCAACCTGGTTTCTTTATCTGTGGAATTCCACCATTTTCATGCTCTTCATTGTTCCCTGTATCGTGCTAAACAATTGGCATATAAATAATCAGTCAATCAACTTTTCAAAAACCACAATCAATTTAATATTCAATCCAGAGTCAAAGAAACACGTAATATAAATACTCAATGGTGAATCAACAATCGACGAAACTAACAATCAAAGTACGTAGAAGAAATATAAATTCAAATAAAAACAGTTAAAATACTTTACATTCGAATAGAGATTATAAAGTAGACTAAATTTAGAAATAGAGCTGAAGAATTTTAAAGTTTATTCCAGAGAATCCAAACCTTTATCATTACACGGAGTTTGAGATTAATTTATCACTTAAAGAATAAGTTGAAAACTGACAAATAAAACTCATCTATAAGATATCGCAACTGATGTTAAGATTGACCAAGATCTGAAAGCCAAACAACAACAGTAATAAAATTAAAACCTGGTTTTTGTGACCTTTACGTCTAGTTCCTGCTTTACCCAGCTCATTATCATCTTTCTTATTATCATCTCCATTCTATAAAATCAATCAATAAATAATTCATTAAATCGTTCAATCATTAAATCAGTTAATCAGTTAATCATTCAATCGATCAATCAGTCATTCAATCATTAAATCAATCATACAGTTAATTAATCAGTCAATCATCCAGTCAATCGATAATTCAATCGATCAAACATTCAGTCAATCAGTGAATCAATTATGCGATCAATCATTTAACTAAACAATATATTAATCAGTAAATTAATATAGGGTTTAGAAGGAAATGAGACAAGTCTAACGCTAATCAGCAAACCCAATACGGCGATGTACAGTTAAAAGTTAGTTAAATGGCTGTAACAAAACAATCTTACTATTGATTAAGGCTATCTTATTACTGGCTGATTGTGCTAATAGCCTATGCTAAATTCTGTATTAAACCTATAGACTTTGACTCAGCAGACAGTTTTCTCTTTACACCACTTGCTCAATATTTATTATTCACTGACAGGCACGTCGAGAAGTTATTCAATAAATAAAAGTGAGCATATTTTGTATCAAACATTTCACAACATTAAGCAGCTATATACATAAATACATACAATTAATGCGTTCTTTATTCTAATTCTACTTATTCTACTCAACAGCAACATAGAACATACCACAGCCTGTTTCTCATTCTGCTTCAACTTTAACTGCTTGTTTCGCCTGTCGAGATCAGCGACCTTATCTGATTAAAACATTGGACAGCGACAATTCTTACATTTTGTTATATATATATATATATATATATATATATATATATATATATATATATTATATATATATATAATATATATATATATATAATATATATATAGATATATTATATATATATATATATGAACATGTATATATATATATATATATATATATATATATATATATATATATATATATATATATATATACACACTGTGCTTTTTATAACTGATACCCCAAATTGTTTTAACAATAAAGTCGTAAGAAGTTGACCGATGTTCTTGAAATTTACAGGACTTGACCAGCAGCCAATACTACAAAACATAAATACATTTCGTTTGAATAGCTTTAGTAACGTGAATGTTATAGTTTTGTGAATAAGAGAGGGGTCAGATAAGAAATTTCCAGTACAGGATTACGGGCGTGTTACATGCAGTGTAAAATTATCTCTTTAAAAATAACAGCGAACAAGTCACAAAACTTCAGCTAATGCTATTTTGAAGAGCAATCACTTCTTTACAAAATGACGTAAAATACGTGCTGATATGTTCTTAATTGACAAAGTTATTGAACTTTTAATGCATGCATTGCATGTCTGGGTACAACTGCTATCACCGCAGCCACTGCAGCGGCGTCCTCTTCTTCGTTTATTCTCTTTATGCAATGCATGCATAAGAAGTTCAATAACTTTGTCAATTGAGAACATATCAGTGCGTATTTTATATCGTATTGAAAAGAAATGATTGCTCTTCAAAATAGCATTAGCAGCAATTTTATATTGCGTGTTAGCTAGTATTTTTATAGAGATAATCTATGCTAGCCCGTCATCCTGTACTGGAAATTTCTTATCTGACGCCACTCATTTTCGCAAAACTATTACTTTCACGTTATTGAAGGAATTCAAACGAAAATTCTCAATGTTTTGTAGAATTGGCTGCTGGTCAAGTGCTGTAAATTTCAAGAACATCGGTCAACTTCTTACGACTTTATTGTTAAAACAAATTGGGGTATCAGTTATAAAAAAACAGTGTGTATATATATATATAAATATATACATATATATTATATGTTTATATGTATATATATACATATAAACTATAAACAAAAATATAGTAAGTACAAACAAAATAAATTAAACTAGTATCAAAGTCATAAAAAATCTGAACAAGTAAATCATAGTTTAACTACTACATCAGTCACTTCAATTCAGTGGCTGAGTTGATAGCAAGCTTACCTGCTACACAGTAGGTTGAAGGGTAGGAGCTCAGTCTGACAGAACCTAACAGAATAAATTGTGGTAAGACCTAAAATATAATTTTTTTTAAAGTGAAATGATCAGCTTACCCTTTAGTTGAGCCACTTCGTTCTCTCTCTCCTGCTTCAGCTGCATGTATTCTTGCTTGTATTGCTCTTGTGCCTTGTTCTTGTCCTCCTCTGTCTGTGTCAGTCTCTCTTTTAGCTTAGAGACCTCCGTCTGCAGATCATCGTGCAGGCCCTGAATCAATCAATCAATTAAACAATTAATCATGCATTCATTTAATCATTCATTCAGTCAATCAACACATTAAACATTTAATTAAGCGACAGAAGGAAAAATGCAATGATAAATTGAATCATCAGCTGGATACTGGGCAAATCTACCTGTAGACTGCTATAAAAATCTACGTAAGAGTCAGTGCTTTTTAGTTTTACAGTTTTAATTAATTAATCATTATATAGGATTAGTTGAAAAATAGCTAACAAATTTCCTTATTTATTTATTTAGAATTATAAATCAGGCTGCAAGGCCCACACAAAGCACACAAGACACACAACACAGCACACCCATAAAATCATGTAAACACTCGTAAAATCAGATACTATAGTTTATTAATTATGCTCAATTAAAAGTGTTTAAACTCATATCAAGTATAAAATTAGTTAATTATTTCAGTTAGAAAATTGACTTCTCAGCCATTTTCCAAATATTAGATGGAATGGGAAGAGAAAATAAATATGTATACATATCTACATAAAAATACTTATAAAACTAAAATCATTTCACGAAACATTAACAAATTTATTATTTATATATATAAAATTCTGTGGTTTGTAAGCGTATAACACCGGGGAACTCAGTTCCACTAGCTCTAATGTTATCTTACGTGTATTTCACTGTTAGGGGCCCCTATTAGATATGCTAGGGGCCTTGTATAGTGGTAAAAAAGCTAAAAAGCTAATGCTAACGTTAGTTTTCAAACTAGAAAGTGATGTTAGTGACGGGCAAGCCAAGGATTTGAACCCTGCACATACTGATCCGTGGTCGGATATCTTACCGATATATGGCGATGCAGTGGAAGGAGGCCCAAACGATTTGAGAGTTCCACTAGCTTTCAATTTCCACTTTAACCATTGCATAACACAAATAATATTTAAATGCAAATTAATACAGTTTCTTTTCTAACTTTATTCAAGAAATCAATCAGGTACTATATTTTACAATATATACTTTTTAAATCATACAGAAATAGCTGCAAAACTTTGTAACTATAGCCGAAAGGATATATGCCCTGTATCAATAAATTTAGATATGTTATATAAATATACGACCTAATTTTAGAGTCAAGTGTGAGCAATACCAAGCTAGCAAATGAACTCAGAGGGTCAAGTCATCATTTGTTAGTGCACAAACCTGCAGTCTTTTGTTTTCTGAAGTTAAAGCACTGACTCTTTCTTGCACTACCAACTGTTAACATGTCCATAAAATTCCTTCGCTAACTTGAATTTTACATATTTACACACGAGAAATTACAGCCACTCACATTCTGAGGCAACATGGCAAAATTTTTGTTCTCAGTCTTTGTAATTCATTTCTTAAACAAAATGGTATCATAAGCATGGCAAGTACATTCCTCCCCATACATAAATGCAATACCAGCAATCCAAACGTGCATGTGTATCACTGGGATATAAAATAAAGCAAAATGACTTTTTACACCTAAAAACCATAGACAGGTTCTTACAGATTATTCTAGACAGTTTTATCTTTCCTGCTGATCTTTAAAATTTATTTCAATCAACAGCTTAATGCATGTAGATTGATAATGTTGATTTAATATTATATCAGATTAAAATTCTCAGAGTTATGAGACACTGGTTACACTCTAATGTTGAAGATTACAATTGCTTGATTGATTCCATTGTTTGATTGATTGATTACAATTGTTTGATTGATTCCATTGTTTTATTGATTGATTACAATTGCTTGATTGATTCCATTGTTTGATTGCTTGATTACCATTGTTTGATTGATTGATTACAATTGTTTGATTGATTCCATTGTTTGCTTGATTGATTCCATTGTTTGATTGATTGATTACAATTGCTTGATTGATTCCATTGTTTGATTGATTGATTACAATTGCTAGATTGATTCCATTGTTTAATTGATTGATTACAATTGTTTTATTGATTACAATTGTTTGATTGATTGATTGCAATTGTTTGATTGATTGATTACAATTGTTCGCTGCTATGATCATGTTACCCTTATAGATGTACAAAACAGTAGAAATAAATTGTAAATCAATTTGAACGACATCATCATCATCATCTTCTATTTAATCCCAGTTTAACTACTGTCGGGATACGAATGGACCTTCTCCCCTCCTCTCTGTCTCATGCCATATCATCAGTCAACCTCCTATAATCTCATCCATTCGTTTTAGAAAATTTTGTAGCAATTTCTGGAGCCTAGGCGCACACCAACAGAATGCCCTTTCTGATATTGCTTGAGACCTTAGTGCTACAGTAGTCTTTTACGACACGTGCAAGTCACCAGTTGGCCTATTCTTCAAACAACCCGGACACAACACAGGGACTTGAATGACATAATGAACAACAACATTTCCATTTTTTACATTTTCTTCCATTCAAACAAAGGAAAAGCTTGTCGTGTACAAACCTTTTCACGAGTTAATTTAGTCTCTAACTCCTTCTTTTCATCTTGCATTGCTATAAACATAACAAAATATATATGCAGAAATACATAAAGTTCATTAAAATGCGCAATGTGGTTGTAATTGTTTAAAAATTTATATATTTACAAGTGATTCTAATAGTATCTAAAACATTAAATGTATTTAATATCACTCTGAAATGTGCTTTTTAATCTTAGAAAAGATAGAAAAATATTTAGAAAGAAAATGTAGGCAAAGTACAATATGTACAACAATGGTAAATTTTGAGAAGTTATTATAAACCCGATACGCTTAAATCACATAATTATTTAATATCTAGACAAATAAACAGACAATATAATGTTGGTCAGAACTAGCTACCAGCAATGAATGCATAATTATTATATATTTATAATTTATTATAATAATAAATTAATAATAATAATGTAAAAATAATAAATAAAAATAGCTAATTAATACAGAATAATAACAATTAAAAAAAATAATAGTAATATATATATAATAAATAAATCATTAATGCCTACATAATTTTTAATGTGTAATAAAGAAGTACCAACCAGTTTTAATTTTGGCAAGTTCCTCCTCCGTATGCTTAAGCGACTTCTTCAGCTTAGCATTTTCTTCATACAGAACTATACATAATGGAATAAACACAAAAATAAATCTCACTATCTCTCTCTCTCGCTGATGTTCTGCAATATGCAGACCCAAGACAAAAATTCCTACAGTCAGCCTTAACGCTAACCACCGAGTAACAAGTAACATCATCACAAAGGTCAATCCTACCATTATGAAACCATAACAGAACTATTAACTTTAACGGTATGCCTTCTGAGAAGGTTTATAAATTTTGCTTTCCTGAGTGCTTTGTTATTCATCTTTTAGGACACGTTCAATTTACAGTTGGTCTGTTCTGAAATGACAACTTGACAACTGATTCTTATTGTGTCTATTCTGACACAACAAGATGAAACTGAAGAGAACTGTAATGCAAAAAAATAGCCAAAAACTAAAGGCCATAAAAAATTAAATACAACATTGTTTATATTTACAATGTAACTGGCCATACAGGTCAGTTTGCATATTTTTTGGATTCAAATAAGTATTACATCATTTATTCTAGTTAAAATATTTATAGAGAGGTAGACCGCAACTGATGTGGGATGCGGTTATGAAGTAGGACACGGTGTGGGACAGAGAGGATTGGAGATCTATTGACTCTATTCATATCCCTACCCTGGTTAACCCTTTCTTTACCAGGATTTATTTTTGGAACTAGACTAATGCAAAGCTATTGGTCAGTTTGGGTGCTAGGCATTCTGGTTAATTGATCTCTCGCATCCAGACTGCAAGAACGTCTTAGTTGCTTATGTGGACTTTCAAGTACCGCTAGTAAAATAAGTGGTCGTTATTGAAAGTTATACATAAAACCTGTAATAGGAGGAGGACTTCAAAGTACCAGCAGTAAATAAAGGGACTGGGATTCAAGGGAAGTTGACGAAGATGATGAAAACATCTATAGAAATAAACTCACAATTAACAAGCAGAAAGTTCTAGAATTAGTTCATATCTAACACACCACGCAGCTGAGCCGACATCGACTCCTGGTCCTGAAGTAGTTTCTCGTTTTTTTCGCCACTTCTCTTCAGACGTGACTGAACATCGTTGTACTGGTATAAGCCGAATAGAAACAGTCCAACGACTCCAACCACACCCAGAATCTGGACTCCAAATGGACGTCGACTCATATTAATTTATTTACAAAGTCTGATATGTCAGATGTTTTCTATAATTAATAACAATGGGTTCAATTTAACTGATATATTATGTATAGGTAATTTAAGCAAGGTGTATAAATTGTTGCTGGCCTTAAGAAGCTTCATAAATAAGCTATGTGACAATAATTCCTTTAACAATAATAATACTAATAATAATAATAATAATAATAAGAGATTTTCTGCATAGGGTAAAGGAAATATTAAGTTCCTCGAGTAAGAAAATTGTAAATGTGATGGCTGAGAATAGATTTAAGAATAATTTGAAACTGCAATATTATTGAGATTGAAATAAGCTAAGCATTTACTTCACTCTTAAAGCTACCTAATTTACAGTAATGATAGTAATATGCGTAAAGTGCGATAGAGCAGTTACATTTAATTCTGATAAATCAGGTACTGTTTAACAGTTTCTACTGTACAAAAGTTTTAAGTCTCATGGCCAATTAATTTTACTATTGACAATTAAAACAAATCCATAACTACAGCAAGATATACTAATTTATAAATATGTTCGTAATAATTCAATGTTTCAATATCTAGTCCATAGTTGCATAATTTAGAGATGCTTATTTGAAACAATTAATAAAAGAATGACAGCAAAATTCAGGTGCACTGGTTGCTATTGATCGGTTTTGCAATAAAAATTATGGATACGTTAATTATAACAAAACTGCACACAAAATTGACGCTGAGAGTTATATAAAACTAGGCCACTGAATATATTAAAAATACATTAAAAATACAATAATACACTTATTTAGAAAGCTTAATAAAAATTTATAAATATTTTACTCTAAAGTAAACAAACTGAGCGAAAATATAAGACGTTGTGTACGTGTACAAATGAGGTTGCAAGCTACAGATCAAAATTATATCATGTAAGTTAAGTTAGCTAACACGCATTATAGTGAAATGATCAACTATGTTGATATCTATCACTTTTTAGCACCACATGTTTAATCCGTTAGGCAAATTAGTCCATTTTCCGTGTAACCAGTCCAGTGAATGTCCGAGATTTTATTCTCAGATCAGCGCGGCTGTGATTCGAACCCACGAGGGTTCAATTCATCAATGGATCTATCATTTAAAAGTTCATGACGTTATCCATTGCGCTATTGAGACATTATAGAGACATGTATAGAGAGACCGCAACAACTATAGTTAATTAAGAGCAACAGCACCATAATATCTTTAGTTCATTAAAAAATAAAACACGCAATGTAGTGAAATGATCAATTGTGTTGAAGTCTAAATTTAAGTCAAGTAAACACGCATTATAGTGAATAATCAATTATGTTGATATCTATCACTTTTAAAACCACATGTTTAATCCGTTAGGCAATTTAGACCATTTTCCGTATAACCAGTCCAGTGAATGTCCGAGATTTTACTCTCAGATCAGCGCGGCCGGGATTCGAACCCACGTGGATTCAAATCACCTCAGGATTTGTCATTTAAAACTTCATGACGTTACCCCTACGCTATTTAGACACTCTATCACTGAAATCTATCAGATTAATCACAAATTAATCTAAAGTGAAATATTTAGGTGTAATACTCGATGAAAACCTTACTTGGAAACTTCACGTTGATATGGTATGTAGTAGACTAAAAGGACTTATCAGTGTTTTATATAATGATTTTTGATGATGTATTTCTAATTGCAAGTTTGTATATTGCCCCCGACAATACAAAAAGCTGGGGATGTGGCTGTATTAATCCATAATTCTATCACCTTTAACATCATTGATTCATCCAATAATAATAATTTCTTTGATAATGCAGCAGAATTCTTGGTCGTTGATATATTACTTATGCTTGGTAAAATTAGACTCTTTTTAATTTACAGACATCCGAGTCAATCGGCTACTGTCTTTATTGATAAATTTTTCAAGTTCCTTTCCATGTGCAAGCCTTTAAAAAAGAGTCTTATATGTGGTGATGTAAATATTGATTTGTTAAAATTTAGTGTGTTTAATTTCATTTTTCGCTGTTAATGAGCTGTCCAATTTGAACTTTATGCCGTTCTCGTTAATTCCTATTAACATTATATTAATAACTCTCGTAGCATAATTGAACATATCTTCGCGAACTTCGGTTTTGATTATACTAAAGTCCCTAACGGTTACAAGCGATATTACTGATCACTATGCCAATGTTGTACTACTGGTTTCTGAAAATGAAAGAGTTAGCCCTTTCATTAGAATTTATAGCACTCAAAACATTAACAACTTTCATGATCATCTCTCGAAAACTGACTGGACACCGATCTATAATTTGATTAATATTGATGAGGTTATTACTCATCTAACGAATTCCTTAATTGCTGCCTCTGAGCTGAGCTTTCCTTTAATTCGGTGCTCTCCTAAAACATATAAGGATAAACCCTGGATCTCTAAAGAGTTAAAGTCTAGAATTAAAATAAAAAACAATCTATACCATACTTTCAAAAAGTCTAACTTACCTCTTGATAAAACTAATTATCTGAATTACCAAAAAATACTTGAAAGGATATCAAAAACTTCCGTCAATGTTATTATAGAAATATATTAGGCATAAGATTTAATTCAATTAAGAACATTTGGAGAACTTTGAATAATATTACCAGTTTCGTGGTAAAAATAAGAATCAGACTATCGATCACTTAACTACAAATGCTGGTGTTATTAGAAATAACAAGGATATTGCGGAAGAATTTAATAAATATTTTATACAAAATAGTATACGGCTAGCAGAAGCGATCCCACGAAATGATGTATCATATCAGAGTTTTCTGAACAGGGCTCTACCACACTCTATTTTCCTAACTCCAAATTCCAACAGTGAAGTCTTAAATTTCATTCACTCCATGAATAAGAGTTATTCTACTGGCAATGACACTATATCCAGTAAAATTTTACAATTATCTGCTAATTACATTGCAAACCAACTTACCTTTATCATTAATAAATCGATTGAATTAGGCTACTTTCCTGAGAATTTCAAATTAGCCAAGGTCATCCCTGTCTATAAAAAGGGTAAACATGACTTAGTGGAAAATTATAGACCAATTTCCCTCCTTAATAATTTAAGTAAAATATTTGAGAAAATCATGCATAAACGCATTACTACATTTCTCAATAAGTACGAAATCCTTAATTAAAATCAATTTGGTTTTAGATCCGGCCATTCTACCACTGATGCTCTTTTCTCTAGTGTAAATTTTTGATCTACTGAACATAAACATAAACAAGACACTTGGTATATTTTTAGATCTCTCAAAAGCCTTTCATACTGTTGATCATAACATTCCGCTTCACAAATTACATTTTTATGGAATACGTGGTACTGCCTATGATTGGTTTAACTCCTATTTATCTCGAAAAAAACAATACACCTTAATTGGTGACAGCATATCTAGTGTGTTATCTGTTGGTATCGGTGTTCCTCAAGGTTCGATTTTAGGACCTTTACTTTTTATAATCTATATGAATGACATTCAAAATGCCTGTTCATTTGGGTTCATAAAACTGTATGCTGATGATTCTAATCTGTTTGTCAAATATAAGTCTATTGATGAATTGTTTATCTCTGCGATTCTAGCTTGCTCTGAAATAAGTAAATGGTTTATAAGTAACAAGGTAACTGTAAATTGTTCTAAGTCTTCATATGTATTGTTCTACCCCACTAAAGACGACGAAGCTCTTATTCAAACTAACAATTTAACTGTATCCCTTGATAATAACTGCATTAATAGAACATACGTTACCAAATTTTTAGGCTTAACATTAGATGAAAATTTGACTTTTAGTGATCATATTAAATCATTAATCTGTACAATTAATAATTTTAATAGTATGTTATACAATCGTAGAGATTTTATTCCTGTGAATTGTCGTAGAAATTTATACCTTTCATTGGTGCAATCAAGGACACAATATGGCATTGAAGTTTATGCCAATACAACCAAACAGTTGCTTCAACCCTTACATGTTGCACGTAACCGTATTCTAAGAACTTTACAGAATAAACATAAGTTTCATAATGTTAAGCAACTTTATATGAATTATAATGTATTACCAATTTTTCAGTTATTCCAACTACATACTGGTAAACTTGTTTTTAAATGTATCAATTTCCCCGATCTGACTATGTCAGTATCCATAAAATGTATTTTTATTGCTAATCAGATCTCGTTTGTGTATAATACAAGACTCTCCGAGACCAATTATTTGTGTTCTAGAACAACTTCAGAATTTTTTAAATCTTATGTCTATAACTTTATCAATTCTTGGAACCAAATACCTCCTGATATCCGCAGTTCGAGGTCCCTAGCAGAATTCACTAAACGTTACAAATATATATTGTTTGATGGTTTGTAAATTACTAAATTTTGGTTTCTTTTGTGTAAATGTCCAGCTAGAATTGTTGCTTAGCTAAAGTGTGTATTTAAGTTGATTTTGCATTAAACATGACATTAATATAGTTGTAGACGGTGGTCAGCTAGATAAGATGTGTATCATCTTCCCTGACGGCCGTTGTTCTAGTTTCTTAAGACTGTTTGATACCCTGTGTTTCTGGAAATTTTTAATTTTATTTTATTTTTAAATGTTTATTTCTATTTGTATTTGTCAGTGATTTGGTGTTGATGCTGAAATAAACACATATCTCTCTCTAATGTTCTTGATTTCTTACCTAAACACTGCCTCAACAAATTTACTACTCTTTTATTCATAGTCAGATTCAGTATTGCATTGAAATCTATGGAAATACCCACAACACTCACTTGAGTGATGTGATGAGCATGAATTATTCTATACTAAGAATTCTATTTAAGAAAAAATTAACAACTAAAACTTCTGAACTAGAGGAAATAGTTAATTCACTTCCTCTACGCCTACGATGTAATTTTAAGCTATTAAAACTTTCTCATCTATGTATTCATAGCCCGGAATAAATACCAAAAATGTTCATAGAAAATATTCGATTCGCTAATTCTCTCTCCCGTTATAATATGAGGAAACCGTTGAGTTTACACAAACCTTACACAAATACTAACTATGGAAAAAGAACTATCAATTACTTATGTTCCCATTTGTGGAATATGCTCTCTGAAAACACACAGGCAATCAGATCCACCAATATTTATTTAAGAAAAATTAAGGAATAGGCCTACGTTGAGAACATGAAATAGCTAATTTCCTTTCTTTCGCTTTTTCTCACAAGTTTATGTTTTTATGTTAGTTTTCTGTTGAATTGCACTAGTTTTAAAATTAATGTCAGTTTGCAATTGTACCTTTGAGGTAACCAACTAGATGCCGCTAGTCGCTGTTTTGGTAGCCTCTATTTCTGATCAAATACATAGAACTGCTACTACTGATAGAATAGACAAATTATTAATTACGTGCTGGTTTTATTTTTAACTGAAATATTTATTCTGTTATGAATTCATGCTGTATATTATTTTGTTCTTTTTATAACTTATATGTAATATTGTAGTGGAGTGTGATTCTGAAATAAACTTAAACTCTCTCTCTCTCTCTCTATCACTATTAGTAGGCTACCACCTGTTAAAACCATTAAGCGATTTTTAGATCAATTTCCGTATACCATTCAAATGGATGTCCGAAATTTTAAACCTCACATGAGCGCGGCTGGGATTCGAACCCACGAGGGTTCAATTCACCTAAGCATCTGTCATTTAAAGCTGCATGACGTTACCCCTGCGCTATTAAGATATGCAATTAATATGAAACGTTCATTAATATGATAATATCGCCTTCTACAAAGTCAAACTACGTGGTCGTACTTAATTAATGCCGATATATTACTACTTAATATTTCTATAATTTTTGTAAATATTGTTCATAAATCCTTCTTCCTATCAGATTTTGAATGAACGTCTTTGTAATGCTATAATACTGTATGGTGATAGCATAAGCCAAGTTGAACGTCAGTTTCCTGCTCGACAGCTTAAATGTCTTTGACGGGGAAAGCACAGAATTTGAACATTGCGCCTATAGGGAATTGCACTTACTAATTCAATGTTTATCAATTTACCAACAGGCAATCGGAATTTGTCAGTAGACCTACTTGAATTTGGCATAACTATTAATGAAGTTAAATACTTGAGACTTCTGAAGCTCCGATTTACATGTATAATAAAACATATAGTTCTATTTGATATGATCTTGATTTAATGACGTCGCGTTGTTTTGTTGATTTTAGTTTACCTATAGTTGCTGTTATTTTACAAAAATTAATAACCATATCGATATACATCAATTTAACATATTAACGCAATATTAAGAAAAATAAATATTTATGCGTCGATTCCACAAATAGGGGTTTACAACGGTAGGCTATATTGTTTATTGTCCTTTAATCCAACGTGCACTTGTCATGCACGTGTCAATTAATTGTTCTATCAAGGCTTATAATTACATATAGAAAAGCTCAAAAGTTAGAAAATTATGTATTAGCGGAATTAAATATGGGGAAAAGTCAGTCAAAGAAGTTTGATGTTCCCTCAGTTACGAATTCCCTTGAGTATGGATCATTTGAAAGAAATAGAAATGTGTCATCAAACTTGCCCACTAAGACCGCACCTACTGATTCTACTGAAGGCGGGGCTTCAACAATACAGGCCAATCAAACTCTGGATCCTACGTTACAGACCACGCCTCCACTAACAGAAGCCACGCCTACTCAGCCTCCCCTAGCAGAGACCATGCCTACTCAGCCACCCCTAACAGAGACCACGTCTAGTCAGCCTCCCCTAACAGAGACCACGCCTACTCAGCCTCCCCTAACAGAGACCACGCCTACTCAGATAGATCCTACAGCAGAAACCACTTCCACTCATCCTACTGCAACAAAGACCAAACAAACCAAGTCTCCTACAAAAAAGACCAAACCTACTACGTCTCCTACAACAAAGGACAAACCTACTAAGTCTATTTCAAAGACCAAACCTACAAAGTCTCCTTCAAAAACCAAGGAAAAACCTACTAAGTCCCCTGCAACAAAGGACAAATCTACAAAGTCTTCTACAACAAAAGCCACGCCTACTCAACCAGCAGACAGCGATGCCACTCACACTGATCCTGCGGTAGAGGAAGCCGCAGTCAATCTACCTGCAGCTACAGAAGTCACGCCCACTCAGTCTGCAGCCAAAGAAACCCCTCCTACTAAGCTTGCAAATGATTTGGGAAGTTCAGCAACAATAAATGAAACCACGCCTACACAGGCTGCCATGACAGCAGCTGACGCAGTGACAGCTGTCACTCAAAATACGCACACGGCTGACGAAGCAGCAGGTACAGACGGTACAGCTACTGTTGCTTCACCAGTAGCTGTGAAATCTACGCCTCCAAATGCTGTAGCTAAGCCCTGCACAGCTGACGTAGCGACGTTAACCGTATTTACAACTGAGGCAGCTACGGATACAGCTGATATAGCTACAGCAGCAGCTGTTGCCGCTCCATTATCAGCTGATGAGTCTCCAGTTAACATAGTACCTTCTCCTACAAAAGCTGCTGCTACTACTCTGACAGTTTGTACAGCTGATGCTGCCACAGAAGCGCCTAACGCTGATTCACTTGCAGCCGTTGCTTCAATTGCCGCTCCATCCCATGCTCGTGTTCTATCTACCGAAGTTGAAACATCTTGTTTAAAAGCTGATGCTTCACAGGTTAAAGCTGATGCTTCACAGGTTAAAGGCGATGTTTCACAGGTTAAAGCTGATGCTTCACAGGCTAAAGATGAAGCTTCACAGGCTAACGCTGATGCTTCATCGATCAAGGCTGTCCCAGCTACAGAATCAAATTGTCAGACAGTGAGGAAGACTGTCAGAGTTCACACAATTAACACAGCCACGCGCCCTGCCGAAGATGTCGAAGTTGAAGAACAAGACGAAGCAAAGATCGAGGCCACGCTTTCAGCTGAACAAGAATTCATAAGAGGAAATGAAGAGAACATCTGTGCGGGCAAACCTCATCCAGGTTATACATACATACATACATACATATATATATATATATATATATATATATATATATATATATATATATATATGTGTGTGTGTGTGTGTGTGTGTGTGTGTGTGTGTGTGTGTGTGTGTGTGTGTGTGTGTGTGTGTGTGTGTGTGTGTAAGTGTGTAAGTGTGTAAGTGTGTATGTATGTTATCTCATACATCAAGGTAATTTATTGGGTGTATTACAGGGAGCAATCAAGGTAATGTATTGGGTGTATTACAGGGAGCAATAAGGAGAATGTATAGGGTGTATTACAGGGAGCAATCAAGGTAATGTATTGGGTGTATTACAGGGAGCAATAACGAGAATGTATTGGGTGTATTACAGGGAGCAATAAGGAGAATGTATAGGGTGTATTACAGGGAGCAATCAAGGTAATGTATTGGGTGTATTACAGAGAGCAATAAGGAGAATGTATTGGGTGTATTAGAGGGAGCAATAAGGAGAATGTATTGGGTGTATTACTGGAAGCAATTAGGAGAATGTATCGGGTGTATTACAGGGAGCAATAACGAGAATGTATTGGGTGTATTACAGGGAGCAATAAGGAGAATGTATAGGGTGTATTACAGGGAGCAATCAAGGTAATGTATTGGGTGTATTACAGAGAGCAATAAGGAGAATGTATTGGGTGTATTACAGGGAGCAATAAGGAGAATGTATTGGGTGTATTAGAGGGAGCAATAAGGAGAATGTATTGGGTGTATTACAGGGAGCAATAACGAGAATGCATTGGGTGTATTACAGGGAGTAAGCTGTATGTAAGAATCCTGACTCCTCTAGATGGTGTGACGTTATCGAGGGTGGAACTGATGGATGTGATTATTTCACGAGATGGCGCCCAGTTGAACAGAAATCTGATTGGCGAGATCTCCTATCAGTTGGATCAGCGCATCGTTAGGTACGTCTTCAGGTGGCAGCCCGGTTACTTCGAGCAAGTCAAACAAGACTTCCACGTCAACAACCTGCTCAATCTACTCGTCAGGTACGATGATGATGATGATGGCGGTGATGGTGGTGATGATGATGTGGTGGTGACGATGCAATGGTGATGATGTGATGATGATGATGCTGATGTGGTTGTGGTGGTGGTGATGATGATGTGATTATGATGATGTGATTGCGGTGGTGGTGATTATTTGGGTGGTGGTGGAGATGATGATGTGGTGCTGATGATGATGGTGATGATGATAATGATGATGATGATGATGATGATGTGGTGGTGATGATGATGATGAATATGTCTACAGTGTAGTATCTGGTATTGAAATTGATTGATTGATCGCAGTGAATGCATTGACCCAGTGACTGGTATTGATCAATTGATTGATTGATCGCAGTGAATGCATTGACCCAGTGACTGGTATTGATCAATTGATTGATTGATCGCAGTGAATGCATTGACCCAGTGACTGGTATTGATCAATTGATTGATTGATCGCAGTGAATGCATTGACCCAGTGACTGGTATTGATCAATTGATTGATTGATCGCAGTGAATGCATTGACCCAGTGACTGGTATTGATCAATTGATTGATTGATCGCAGTGAATGCATTAACCCAGTGATTGGTATTGATTGATTGATCGCAGTGAGTGCATTGACCCAGTGACTGGTATTGATTGATTGATTGATTTCAGTGAATGTATTGATCCAGTGACAGGACTGCAGGACGATACACTGCGCAGACGGTACGGCTACAGGTATCGCTACATAGTCAACAGTCTTCAGCCCCTAGGCTACAGGCACAACACCTACCCCGACCTCATGATTCAACTGGTAAGTCAATTCTTTCATTTCCTTCAATCCGCTTTCTCTGATTTTCGTAACATTAAACAATCACAGAACAGTAGCCAAATGCAGACAAATCCAAACTTAACCGCATGTTTATTGTACGACATCAATAAAATAAGGGCTTGGGAGAGTGAGGTGCTATATATCATCACGGGTAATTGTTGTAGGCGGACCGGTACGGTAGACTGACGGACCTGAGGGACTGGAGGTACAGACTTCCCCTGGTGGAGCCCGCTGATCACATACTCCTCAGAAAGTTCATCCAGGCTGCCTGCGAGAACTCGGAACAAGAGCTTGCCCTCGTCATCTTCGACTGTCTCGCTCTCATGGCCATGGATGACGGGCGCGCTATGTTCCTGTGGTAAACTGTGGTGTCATGGACGACGGGCGCGCTATATTCCTATGGTAAACCGTGGTGTCATGAACGACGAGCGCGCTTTGTTAAAATGATAAACTGTGATGTAATGGATGATGGTAGAGCTATGTTACAATGATAAGCTATGATATCACGGATGATGGTAGCGTTCCTATAGTAAACCACTGTATATTCAAGGCATTAAGAAGTGGTTAATCTATCACATGTACATATAATCAATGTCATCAGATATACAACAGAGCTCTAATCTAATCAAAGCTATCCTCTCACGTGGAAGTGCACCGCTCTGGGACTCGAACTCTTGTCTCCTGGTCATCAGCGAGTGTGCTACAACCAGGCCATTCAAATATACAAGACTTCTCCTAGTTTTAGTTTTAGTTATTAGTGTAGAATGTCCTTAGCGTTGAAGCAACATCATGAAGTTTTAAAATGACAGATCCTGAGGTGAATTGAACTCTCATGGGTTCGAATCCCAGCCGCGTTGATTTGAGAGTAAAATATCGGACATTCACGGGACTGGTTAAACGAGTAGTGGTCTAAATTGCGTTACGGTATACACTTGTGGTATTAAAAGTGATAGTTATCAACACAGTTGATCATTTCACTATAATGTATCCTTACGCCTTACTTTATGACTGACTCAAGTGTAAATACGTACAGAAGAACAGAAAGTCTAGATACCTGGAAGAGTTGTACGTCATGCAGCCGTCATTATGAAGAGCACAATGAGAGAGAGAGAGCGACAGAGGGAGAGAGAGAGAGAGAGAGCGAGAGAGAGAGAGCGAGAGAGAGCGAGAGAGAGAGAGAGCGAGAGAGAAAGACAGAGAGAGAGAGAGAGAGATAGAGGAGAGAGAGAGAATTTAATATAAAAGCAGTTAATGAAGACAATATTTATTTCTTATATCAAAAAAAAAAAAACGCGACATAACACAAATGGAAAGTAGCAATTTAAAGCAAAAGTTAAGATAAGTTAAGGTAAGCTGAGATACAAGACTGATAACTTCATACAGTTGATTAGCTAAAGAAGAACTAAATTACGTCATATCCTGCATAGTCACACCTACTTCAAAGTCCAGCCCTTATGCTATAAGCCAGTCATATAATATTAAACTCTGCAATGTGCAAGAAGCGTGTCTTCAATCTACAACATAAACTGACTTTGGATTCTTTCTATTTACTATAATTTAGAACTACAATTAATTATCACAGTAAAGGGAATCAGAGCAGCTCATAGGTCACGCCAACAGTTCTATGACGTCAGAGCAGCTTGTAGGTCACACCTAACCGTTCTGACATCAGAACAGCTTGTAGGTAACGCCTAACAGTTCTATGACGTCAGAGCAGCTTGTATTTCACGCCTAACCGTTCTATGACATCAGAAGAGCTTGTAGATCACGCCTAACCGTTCTATGACGTCAGAGGGCATACAAAAGACTGGATCGACTTTCTTGATTCCCTCATAGCCAAGCAATGAGAGCCCGGCCAGGCCAAATACTGTGTGGAAAGGATCGACCTGTTCCACAGCACGATATACACAAATCTTATCAATTACAATCTAAACTATAAGTCCATAAATATTATAAACTTTACAGTCAATTTTGAAATACTACAGAAATACCAAGAGATTAAAGCTAATCTTCACTACATAAGAACTAAGGGGACTTTATAAGCGTTGTAGCGGAGTCACTAACGCTGATAATTATCAGCGTTAGTGACTCCGCTACAACGCTTATGAAGTCTTCTTAATTAAACAGTTTTTATAATAAGTTAAACCAGTGACTGATTCAAACCATGCAACAACTGCTCGCTCGTGATTGCTTTAACGTTGTAAATACTTGATTGATATCAATGACGACAGAGTTAGAGAGGGATTGTATAACTATGAATAGAGTAAGAAAGGTATTAGAATGAGAGAGAACTCACCATATCACCAGGTCTGTCAGATATTCCTCCCGTTTCCTCGTCCTGACTAGCCAGTATAAATCTTATCAGCTTATCCTACACACACATACACATGTCTACATATACATATATCTAAATAAACACTCTGACAGACAGAGTACTATGCATACATATATCTACATATACATTCAAACAGACACAGTACAACGCACACATATATCTACATACACATTCAAACAGACACAGTACTCATACACACATATCTACACACACGTTCTAACAGACTCTGTACTACACACACATATATCTACACACACATTCAAACAGAAACAATATGATACATGTATATATCTACATACATTCAAACAGACCAGTAACATGCACACATATATCTACACACACATTCAAACAGCAACAGTAAAACGCAAACACTTATCTAAACAAACATTCCAACAGATACAGTCTACATACATATATCTGTATAAACATTCAAACAGACACAGTACTACACACAAATATATCTGCATACACATTCAAAGAGGCACAGTAGTACACACAAACATAGCCAAAGACACAAAGAGAGATATAATAATATGCAATATTGTAAGTTATACATTAGTAAGTACTCTTGAAAGTAAACCTTGTCTATCCAGTGTAGTCTGTCAATAATCTTAAGTGAAGCCAGCACCCACCATGAGTAGCAAACATCTGGTAACTTTTCGGGTCTACCTGTATTACAGCATAACATACGGACACATAGAGATATGAATCAACAAACGAGAGGAATCTTATAACGTAAAGATATGAATCAACCGATCAACCAGTATGAAAACAATCTTATAACATATAGATATACAAGTCTAAAAAAATTACAGAAAGCTCTCTAATGATAGTCTTGCATTCAGGGAGACCAGCATCACGGCTCAGTTGACATCAACAACAACACTAGGAGTCGTACCGTTGAGGCCCCCAGATGGCAGCTGTCTCTCACAGAGCCACCAGCCTAGTAGATCAGCGTCCACCTCACTGAGCCTGTCCAGTAGAGCTAGGGTGCCCAGACAACAGTAGATCTACACATACATACACACATACACACTGATAAATGGTGCCTAGACAACAGTAGATCTACACATTGTACACATACACACACAGGTAAATGGTGCCCAGACAACAGTAGATCTACACATACACACACACACACACACACACACACACACACAGATAAATGGTGCCCAGACAACAGTAGATCTATACATACACACAGATAAATGGTGCCCAGACAACAGTAGATCTACACATACACACACAGATAAATGATGCCCAGACAACAGTAGATCTACACATACATACACACAGGTACAGGGTGCACAGACAACAGTAGATCTACACATACAAACACACATACACACAACAAGAGAAAATTTAAGAGATAATGAGTGAGGAATCCTACCAGAGAGTTTGTAGTAGCGAGCAGAAATATAAAATCATACGAACAGAAACACACAGAGGGATAATCAGACATACCTGAGCAGAATGTGTCTCACTGCCTGGCACTCTGCCAAAACCTCCGTCAAAGTTCATGCACGAGAGAACAAAGTCCCCGGCCGAATCCACGTTTATAGCGTCCAATCGTTTCTACAAAAGCAACCAATTACTATAGCAAAACAACGACTAGAGTGTTACTGTTGTCCATGACAACATCCACATTTATAGTGTCCAAGCGTTTCTACAAAAACAGACAACCAATTACTATATCAAAATAACGATTAAAGTGCTACTGTTGTCCATGATAACATCCATGCCTATTCAACAAAAACAGCAACCATAAGAACGGATACTGTACTGCACATGCGTATGACATGAGTGCAACTATACGTAATATATTTTAAAAAATTAAAAATTCTACAAAAAACATGACAAATCATTACTGTAAAGATAGAATATAAAGTAGAGCAATTTTATCACAGAGACATGCTTTTACACTTTATCATCAGGAAAGTGTTCATTGTGATTCACACTAGGTTATTCATTCGACACAATAACAATATTGAATCAATAATCGTTGAGCTGCTCTACTTCGATACCAAAACAACTGTTTCATAATCAATGAAACCGTAAGATGGACATAATAACCTGAAAGCTCCTCGTGTAGTTAATTTATTAATGAATTATTAGTATTAAAGATACAAACCAGCAATAGGCAGTGCACTAAGAGAGAGAGAGAGAG
The DNA here is from genome assembly GCA_905160935.1 of Enchytraeus crypticus. Lineage (NCBI taxonomy): Eukaryota > Metazoa > Annelida > Clitellata > Enchytraeida > Enchytraeidae > Enchytraeus > Enchytraeus crypticus. The sequence continues at coordinate 536,763 of CAJHZI010000510.1, forward strand.
AGAGAGAGAGAGAGAGAGACAAACAGTGAACAAAGAGAGAGAGAGAGAGAGAGAGAGAGAGACAAACACTGAACAAAGAGAGAGAGAGAGACAAACAGTGAACAAAGAGAGAGAGAGAGACAGAACAAGAGAAAGAAAGACCAGCTGACAGAGAGAGTGAGAGAGAGAAAGAAAGAAAGAGGGGAAAGAGAGACAGACAGAGAGAGACAGACAGACAGACAAGCAGAGAGAGACAGACAGACAGACCAGCAGAGAGAGACAAGCCACTGCCACCATGGAGAACCTGGTGTCCACCTCCCCCCACTTGTCTCCTTTAAAACTCCCGTCTGCATTCTGCAATCCCGCCACAAACTCCACCACCTTCTCAATGTTCAGCGTGTCCAATGCGTCGTACAAACACAGGATCTGCGCATAACAGTCGTTCATGACAACATGGAGCATGATATACTCATAACAGTCGTTCATGACAAAATGGAGCATGATATACTCATAACGGTCATTCAGGACAACGTGGAGCATGATATACTCATAACAGTCGTTCATGACAACATGGATCATGATATATTCAAAGCTCAGATCTGCTTCAAAAATTATGCTAACTTCTTCGGAAAAATTTAAGTCAGAGGAATAAAAAATATTTAGAAATACCACTCTGTGACAACATTATACATAAAAATAATTTACCCAGTACTAATTCTTATAGGTTTAGCTAAAAATTATCCGCTACTATTAAGATCATCGCAGTAGCACATGTCATGTATACTAAACCATGATTTGTCAATATTTAGAAGCCATTAACAGAGCCACTGGATGACAAAACTTTACCGCGATTTTGACAAAATCTATCCTAAAATAATTTGTCCTCTATATTAAAAAAAAATCGAACAAATACTTACAACGATTAGCAGTAGTTTTATTAAGTACAATGCAAAGAAGTGCTGCTCCGTAATTAGCATGATTGCCGTCATATCTTAATAAATTAGTACATATTTTATAATCAAAGATGTTGAGCTTACATATGAGGGAAATGAAGTTAAAATGCTGAGAGTTAAACGGGTATCTCTCTAGTATCTGTGCTTCATGTTTGGCAAAGGATCTTTCGTTCACTAAAGGAGCTCTTGAGTGAACGAGAAGATAAACAGTTGCAGTGACGTACGTTTGATCGACACAGAACACTAGAGACAGTATGCTCGTGCACACACAATACACGTGCAGTTAGTGTTCTCGGTGTATGAAGAGAGACAGCGTTGAACCTGCACAGACGAGAGAGTGTAGAGAAGATGAGGATCGTGTCCCACGCTGGCAGAGACACCGCCACACTCGTGCTGACATCCTCGTATGAACTCCAGCACAGCCTTGCGGTCCATCCTCTCCAGACCTCCGAGCAAATCCATCGCAGTCAATCCCCAGTACATCCCACTCATCCTCAGATACTCCGTAACGTTGAATTCCTGTGGAATAGATACAGCTGATTAATAGTTAAAACAGGCAGTCCACAGCAGTTGAGCTCTCGACCTTTGACCTCTTGTAGAAAAAGCTGGTAAAGCTACTGTTAATGTCAGTTCCTCACTCGAAAGTGATGTCAGTGATGGGTGAACCCAGGATTTGAACCCCGCACATACTGATCAGCAGTCAAATATTTTACCGACATCGCCACTGTCTCCAGCCAGCAAAGCATCGATAGAACGACAGTAAAACATATAGTCCATAAAAGATTTCACACATCTGAAGTACTCCTTAATGTTCAACTCCAGCGGTATAAAACAACATCAATAAAACAACAGTATAATGTAGTCTATAATACAGCGCTGCCTAGCCTATGGTAGGCCTTAAGAATCACCTTGCCTATGGTAGGCCAGTCAAGTCACCTTGCATACGGTAGGCCTGCAAAGCCACCATGCCTATGGTAGGCCTGCCAAGTTACCTTGCCTATGGTAAGCCTGCCAAATCATCTTGCCTACGGTAAGCCTGCAGAATCGCAGAATAAATTAAACTAATTTTGATCAAGTTTAGCCATTTTCTCCAAAATATGCCAGCTCAGCAAAATGCAAATTCCTTGAATTCATATATAAGAGAAAAGATTGGTTTGCGATGCTATCTACATGTATATCGCACTGTTGTATAGCCTAGTATTGTGTTGCCTTACTGCATATATTGCTTACTTTGTATTTCTACATAGGCAACGTTGAGTTTGTATTGTCTGTATTTTGTATATGTCAGGCTTCACAAGTGACCGAAAGTATACACATTCAATGCATAGCAACTTAGTACGTATATCCTGCTAAAAATTAATATTTACTTAGATAATATTTTAGTTTCTTTCCAGAATAATAAATATTAATAATTTATTCTTGATATCACTTGGTTTTATGATTTTAATCACTCTAAAATTTTATAAATGTAACTAATTACCATTCTCCTTGACAACTAATTAATTGAGTGAAGTGAGCAAGAGGTCACACTTGAATAATATGATGAAGTTTGTAATACTATATGTTGCATAAAGTATGTCACAGTTTTAAACACTTACATAATCGTCAATTTTGTTTCCATATCCCTCAATATACGAAATATGTTTTTCGCTAAACAGAGATGTGGGGGCTGAGTCAGGTATCGCTATATCCTTGATTAGATTAGCCTGGAATAATATAAAACGTGTAATACAATAACAATAAAAACCTAAACGCTGAAAACTAATCAGAAACAAAAGCATTTATATTCAGTTATTTATAAAGCTTTACCCTTGAGAAGACCATTGTCATTCATAATTCCATCTACTAATAGATCATTGGATATTATTTTCGTTTGCCTCGAGTACGCAATATTCGAATGGCCATGCATAGAAAACTAAAACATAATTTTGGATTAACACACGGCCAAACTTTAATAATTAGTCGCGGTCAACTGACTATTCACCCATAATTACATATTATATTATATTTATATACATAGTGAATTGATGTTTTTGTATACTGCTAAATTTAATAGAAACAATATCTGTAAATATGAAGCATTATAAATTAATACTTACCATACCAATAGAGAATTTAAGTAAACGAATTAATTAAAACAAATTTCTAGTTATTTTATGTGAAATGTAAATATAAACAAATCCTGTCTCTTGTTCTTGGAAGGGTTCATTTCTTTCTATCATCTTCCAAAGTTATACTAAACAACAACAACAACAGAATTAGATTGCTATTTTTGCCCACGACAACACTCATTGCACTGAGTAGTATGGAACCAAACCCAATTCGATGAGCAGAATGTGGGGTCCAAAACAGTGCGAACTAAAATCTGGAAATTCTGTTCAAGGAAGGGTAATTAATTAGCCCTTGAATAATTTTCTGCGAGATGGTATGCTTGGTCTCATAGAGTAAATTTTCATTAACTAGAGGACCTAGTATAGATCATGACTGCATAGAGATAGGCTGCATCACTTGTAATGATAATCCTAGATATTGCTATTGTAGTAAAATAAAGCAGATGGCAACCTTAGCTTCAAGTAAATTTTAAGTCTCTTCATCAACTAGGTACATTGATTAAATTAAATTAAGGTAGGCTAAGTGTATTTCGCTCTTACTGATGACCGCTTGTTTGCATCTAATTGATTTATCTACTTCCTTAGGTTTGTATGTTGATTCATGATACAAGTCAATTAACAGCTTCTCTCTCACCCGATATAAAGACTGGTATTACAAGTCTTCACTATTTATTTATTGATTTATAATTTTTGCTCGCCGGCTTGATTTTGTCTCAATAGTGCTCTATGTTGTCATTGATGACTGTAGCACTCTAATTGTTGTTGTTATTATTATTATTATTATTACAAGTCTTCACTATTTCCTGAACCAGTGCAAATAAGTTAGGTATTTTCCATAACAAAATCAACATGTTTTCTAAAGTAGAAAATCAAAGCAGTTGTAGTTAAGATGCACCAACTAACGGTTCACTCAGTGACTGACGACGAGAAGTTCCTAAACTATCACATAATGTACTCAAGCAATAAATGTCGAAATCAAAGATATAGTAATGTGTAGCCGTAGATCAGACCACATGATTATCTCAAGGTGTTTTAGAATAACCAAGATGAATAAAATAATTGCAGATTTATCTTCCGGTCGAGTTGATAAAAACAGTAAAAAAATTATTCATACAAAAGTTCATATTTTAGTATTTGCTGGATTTGAATGGAATTCTGAACTAGCTGGGTGAATTGCTGCAATTTGAGAGAATACGAAATTGAAGTTAAACATGACTGTGCATTATGATATAAATTAGACTTAGTATGAGAGACAAAGTTCATTAGTAAAACAAAACATATTATGAGGCACAGTACACTAGGTCAGACATAGGCACAAGTAATACGAATATATCAGACATATAAAACATCATAGAGAGGCACTGAGGCAATCAAGTGATGAAACAAAACTATTGCAGTTTGTAGGCCCTTCTCATTTCTTTACAGTATGCACACACACACACACACACACACACACACACACACACATATATATATATATATATATATATATATATATATATATATATATACATACACCTAAAATTCTACATACTGCGCCTAAACCTTTTTTTCTTTAATTCCCTTTACTTTGGACTGATTATCTGGATTTTGGAATTTGCACCGTTTTTGGACCTTCTTTTGCTCGCCGGCTTGATTTTGTCTCAATAGTGCTCGATGTTGTCATTGATGACTGTAGCACTCAAATTGTTGTTATTATTCTATATATATATATATATATATAATATATAGATCTATATATATATATATATATATATAATATATATATATATACATGTATATACATGTATATATATGTATGTATACACATACAGAATGCTGATCTTGAGATCAATATGCGTCTTGCTTAAAAACAGAGGCTAGAATGAGGGGAGTGGGGGAGGGCGCAGAAAAATTTAGTTCCTTTAGCGCTCATTTTTTCTGAGATGGGTTCCCCTGCTAGGGGCTCATATTAGATACTAGGAGATCTGTAAATACTTTACAGGTGAACCCGACATATTCAGAAAGTTCCCTAGCTCTGAATTCCAAATTTAGCCACCTTATAGGACTCTCTAAATAACCACCTCTCCACGTCTTTAACCAACATTTCGAGTTCATACAATTAATTGAGGATAGAGCTCTACCTTAATGAAAACAGAATAATTAAGAAACGCCAAAACGATTGACAAGTCGAATGAAAACTTGCCTCTAATCATACAACATTCATTACAGCTTCAACATTTATCATAGCTCCTCTAATCATCACGAGAGATGCTCTTGATTGAGCAGCACAGTGGACACGGTGTCTCTACGAGTGGCTCTCAATGGTTTCATCTGAGTCATAACGTCTCTAGCATAGCCTGTGTCGTGAAGTCCCGCCTCCCTCAGGCGTTGCTCCAGCCTAACTCTTGGGTCTGCCTCAATCTATCACACACAATCAATATATAAATAAACCAACCAGTCGACCAACTAATCAATCAATCTATCAATAAGAATTTAACGTCCGGTTCCTCGCCATAAGGCATTGTCAGGGACGTCTCTTGCAGACTCTACAGAAACAGGCGCCAAAGCACCACACGATGACGACTGAGTACACAGAGACCACAAGAGAAAGCGAGATCAAAACAGTGCAAGTCCAAGATCCAAGGCAAGCGGGTCAAAATTCTAACTAACCAAACATCCATGAAATGAGTGAGTTTATCAATCCATCAAGCAATCAAAAAAATCCAACCAATCACGTAATAAGTAAATCAATCAATCAATATGTAAATCAATCATTCGATATACCAATCAGCTATATATAATCAATCGAATAGTTAATAAATCAATATGGCAGCCAGAATCAGTCAATTCAATCAAATCAATCGATAAACAAACCTGATTAGATGTAAATGAGTTAACATCAAACAGTGGTTTGTTGATATTGATCATGTCATCACGCTGCTGCCTCTGTTTCCATGACAACGTGTCACTCCAAAGCCTCATCAGGTCTCCCTCAACCTGAGGTCTCACCTGCGATCAACCAGTCACATCAAAACTATCAAATAATCAATCAGTTAATATACTTACTGAACTATTAAAAATAAAGGTTTAACGTCCGTATCTTATACAAGAACTATGTCAGGAACGTCATTGATACAATCATTTCAGCATTAAAATTCAACGCACACCAGTAATCAAAACAATGAGTCAAGTAGTCTATGATAGTCTAAGAACAATGCGTCAAGTAGTCAAGTTTATCGTGAACCTCAGATCTAAATAATATAATTAATCAGTAAACTCATATCAGACTACGCTGTAAAAAGTAGGTAAAGCTAAGGTTAACGTCAGCTTCCTCACTCGAAAGCGATGTCAGTGACGGGCGAACCTAGGATTTGAACCCGCATCAACTGATCGGCAGTCGAGTATCTTACCGACTTCGCCACTGGCTCCAATCGTTGTAGAATTAAGTAGTTATTCAATAAGTATAATAAATTACTCAATTACATTAATTTATGTTATATTAAACAGTATGATTTAGGCAGCATTTACTGTAATAGGTATTTAACACTGTTAAGACCTTTAGTCGAATCTGTTCTAATATTTTTTCCTTCTCTCTCTCAGCAGCCTCCTCATCCCTTTTTCTCTTCTCCATATCTCTCTTTCTCAACTCCCCCCTCTCCTTCCGATACATCACTCTGCAGAAACAATGCAATGCAACACAGCACAGCACATAAGAGCGTGGTGCAAATACTGTACAAATCCAAACAATTAAGTGTCATGCATTATGAGACAAAAACAGTGCCATGCAATGTATAGTACAGTGTAAAGCAAAGCAGCATATCAAAGTCAAATGCAATATAATACATTCAATGTAAAAACTCCAATAAACTTCAATGTAAATATAGTACAGTGCTATACAACTACCTATCTTACAAAAATTTTCAATAGGCCAAAAAGGCAGTGCTACCATAATGCAACACAATTTTAAACTACACACTCCGGTACACGAATAACAACAATTGGAGTGTTACTGTAGTTAACGACAATATCGGGCTCTACTGGACCTAATTCAAGCTGAAAAGCAAATAAAGGACTCAAAAAAACGGTTAAAAATCTAATATATAAAAAAATAAAAAAAACTAGTAAACCAGTCCAAATATATAGTGTCTAATAACAACAAAAACAACATAATTAAAGTGCTTCTGTCATCCAAGACAACATTGAGCACTATGGTACAAAATCCAATCCGATGAGCAGAGTGTGGGGTCCAAAAACGGTGCGAGCCAAAATCCGGGAATTTAGTCCGAGGAATAAGATTTTGTCTATAAACTACAAATAATTACAGCAGCGTTTGGTACAAGTGGCGCTACACTTGTGTATGGATATTCTAGCTGTACTGTAATAACTAGAGCTGTAAATCTGCACAGTACCTTTCTCTATCTATGTCTGCCTGCTCCTCTAACTGTGCCTGTATCTCTCTTAGTCTCTCTCTGTTTCTCTTCTCCTCCTCCCTCTTTCTCGCCTCCATCTTGTCGTGATAGCTCTGAATCTGTTTGAAAGAAACACCAACGTCTGAGAGTTCTTATTGTGAATTTTTATTGTAAATTATTTTTATTGTAGTTTATATTTTAAAGTTGTGAATTTTTATTGTAAATTCATAGCACAAACTCTTTAATTTATAAATAGTCAAAATTAAGAATAAGATAAGATAATACAAAAACGATAATGTTTGCCCTAGTGCATAATCACCTGGTGTGCATTTTAGTATTCAATTATAATGTATTGAACCTGATTTTTCTGTGTTTGACGTTTCTGTTTCTCTAGTTCTTTCTCTTCTCTCACTTTTCTCATCATTGCCTCTCTCTCTATCTCTCTCAGTTTCTCCTGTAATCTCATAGCTTCCTCCTTCTTTTCTCTCCACTCTCTCACCTATAAGTAATACATCAATCAATCAGTCATACTAATTAATCAATCAATAAACCAAATAATAATTAAACAATAAACAATAATCGATAGATAGACTGGCAGATTATCGGTGTGACAATCAGTCAGTCAAGAATCATTCGATAAATCAATCAAAGTTACTTAATATTTACGTAAGCAAGAACCGGAACGAAACCCAATTTTTACTCGCTCTTGTTCCATTGCTTTTACTTCCAACTCACAACTAATCAGACACCGTCATAAGACGCAGTAGTTACAAAGATGTGAGTAATTGATCGTTAATTTTGAATAAATTTGCAAATAAAATAAGAAGTCTACCTTTTTATAGAGTTGATCGCACAACACCTGTTGTTTCTGCCTATTCTCCGCTGCTATACTCTGTCTCTCAAGCTCTGCATGTCGCTCCTGGAGTATAACTGAGATTCTATTGGTCAGCTCTGCCCGATCTTTCAACCAATCAGTGAGAAGATCCCTTCTGCGACTGGTGTAGATTCTAAATTGTGACAACCACTCCTCATGCTCAACCTACAGCAATTTAATATCAGAAGAATAAAAATTTCCAAATATGACAAGAGCTACAGTTTTTATAAAACACCAATAGTCAATGTTTATTTTACTTTTATGTTTATTTTACATTTTTTATTTAAATTTTAAGCCTTGATTATAATTGTTTTCTTGCATGCCTATTACCGTTACTTATTTTTACCTTATTCTTACATTTTTTCACTAAGTTCAGCGTAGTTCAAGTTTGGTTTATGTTTTACTTGTATGTGCTGTGCTAGATTGTCCGTGTTGTTCGTGAACTGTACAGGGTTTTATGACCTTTTTGATGTTATTTTTAAAAGTTGGTAAAGCTAATGTTAACGTCAGTTTCCTCACTCGAAAGCGATGTCAGTGACGGGCGAGCCCAGGATTTGAACCCCGCACAATAATGATCCGCAGTCGAGTATCTTATCGACATAGCCAATGGCTTCAGCCATTAATTAATTATTAAATAAAATGTGCAGAGAATTTCCTAAGAAATACTTACAATATCAGCACGACACTTTCGCCACTGGCTCCAGCATTTAGTTGGTGTTTTACTTGTATGTGCTAGTTTGTATGTGTAGTTTGTGAACTGTGCAGAGTTTTATGACCCTTTGGTGTTCCTACTAAATAAAATGTGCACAGAATTTCCTATGAAACTCTTACAATATCAGCGCGAGACTTTTGTGGCAGGTGCCTAAGGATGATGTCAATGAAGAGTTGTCGTCTGTTTCGTATATCCTGACTCATGTATTGATCTGAGAGGTAGAGAAATGTGGAGTGATCAACGCTTGTCCATCCACCGTTATAACGTCTGCGACAAAACAAATTAATGAGCATTCTACACTTCAAATGTCTATCACGTTGTCGCAAGAGTCAAACATCCGGTTTTTAATTTACAATGATTAATGTGTGTATATATATATATATATCTATATATAATATATATATTAGCTATATATCTATAATATATATATAGAGACGATATGTATATATATATATATATATATATATATATATATATATATATATATATATATATATAAGTCAATTCAAATACAATATTTCTATAATTTTATTGTAGTATAGATGCATATAACACAAATAACAACATGAATCACAACAGGATTGTTTTAATTGAAATTTTCAAACTACAATTATAGATATTAAAAAATAATCCCAAATAAATTTAAAATAAATGAAAATTAGACGATGTATATTTGCATCACTGACAAAGTTCTTTAATAACTTTAACAACAACATTATGAAGGAGCTCAAGAGAATACCCTACTTAACAACAAGCTCATAGTGCTTGTCATGCTCCATCAGTCTCTGCACATATCTCCCATCCAGCACTATGAACTCTTCCAGCAGGGAGGCTTTGAACACGAGGTCAGTGCAGTCCAGGTTGAATGCTTCCTCTGGTATTCCAGTCTCCACATGTCTATCCAGTGCAACATTATGATCCATCAGTCCACCTGTCGCAGGGCGGTAAAGTTATAGCAAGCTGACCCACATGAAGCTCATTAGTTTTATTTTAATACTTAATTTGTTTTCAAAACACAACACGAAAGCACAAGTATCATGAAAAGCTAAAAAAGCTAAGGTTAGCATCTGTCTCCTTACTCAAAAGCGATGTCAGTGACGGGCGAGCCCAGAAATATTACCGGCTTCACCACTGGCTCCAGCCAGTGGCAAAACTGGTAAAGTTATAGCAAACTGTTCCACATGAAGCTCATTAATTTTATTTAGTACTTAATTTGTTTTAAAAGCACAACACGAATGCACAATTGTTAATTGCTTATATGTAGGTGTAAAGATATACAAGTAATAAACATAATTATATTAGAGATGACAAACAACTGCATAACGATTACATTAACACTAGTAGTGGATTTTCATTTATAGTGGTTTGTGGTTACCTGGGTAGCCTTACAGACATTGAGCAGGCCTCCTACCTATCACCTAGTCCTAGATGATAACTAGGTAGAGGAGAATCACTTAGTGGATAATTAGCTCAAATGTTACTAAGAATACGGAGGATGAGGAAAGATTAGATGTGTGCTGATGTCAAGATGTTATCAAAACAGCTCGTTGTACTGCACAGATATGAATTTTAATCAATCAATCTAAATATGAAATAGTTGTCTTTGAGGGTGAAAGTCTTCTCCAAATTCTCCTGAATCAAAATTTTACTGGTGACTTGACAGTTAAAAACAAAATTTTATCAGTGTAAAAGAATAAATCAACTATTTATTTGACATCAGTCCAAAATTATTGAAACCACAAGTAGCATATCGGTAAGTTGTCAATCTGTGAATCAGTAGATGCAGTGTTCAAATCCAATGCTCTCATTCTATCGAGCTGTAAACTGCTGCTAAACTTGGCTTTAGTCTTTATCATAGTAACAAGAATATCAGTTCTGCGGCTATTGTGAAATTTTTTCATCTGCTATGGTAGTTAAATGTCTACGTTATAATTAAACCTATGAAATCTGTATTTGCTAATTTTATGTTATGGTTTAAGCGATCAATTGATGAATTGATGTTATTGCATTTGTCTATGTTATAGTTGCTGTGTTGGCTAATCTGAAGTTAAGGTTTATATGATCAATTGATGAATTGATTTTATTGTCTCTGTGAAGAAAAAAAATTAATTAATTAATTAAAACAAGAGCACCCATAAATAGACCAACCAATGTTCAGGTCGTGCTCCAGCTCACACTGAAATGCATTGAGACTCGTTAGAGCCTCAGAGTTTTCTTGTTTCATGGCGTCGAGAGATGATTGTAGAATCGGCAAGTTCTTAGTGGCAGCGTTGATTGATTGATTGTTTAGCGACTGAATTTCAATCAACTCAGCAAACTTTTCCCTATGAAAGAAAGCAAAATGTCAGATATTAAATAGGTTACCACAAGTTAAACAACTGAGTATTTTGCAAACAATTCACAAATGCTAAGTGAAATTAATAAATTTCCTGATGTCGCAAATCATAAATAAATTTAGTAGATAAATATGTGAATGGAATTAATCAACTGTGTATTCTCTATTTATAGAGAGTATGGTATATATATGGGGTGTATTTATAGAGAGTATGGTATATATATGGGGTGTATTTATAGAGAGTATGGTATATATATGGGGTGTATTTATAGAGAGTATGGTATATATATGGGGTGTATTTATAGGGAGTATGGTATATATATGGGGTGTATTTATAGAGAGTATGGTATATATATGGGATGTATTTATAGAGAGTATGGTATATATATGGGGTGTATTTATAGAGAGTATGGTATATATATGGGGTGTATTTATAGAGAGTATGGTATATATATGGGGTGTATTTATAGAGAGTATGGTATATATATGGGGTGTATTTATAGAGAGTATGGTATATATATGGGGTGTATTTATAGAGAGTATGGTATATATATGGGGTGTATTTATAGGGAGTATGGTTTATATATGGGATATATTTATAGAGAACGTACATTAACTAGGAAAATATAGATAAAAATATAATTCAACCAGTAGGTTTACATCAGTACAGAAATACTTAATTCTACATTAAAATCTAACCTTAAGTTTGTCAATTTCGAAAAATAAAATCTGTGATATCTCTGAAATTCTTCAGTTAGACTAGAGTTACAGTGGTCGAGTTCAGCAAACACTAAAGAGACATCATCATCAGCAAGGTTCCTCTCAACAGCTGCCTCTACATCAGCCAAATACAGTCTTGCCAGATTCTGAAGTCTTCCTAGTTCTTTCATCCAAACAAATCGATGTCGTTGACCCAGATTCTGCTGTTTTTGCTGACGACGTTTCTCTTCCAAGCTTTTCACCTTCAATAATAAATACAAAAATTAGTACTTACGAAGCAAACGACACAAAAATTATACCACTGAATTTCTTTCAGATGCTAAGTATTTCTGTAATTAGTGTTTGGATTCATTAAATGCTTTTGCTGACATTATTTTATTTTAACATTATTTTTAATTATTTAGAATATAATTTTTCTAAATATTTCATTATTTTACATCATTTCAAACCATCAAACTCCAGTTAGAAATATTCAAAAATTCCACTTTTATTATTTATTACCCGGTCCATTTGACTACATGAATTACCACTGTTGTGTCCAGGGAGCTGGAGAATTGACCAACAATGGACTGCAAGTGTCATAAAGGGTAAAAAAGGTGACAAGGCACTAAGATCCAAACTGCTATCAGAAAGGGCATTCGATTGGCGAGCGTCTAGGCTCTAAAAAATAGCTACAAAATTTTCTCAAACAAATTGAAGACCTTAAATTCCCTACTCTAGTTAAACTGGGATTCACGCGAAGATAATGATGATGAGTACTTATCACATTATACATGAAGCACAGAATTATTGTTGCCTGGTCATATATTTTATATTATAAAGCAAAGCTAAGGTAATGCTATATAACAGTCAAATAGCCGCTAATTAGCAGCTAATTAAACAAACTGACCACTGACCTTCAGCAGTGACCTCTACTGACCTTCAGCAGTGACCTTTACTGACCTTCAGCAGTGGCCTCTACTGACCTTCAGCAGTGACCTCTACTGACCTTCAGCAGTGACCTCTGTAAAGCCACATAGCCCTTCTCTCACAGCTAATAAAACAGACTGGCCACTGACCTTCAGAAGTGACCTCTACTGACCTTCAGCAGTGACCTCTGTCCAGCCACATAGCCCTCTCTCACAGCGGCGCGGAGCTCATCGTAGTCAACAGGTTTCACAGATATACCCGGGAGTCCACCGTGTCCTATCCTGGCCACCAGACTGTCTAAAATTACAATTAGTTTGCATTTAAATTCAATTATAAACCATCAGAAATTATAATGATCTATAAATTCTGAATGACTTTGTAAGAGATCTACATCCTTATTACATCTTCACCACTGTAACTGCGAATTAAAGTTATATAAAATTAAATTTAGATTAAAGTTTTTAAAATTAAAGTTATATATAACTGAGAGTTTTACGTTACAAGGCACTGAGGATTTTAGCGAATTCTTAGACTCGGTACATTAAACAACTTTTACAAATTTCCGATTGTTGTAAAATTGTTAATTTCTCGCGTTTGCAACTAATTTTTGCGCTATCGTATTGATCAGAAGACCCACTCAAATGTGGACATGAATCGGAAAGCGGAAGACAGAGAAGAATGGAGGCGTTATATACCATGGACCTGCCAGTAGGCAGTGCACTAATTAAAAGAGAGAGATCGATCAGAAACTGCAAATCCCTTTTACATCAAATGATTGCATAAAATTTAGCCTGTTACCTAACTGCCCACCATCGTAATTACCTGTTCGTCCTTTCCTATTTACCGTAGAAAACTGACGAGAATTGAAATCAGCCATCAACCTTTTGCATGATCGATAACCCGCCAAGGGTCTCGAAACGTGATGCCAAAATTACTTATTCTAACCAAATTTCTCAGCAATTCACAAAGCGTAACTGTCTCATCTAATGCATATTAAGTAAAGATTCTAAAACACTGTCTAGATAACATCTACAAAATTTAAAACATTTTGTAATGTGAGCGATATTTTATTAACAACAACTGTTGCTATAACAACTATTTATTTACTAGCTTTATTTTTATTTTTATTTTCAAAGTGCCGAAAGTTTTATTTTGAACTCCGCTAAATTAATTTAATAATAATGATTTAATTGAATGAAGTATTTATATAAGGAACTCGCGTCGCTAATGCTGCCTTCAGTCTCGCAACTCGCCGTTGGAGCACAGCACAGGACGTTTGTTCGGTCCGTGGCTGTAATTGAATGCCTAGGCCTGCTCTGACTAGCACACCTGAGATGGTATTTCTCAGAGGTGTGTGGGACTCCGATCTGAAGTAGTTGTGAGGCTCTCTGTGATCAATCTTTATTGATAAAATATCGAAGTCAAGGCACAGATTTCTAAATAGTATCTCACAATTTAATAGTCAATAAAACAGCACTACAATTTAATATGCACGAACACTAAAACTTAAAACTAAATATAAGATTTAAATACACAGTCCCTGAAATGTCAATACTCCGGATTCGATTCCGGTTTCAGCCCTCGGCCTACGCCGTGTGGACTTGCCCGCCCGGCCGCCACAACTTGAATCCGCTCTTACAAGAATCTGCAAGTATTCTACCACAGGTGACGCTTGGTCACTTGGTAACTGACCAATCAGATTCAATTACTCTGCAGCTTTGACCACTGCCTGACCAATAGCGTAAATATACATGAATCTAAAGTAAATTATATCCATAATAAATAATAATAGATTAATTATATACGTATAATTTCAAGTTCTCAATATTTAGTCACTACTATTTTATAACTATACTGTTTGCCTTGCACCCAATGCCGTTCCTATGCTTGCTGCATGTTTTTATACTTTAATTATCATTTCATGTTAAATATCTTTAGGCAGATTTTTTGAATTTGCACTGTTTTAGACTTTCCTTTTGCTCATTGGCTTCACTATTAACACCAAATTTTTAACCGTTAGGCAACCTAGACCATTTTCCGTATAACGTACAGTCCATTGAATGTCAGAGATTTTACTCTCAGATCAGCGCGGCTGGGATTCGAACCCACGAGGGTTCAATTCACCCCAGGGCCTGTCATTTAAAACTTCTTGACCTAACCTCTACGGTATTGAGACTTTCTAATAATAGTTCTTAAATAAGCACTCTTTGATTTCTGATCCTGTATGTGTTATGTTATGAAAGACCAATCATTAGATGGGCATGAATTAAAGAGATTGTTCGAAGTTATCGCGCATACATCGTCACTGACATCGCTTTCGAGTGAGGAAACTGACGTTCACACTAGCTTTACCAGCTTTTCGCATACGTGAATGGTACATTTTCGTATCGTGCAAGATCGGGATTGGATAAAATCAATGATTTTACTTCAACTTCATAATGTGTCTTAACAAATTGTCTAAATGGCTTAGTGCTTAGAGTGTCAGGTAACATTGTCTGTCCTTGAGGTCTTGAGATCAATTCTTGGTGGGCATGATCAGTCAGTGATATCTCTGATATTTGGACAATTGACTACAAACTGTCTGACAGTTTAAACGCGTGGTATTAATACGACGTCCCTTACATCGTCCTTGGACGAAGAAAGAGAAGTTAAACCTTCATTATTATTATTATTATTATAATACTGTTTAATGTCACCATGGACGATCGTTCACTATATTATTTGTTTAACTTTTGACCCTCTGATTAGCGACGTTTAATGCATTACGTCTAGATTACTAGATAATACTGTATGTTCTAACAGCGAATCTAACGGCAGCTTTCTGCTTCAAAAATAGGTCAACAACCTGGTGAGAATTAGAATTGTGAACCTACCGATTCAAAGTCAAAGATGTAACTAATTTTGTAACTGTTAAGCTCAGTTGAGATTTTTAAAACTTTTTTTCAAGAGAAATATTCGAAACAGTCGCTAAAGTAGATCCAAACACTTAAGTAGCTATGCAGCAATAACAATAATAATAACAGCTAAACTAAATCCAAACACGTATGTAACAATGTAGCGTTATATTAACAGGTGAAACTACATTTTATCACAACTCCAATCAGGACAGCTTCTAACACTACCCACTTACACGGAAATGGACAATATTGTCTAACGGTTTAAACGCGTGGTACTAAAAGTGATAGATATCAACATGGTTGATCATTCCACAATAATGCGTGTTTATTTTACTTTTTACCTGAAATATTTGTAAACAATTAGAAAACGTTTTTCAGCCAGAAAGAATTAGTAAAAACCTCTTGAGCTCGGTAACTTAAATGGTGTGGTTTTAGCGTCGTATTGCTCAGCTAAAAGATGTTTTGCAGAGAAGCCCTTATAGCTATATCGACCCTAGAACAGTCAGTCAATTAAGTGAAACAAAATATAACTAAAAACTTAAATATAACGCTGCAAGTGTAAAGTTCTGAAGCCGGTCCAACTTATTACAATAAAAACACAGAATTAATTAGGCATCCTCAAACGAACATTTTACCATCGGGGAAAGGAAATCTAAAATTTGGTTTCTTTTAATCTTTAGCTATACAAGAATAATTCCTCTGAATGTCTCTCTCCCGTAGCTCCGCCCATATTTGCGTCAGTACCTGTGGTGACGCCTTTGTCCCACTCACAATGTTCCTCAGTATTACGTCACAAGCTTTAGGGATCTTAGAGTTGGCAAAGGCAAACCCATCCTGTCTGACGTGGGTAACGTTCAAGATCCTCCCAATAATTCCAGTTACATACACGTCGTCTATAAAGATCTGCGGCACATATTCCGCTGTCTCGAACAGCTCGCTTACAATGTCTCCTGTTATCAAATACGCTGCACCGGCTTCGTAAGGGGGAAATTTTTCCATGGGAAATTCCTCTCTAGTGAGACACCACTTTCCATTGCGCCTAACCTTAGCGTCCGCTATGTATGGTCCCATGATGGCGCGGAGGGGTTGCCGAGTGTTTAGGATGTCGATTAAATACGGAATGTTAATAAACATGTCGTCGTCGCTTTTGAGCAGATACTTCACACTGGAGCACTGTTCCCTGACCAGCTTCAGACCCAGAAGGGACTTGAGGGTCATGTTGCGATAAGAGTCGTTGAAGTTTCCTACTACTATGTCTTCATATCTCTCTGACTCCTCTCTAGCCACTTCGTTCAGTCCCGGATCTGGATGTAATCCTAGAATAAAGACTGCCCGCATTGATTCTCGGATAGGACCGATTCCGGGCCAGGAGCCATTAGTTCTTGCTACAGAAGTCCAAGTGGAGCGGATGGCTTTTCTCCGCTCAATCCTTGGATGGAAGGAGTGGATAAGAATGATCATATAGGTGTCGTTGAAACAAAGAGGTTTGGGTGACAATATAATACTATAGTTGTATTCATTGACTTTCCAATCTCGTTTTCTATAATAATTATATTCTAGTATACTTTGGTTTACGTTTAATTGAGTAGTTTTCGCCAGTTTAGCATATAATTTAGGACTCGGTACTTTTGCCGTTGCTTTGACTGAATGGTCAGGAATAACTCCGTATAACCTGACAGAACTAGAAGAGTATTTACCTGTCACACGAGAAAGTTCCACAACATAGTTATCTCTAGAGATATCCTCGTCAACATTTGAATTTGCAACGTCTTTACCACTAACAGACGATTTCACTACCAAACGATATTTAACTGACTCCTCCAACCCAGAGCTCTGAAGATATATGACGACTACATTTCCTAATATGGTAAAGAACGCGAGTAAGACCACAAAGAAGAGAGACTTCTTTCTGTGTCTCCATGCTGTTCTCCATATTCTGACGCTACAGTGCATGAGAAAGCTGGCTCATCGGTCGGCACGTCTAGACTTGGTCTAATGACGAGATCTGAAATTAGTTAACATTGCACAGTATAACAAAATTATATACCAATGCACCAAGCATACTTAACGAGATATTCGACCGCGGGTCAATATGTGTGGGGTTCAAATTCTGGGCTCGCCTGTCACTGACATCGTTTCCGAGTGAGGAAACTGACGCTACCATTAGTTTTACCAGCTTTTAACATGAGCTAGATGGTGTAACGGGTCTAGATATATAACTTATAAATGCGCAAATGAATAATGGTTATTAATACAATAAACTACGGATCTAAACTATGCGAAAAGGCTAATCAGAAACTAGGACTATATGCAAAATTAGCATGCGCCAACGAATAGTAAAATATTATTAATATTGTAGTAGGTTCTAAGCGCCCAACCCTTATAACATGACTACACTAACTTTAATTTAATTTAAATATTGTAAGCGTTCGGATTTCCATAATTCCCTAGCCTGCATAAAATCATTGCATAAGCAAACCATAATATAACTTAAACAGAGCTTCACATAACGATACAACAGTGACTTACAGCGCTGTATACAATTAAAATAAAAATGCGGTTAAAATCTGAAAACGAGGGGTGCATGCCCCTCTCCAGAACTTAAGATACTTTTAGAGCTACAAGCGCCCCCTCAACGTTTCATTTAACCCATTTTTCAAGGATGCCCAAATTTGTCAACATGACTCGGGTTGACTCCTCTAAAAATTCAGAAAAGTCCCAGATTTTCATGTATGGCAAAAATTTCCAGGAGGGAACCATTTAAACGAGCCCTTCATTATTCAACATAGGCGAAAATGCTCTTTGTCACACCTCACCCTCATCCCCACCCCCACCCCCACCCCCTAGCGCATGTTTTTGATTTGAACAGCTTCTTGGCCCCGACTGAGCGCATTCATACAATTTTGTATGAATGCGAACCCCGGACAGAACTCCCGGATTTTGAATCGCACCGTTTTTGGACCTCACACTCTGCTCATCGGATTGATTTTCCACAGTGCTCAATCTTGTCACTGACGACAGTAGCACTCTAATTCTGTTGTTCTTGTTTGTCTCAACATATAGAATCACATCCTAATGATCTAGGAACACTGCTATAACACTGTAGTATACGATCGGTGTTTACAATATTTACAACAGTATCAAAGGCTAGCGCCTTCGCATGTTAGCCCAGCTCACCTCGCCGGCTAACAACTGTCACAATACAGGTAAAGTTAAGTTACGGGCTTCCGTTCAGCTAAACTGAAGATTACACGTGTATACAACCACACTTAACACAACAACAATACAGTGCTACAGTCATCAACGACAACATCGAGTGCTATTGAGACACAATCAAGCCGGTGAGCAAGAAGAAGATCCAGAAACGGTGCAAATACAAAAATCTAGAAAATCAGTCCATAGATAAAGGGATTAAAGAAAATGAGGTTTAGACGCTGGTCACAAACATGATTGTCACGGGCATGTTTCTTTAGAACACAAACTATCATGCCCTTGTTTATGACGAAGGTTAAAATAGCAGATGATTTACATCAGCGCAATCCGTACCAATCATCAGAGGTGTCAGTTATATCAATCAATCAATAAAAATTTAACGTCCGGTTCCTTGCCATAAAGCAATGTCAGGGACGTCAGTTATATCCGTATTTGCGAAGCTATTCCGAGCGATATTTGAATATCTCTTGTGAGGAATTATCAGTATGAGCCAACAAAAGATTGGGTTAACGAAACTTCCAGCTAATCAGTTTAGCTTTGTAAAGAAAATGAGCAGTTAACTCTGCGGTTTAAACCACAGCCGTCTATCCGGGCTATTTCAGGGCACATGTTACTGCTTTCGTGACCTTTGTGTCCTTTTCACTTTATGTATTTCAGGTGTATGATTTAACGTAGTGAAATAAACGTGATTCAATTCAAAATCCTCTTGTGATCCACTGCACCACTCACTCAGCAACCGAGCCTTGAATCATCATCATCAACATTACCATCAGAGTGCTACTGTTATCCATGACACAATCTAGCACTATAACGCCAAAACCACGCCAATGAGCCGACTATAAGAATTTCCATTAAATGGTGCAAATCCAAAATGGTTAAACCAGTTCAAAGTGTAATTGTATACCAAAACTTGAAATTTAGATAAAACGGAAGCCAAGCATTTATCAGCTTTCACGATAACAGACAATGCACCAATAAGACCACAGAGTGATCAACCCATGGTAAGCATTCATAGTGTACAACCCGTGATAAGTATTCATAGTGTACAACCCGTGGAAAGCATTCATAGTGTACAACCCGTGGTAAGCATTCATAGTATACAACCCGTGATAAGTATTCATAGTGTACAACCCGTGGAAAGCATTCATAGTGTACAACCCGTGGTAAGCATTCATAGTATACAACCCGTGATAAGTATTCATAGTGTACAACCCGTGGAAAGCATTCATAGTGTACAACCCGTGGTAAGCATTCATAGTATACAACCCGTGATAAGTATTCATAGTGTACAACCCGTGGAAAGCATTCATAGTGTACAACCCGTGGTAAGCATTCATAGTATACAACCCGTGATAAGTATTCATAGTGTACAACCCGTGGAAAGCATTCATAGTGTACAACCCGTGGTAAGCATTCATAGCAAGTATTCATAGTGTACAACCCGTTCATAGTGTACAACCCGTGGTAAGCATTCATAGTGTACAACCCGTGGTAAGCGTTCATAGTGTACAACCCGTGGTAAGCGTTCATAGTGTACAACCCCTGGTAAGCATTCATAGTGTACAACCCGTGGTAAGCGTTCATAGTGTACAACCCGTTCATAGTGTACAACCCGTGGTAAGCGTTCATAGTGTACAACCCGTGGTAAGCATTCTGACGTAAAGTATCTGTCTTCGTCTAATCTTAGTCTAACCATGTACTGTATATTAGACTCATAAGATTGCCGCCTGATAAACCTACTTCTGTATTCAAGATACCTAAAATTACCCTTTGGTGTGTCACTCAACCCACGGCACGCAGACGAAGAAATCTGATTATTATATCATCACGAGTAATATCTTGCCATAAATACTGTGTAAGATTTTCTAAAACATTGAAATTCGCATTATCATTTGATTTTGCCTACACAGCCTACAAATACGCACTCCACAAAAATGTCTAAATAATCCACAGACAGCCGTAACACAGCGAGATCACTGGATTGTTCTATCCAACAGTTTCCCTGATCAACTAGATGTCAAGAAAACGTCAGATAATAATAAAATCCTGTCACTTAATTTCCCATGAACTTCCAGTATTGTTGTTTTTGACAGATAAAATTAGTCTGCAGTTGCATATTCTACTTGGTAAGTCCCTGACTTTAACGTTAAAAAACGTTAAATATTCATAGACTGAATTAGAATTGGAACAAAGTAGATATATGGAAAGCACTAACCAGTTTTAACCAGTTCCAACTGGAGTTGTTTACAGCGGCGTTGCGCTGGCTTCTTTCTGCTCGGTCAGAGCACGAGCTGGATGTAAGAAAACCGAGAACTCCAAACCAATCTGCTTCACCGCCCTCACGAACCCCTCGTTAGCTGTCACAGTCACCGCCTCCACACTGTCGCCCGTGCCAAACACGACCTTTGACCTCATCTTCACCCGACTGCTGGTTCTCAGCGACAACGCTCTGCTGGAGGGGTTGTCATGGACGGGCTCAACAGCTTTCAGCAGAACATCTGCACGAAGTTTCTCCTCCTCTCCGCCAATAGTTTTTAGGATTGCCTGGAAATGCCGGAGTGCGGTGGCGCAGGAGAGAAGATGTTTGCCGGTGATGAAGTCCAGTAGAGGTGGAAGAGCCGGAGAGGATCTCTCCTCGGAGGCCTGCTGGGTGAGGACGTCATCGACGAAGATGAAGCTGCTCATCCCGTGACAGAGGTTACTGACCAGGACTATCATGGAGGTCACGTCAAGGTTGACTTTGATCATCGCGGGTTTTATTGATCGCATGATCCTCAGCTCATCAATAATCCTGGAAGTTGATTGATTTGAGCTGCTGGAAAGGCGATCGTTTGAACCTGGAGTAGACTCAGCCGAGATGATTCGAGTGTAGGGCTGTTCGTTTAAGGCAGAACCTGGACAAGAAGGGGTTGATTTTTCACCTAGTGTCCGATCATCATTTTCTGGGAAGAACAAGGAAAAAGGTTCGCTGAGACTATCATGACCAACTCTTCCTTCAAGAGTCATTCCTCCAAAAGTGTCTGCAGTTGTTGAGGAATTTACTCCAGCTGAGCAGCTGGTAACAGCTTGACTACATGCAGCTGTTGAGGAATTTACTACAGCTGAGCAGCTGGTAACATCTTGACTACATGCAGCTGTTGAGGAATTTATTACAGCTGAGCAGCTGGTAACATCTCGACTACAAAGATTAGAGTACAGGTCAACAGTGGGGAATATAACACGGTGGGAATCTGTCACAGGACATTTGACTTCATTGGGTAGGCAGAGATCAGATTTAGCTTTTAGTCTATATGGGTTCTTCATATAATAGTCTGTCTGTTTCGGTTCGGAATATTCCAAGAGACAGCTTGTTTTTGATACATCTTCCTCTGCAATCATTAGTCCATCGTCTGAGGCAGACTGACCCAGATTTGAATGTCCACCATCATTACTGACCTCAGCTAGGTTACCACTTGACGCAATGCTACGACTACCATTACAGACTCTCTCGCTACCTTCCTCAACGCACAGATTCAAATGTCTACTGCCATCAGACAACCTCCTCAGACAATCTCGACAGTCAAGTGCCTTAGACCTTTCTCTCTGGTCCATTCCTTCAGATTCTTCCACTTCTCGGCCCTCTTCAGCATCAACCCCAGGTGATGTAGACTGACTGCACTGACTCTGCTGCTCTAATCTTGTCTCTGTGTTCTGCCCCGTAGCACTGCTCATCGTACTCTCTGTCCTACTCTTTGTATCTCTTAATACCCATGATCGTCCGTGCACTGATGTGTTTAGATTCTCAAAGGAACTTTCCAGATCTTTCGGTAACTTCTCGGTGTTGTCTAAGAGAGCCGCTGGAACGCCACAGACATTTTTATTGAATTTTAGAGGAAATTCAGGAAGTAGACCTGAATCCATCACTGACCTTGAGGCAAGGTCAAGGGCAGACACTACTTTGACACCCAGCTCAGAGAGATGTGTGTAGAGAGATTGAGGGACAGGATTTGTGAAAGCAAACACAACAAGAGGGTGGATGAAGTTGAGTGGATGAAGATGTGATAACTCTATCAGATCTTGAGCTTGTGAGATAAGGGATTTCTCTCCATACTGCAAACATCCTGAAATAAATACCCACGAATATACGTAACAATTTATAATCATAATGTATTCTAAAAATGTCATATAAGATTAATATTACTACAAATAGCAGTAAATCAAAACACAAAATTTCCATAAATTCCTATTCATAATAGTAGTTAACTGACACTTTTCAAATGCTGTAATGCCAAAAATAACTAGATATGTTAGATTCATCTTTACTATCTCATCTTTATTACATTATTTTAAATAACATAATTATTTTATTACATTACATTTTATTCTTTCAATTTTCATTTATGTTCTTTTGTATTCACATTTATTAACAAAGTTGTTGCTCAAATACCAATATTATGAAAACCTACCCGTTGCATCCATTGCAAGAGCCTTGGTGTTCCTCGCGACGACCTTGACCCACGTGTAGCCACAGTTACACACCACGTCCACGAGAATGGGCTGAGATCTTGAGGCTAGTCGCACACTTTTCTCTACCTCCACCACCATCGGCAGCTGATCCAGCAGTCCAACTGTAGCTGTGTGATATGATGCAACAGATTAGTTCACTACGTTGAGAAAGTTACAACGCTGACTCTAAATGCTCGCAATACTTTAGAAATATTAGAAAAAAAGCTAGTTTTAGGTTTTTTCACAACTTATGCAAAGGTCTGGTGTTGTAATGCCTGTGCAAAATTTTAAAAAGTGCTACCAGATTTGTGACAATTGTGACTTGTATGGCTTGAATTGGGATAGCTTGGCTTGCCTTGATTTGGGATAGTTAGGCTTGCCTTGGATTTGGATAGCTTGTCTTGCTTTGGACTTTGGATAGGGATAGCATGGCTAATGTTGGCTTATGATAGCTTGGCTAAAGCTTCTATCTATGACTCAATTCTGAAAGGCAATAAATTGCTAATAGTATTGTTATAGTTTAATAACTTCCTAAACATCCTAACTTCCTATGTATTATATATGCTAGTCTATAATCACCTCATATTTAAATTATATGATGAAAGTATCATCGTATTCTTTATAAATAGAAGAGGATTTTTAAATAAATATTAAAGTTCTTTTACTGAAAGTTTCTATTAATTTAATAACCATCTGCAAGCTAAATATATTGTTCTGCAATTGGCTAAATATATTGTTCTGCAACTGGCTAAATATATTGTTCTGCAATTGGCTAAATATAGTTCTGCAATTGGCTAAATATATTGTTCTGCAATTGGCTAAATATATTGTTCTGCAATTGGCTAAATATATTGTTCTGCAATTGGCTAAATATATTGTTCTGCAACTGGCTAAATATATTGTTCTGCAATTGGCTAAATATAGTTCTGCAATTGGCTAAATATATTGTTCTGCAATTGGCTAAATATATTGTTCTGCAATTGGCTAATATATTGTTCTGCAATTGGCTAAATATTGTTCTGCTGTAGCTAAATATTTCTACTCATGGTGCTATCACACAGCGTTTTATAGTGATCACAATTTTCATTCCACAAAGTAAGCCTTTATCACACAATAAAGTAACTTATAAATGTAACATAAAGTAACATAAAGTAAAATATTTTATTTTATTTGATATTTTCCTTGTACATGTATATTATAACATATTAAAAAAGCTAAAAAGCTAATGTTAACATCAATTTCTTCACTCAAAAGTGACGTCAGTGATGGGCGAGCCCAGGATTTGAACCCCGCATATACTGGTCCGCGGTCAAATATCTGACCGACATCACCATTGGCTTGAACCGATGGAGTCAATATTTCTATGTATATTATATAATACACATAGATATAATATAAATGTACTAGACAGCCATATACATACATTCTAAGTGCAGTAGATTACTAGATGTGAGATTAACAGCCTTTACGAGAGATAAATCTTCAGCTAACTGGAAAAATAACAAAATACATCAGGCAAACATTAACTTAATAAACGATTACTATTAATTTATATTAAACTGAATTTCGCTTGCGGCATCATATTGTTCAGAAATTTACTCTTAATTTGGTAAAATATAAAATATTAACAGATATCAAAAATATACGAGCTAAGTAATACAAAAAAATAAAAATACAGTAATATAACAATACAGCAATATATAAAAATAAAGGCAACTTTCGCTAAGTAAAGTTGTGAAAAGAAATACAATAGTCAAATAAATGTAAATAAGAAATAGAAGCTTAAACATTGTCTTAATGTAACTCACACGTTGAAGAAAGCGCTGTTCGGCAATGCACTTTTTACGAAATTTCCTTATACCGGTTAGATCCAGTCTAGTACAAGTCTGAACCAGTTTATCCACTCTCTGCAGAGAATCATCGAGTTTGGCCTTTATCCACTCAGGTTCACTGATAGTACTTGTGGAAGCCATCATTGACTAAAAGTTGTTATATTTGGCTGACTATTACAGTAAGTTCTTTATATTTAATTATTTATTCCAATAAGTGTACTTGTAATAGAAATGTGGAAAATAAAAATTATCATTTATAACATTGAAATTTAAAAGTTTAGGTTTATTCTAAAAGGAAAACATTAATTTCACACACATAATTTGTAATAACTTCCATCAATTCAGAGAAATAAATCGATGGAATTCAATGATTAGCTCATAAAACAAATTACGTTACAATTTACATTAACAAATTACGTTACAAGTGTATTTACACTTTAATCGTGCACCATATATGAGCTTAAAATAAATTTAGATAAATCAATAAATTAATTAAACCTAAAAGAGATAAATTTAGATTGAAAACATACGAATAACATGTAAACAAAAATGGCCTTCAAACTATAAACAAATGTGACCTCTTTACTCAACGATGTCTACAAATCGTACGAGAAATCAGAGATCATCAAACAACGAGATTAATGATTTTATAATTAAAGCAATATTACAGCTAAAGAACAATACGGCCAATTAACAAAATTAATTTTTCTAAAAGTTTCCCTCGCTTTGTTATGATATAAGATGCCGTATTGTGCATTTGCCAACTTTAAAATAACCGCTTTTGATGCTGTCACGATCAAAGTTAGAGTATCTTGGTTTAGGATTGGTTGATAGGTTGTTGGGATGGGCCATTGATTATGAGATCACACCTGACCAATACCTGAACACAAATCATTTATAATTTAAAATGTCAGCTTTCAATGCTGTAGCATCGCCAAGAAATTATACAAATTAACAGTAACTCGCTGTGATAAAACACAAACTAATGCTTCATTTGATTTAAGAGTTTGTATCGTCAAAAGTCGTAACATCGTGAACGAAAGGTTATTTTCATGACAGTTTTACAAGTTAAATATGATATTAAAAGAAATATGATTATGAGGAATATGCAGCTCTACATATGATTAAATAATTTTATGTCGACTGCAAATTATGTTACTGACTCTTTCACGTTGTGCAGACCTGTGATACAGTATATTTGATATCAGAAGATAGTAATGTAGAATACGGAAGTAATCTAGATTTGATTAAATCATTCTATATGGAGGATAAAATTGACAAGCCATCCTCCCAACTAACTTCTGATGTTAAGCCATCGTCTAATATCGCTAAAATCTCGTCACAATCTCAGGGTCATACAACGACAACATGTGACAACAAAAGAATAGAGGAAAAAATAATTTATGACAAACCTGGTGCTGTTGTTACTGCAAGTGATAAAATCCTTAAAATTTCTTCCGAAAATGTTTCATCTCCAGCCTGCAGCGATGGTGCTGATCTCCTCAAAGCAGAAAATGTGTCGGAAAACAGAGGTTCCTCTGGAACTGAGAGTAAATACGAGACGGAACCATCCGAGAAATCGGATGAAAATGTCAGCGACGTGTCGGCGAGACGGCAACGTACGGGGGAAAAACGTCGAAAGAGGAAAATTGGTACAGCCGTACCACTAGTCGCCCTATACAAAAACTCTCAATCTGATAATTCCAGTATTGATTCTAGGGGATCCAGGAATTTGGATGATTTGGAGGGAGAGGGAGAGAGGAGGGCAGATAGAAGATCGTCTGAGGCGGGGACGAGGAGGCCTTCGAACGCTGGACATCCTCGGCCGCACGCTGGCAAGAAATCTACTGGCTCAGCTGTGCGCCATCGTACGCGGGCTTCAACGAGCGGGACAACGGTGGTAGCGATGTTGTCGAAAGATGGGTCATCGATGCTGCTGGCGCCGCCTGGTGGAGCAAATAGAAGAGTTTCTTGTGCGAAGACTTTGTCGACTCCTGTAGGGCATTGTGAGTGCTAATTTTGTTCTTGTATTTTATTCAGTTCTCGAGCTCTCTCTAACAACTGGATGATAGTCCATCTGAAAATAGAACATGCATAAGAATTATTTTTAATTCATAAGAGTTTTAATTCATAAGAATAACAATAATAAAAATAAGAATAATTTAAGAATTTTAATTCATAAGAATTATTTTATTCAGACACTGGTGGAAGAAATGAAAACGTACCTCAGGGGTCATATTGTTTGTAAATTAATCATCCCCTGATAAAGATGCTTGGACTTTTGTGACGCAAACGACTTTGTCAATCTATGAAGTACTTTAAGTTGTAGTTTATTGTAGATATTACTGTGTGCCAAGGATCTGTCATTTCTGTAAAAACTATAGAGAGTAAGAAAGAGAGATAGCGTACTGTAATAATTATTGTAATATAGGTAATATTAAGTATTGTTATTATTATTTTAATTTTATTCTCTGCACGCACACAGCTCTGTCAGTATTGGATGGAAAAGTTCAGAGAAGGACTTCTTATCGTATTGCTACAAATAAGCAAAAATCTGGATCAGTGGGCGATGACGAAGATTTGGGATCAAATAAAAGTGGGATTGAGGAGAAATCAAAGTCGGGGGTTGTGAGAAAGAGTAACATGATTGCAACTGGTGCTTCTAACTCAACAACATCTTCTAGTAAATTGACAGGACAGAAAGACTTAGATGTGTTAGTATGATTTCTCTGTTTTCATTCAAATCAATCGCTATTAAACACTAAAATGATCTGTTTTAAATATTACACACATAGTGGAAAAATAGCAACTTTTAGCTGAACCTGGATTTGAACCCTAAACTCTCAATTCGAATGTTCTCCCAATGTACAGTACGCCTCTCAAGAAACCAATATCTAAAACATTAAACATGAAAGGGTGTTCTATTGAGGAATTTATTTATACTCACCAGGGGCACTGTACTCAGTGTTACTTCAGATAGACAGAACTGGCTCTTTATATTTATAATAATTAAAGTTTTTACAGTATGTTATGTTTTGATTGATTTAAATTTTGAACTTATTGTCTCTGATCTTGAAAGTAATTTTGGGTGTTCTTATTCATTTACACTTTCATCATATCAGTATTTTTTCTATTATTGGGTAATTCCACGTCAACTGGTCCAATGGTCCCCAGGTGACCATCTCAGATTTACTTGAACTTTACACCCTGTCAGGTAAAATATGTCTCTAGGCTAGATTTAAAATTTTAATGAAATTGGTTCACCGGTTTTGAAGTTATGACGATTTTGGTGACCCCACCGTTGGTCGAATTTTGTACGAAAATCAAAATGTGTGTAAAATTTTCTCAACTTTGAAGGGCCACATCTCTGTTAGTTCTTAACCAATGTGTAAGAATCTTTGCCAGTGTACTATATTTGTGGTGTAGATGCAGAATATGAAATAATAATAATAATAATAATATAATAATAATAATAATTTACATAATGACTTTGCAAAGATTTCATGCAGTCTGCTTCAACAATTCTTTTAAGCCGATTGATGACCTCGATTAGCCGGGCGGCGATTCAGCACGTATTGCTTGAATCGTTTTTATCAAACCCCAGGTTCTTTACACCGGGGTAATAAAAAAAATAAAAAAATAAAAAATAATAATAATATTATAATAATAATAATATTATAATTTTTACTATTAACAACGAAAACTTATACAGCAGTGTCATGGCCGAAATCAGTGTTCGAGACTACTTTACAGCAATAGTTCGATAATAATAAGCTAAATAAAATTACATTTTGATTTAAGCTAATATCTAAAAATGTCTGCATATGAGTGTAACTTTATTCTATCAAACTGTACTCATTCTTGTTTTTGTATACCAAATATTTAATAATAATATTCTATTATTATTAAATATTTGGTATAATATTCTGTGGCTAAGTAGTTTGATTAATTACTATTATTGCATCCATTGTCCATAAGTTGCAACCAGCACCTAAACCTCCTTTCTTTAATTCCCTTTACTTTGGACTCATTTTCTGGATTTTGGAATTTGCACTGTTTTTGGACCTTCTTTTTGCTCTCTGGCTTGAATTTGTCTCAGTATTGCTTGATGTTGTCATTGATGACTGTAGCACTCTGATTGCTGTTATGTTATGTTATTATTTCGATTTCATTCCTTTCAGATTTGACGGTGCAGACGGTACAGAATCTCCATGCAGTACGATGGTGCAGTCAGCTCGTTTGCTCTCTCCTGCTGGTCCCAGCTCAAAGTCCATGAGCAAGTCTTTAACAGCGGCTCCAAGTTCAGAGCCGAGACAAGATCTGAAACAAGAGCTGCGACAGAGCTCCGAGGGGTCGCTACTCACCACGCAATCCACGGGAGATAGGGGACCGGTTGAACCCCCTCCAGTGTGAGTGCCTGTGGGCTGATAGTAACGCTGAAAATAGTATTAAATTCAAAATTTAAAATAAAATGATTTACTTTAAACGATTTTATTTTAAATGATTCTTGGGCAACCCTTTTAAATTAACATTAGTCTCTATTTTTCTCTTAGTTCGGAGGTTTTACTGTTTAGGGAATTTAAAAAATATTAGTATGTAATATGTAATAATATTAGTAATAATACTAATTCTTACTATAATTGCTATGATTACTGTCATATCATTATTACTATTATTATTATTATTATTAATATTATTGTTATTATTATTAGTATTATTAGTATTATTGCTATTATTATAGTATTATTATGTAATAAAAGTAAAACTAATTCTTATTATTATGATTACTATCATATTATTATTATTATTATTATTTTTATTATTTTCTCATGAGAGACTTATATTTGTACAACATCTGTTTAATTAATTTATAAATTCACAATTAAAATTTAACCAAATTTTTGCAATTACCCACAATGTGTTCTTTAAATAGATTTAGGAGTCATTCAAATAAAATTAAGTTAGTACAATTATGCATTATGATTAAAACCTGGCAGCATTCCATTTATATTGTAGATATAGTGGCAGAACTTCGTCCAGCCGTAGTGATAGATATATGACTTTTTTATGATTGGCAAATGTAGGTCCTCGTTAACTAGTTTTGTCAAAATTCTCTTCCCACATTCTTGTTTATAATGATTCATTTGTATCTCTTTGCTGAAATTATTTGCTGTAGTTATATACTTAAGAACTAGATATATCTGCGTACTTATACTTGATGTTATCATGTTAAGGGTTCTAGATATCATTATGGATGTTTGTTAAACTATGCAACATTTAAGTTGTTCTGGTAAATATCACTTTATTTTCTGATTTTTAGGACAACGCCTACAAAGTCGTCGGGCATCAAAAGATTAAGAGAATTATTTTCCGATAAAGTAAGTATCTTATTGCATTCCAGTGCCAACAACAACAACTTGTAGACAGGCCAGTAGGATGCCATTGTAATAAATGACAACATAGAGCACTAAGAAAAAACATTAATTTAGAGAACTAATTATTGAAAAATTTCCACAAGTAGTAAATGTAAAACTGACGCAGTTATTCAGCCATTGTAAAAATGAAAATTTTGATTTATTATATCTTATTTCGGACTGCTGTCCCTGTACTTGAGGAACTGCCCGGCCCTGTAGAACGTTCCCATGCGAGGCTTGCTCGCGTCCGTGGTGGAGCTGAGCCAGGAGGAACAGCGGACCTTTTTCAGACTGTAGCGAGCCTGAACCACCGAATGGAGAAGTCCATGAACGACCTGGATGACTTCCTTGGACTGCTTGACGGACTAGCTGGGGGAGAAGCGCAGGCCCCTCCTCATGGCTGGGAGAGCCTCGGCCGTGTCTAGGGGGTAGGGGAGGCGACTCATCAGCATCACGTCCAGAGTGACCCCCAGAGCCCAAATATCCGCGGCAAGGGGGCAGTAGGGCCGTCTTGCTAATAAATTAATCTCCCTCGCTTAAATTAATCATATCAATATTAATTAATATTAATAAATTAATCATATCAATATTAATTAATATTAATAAATTAATCATATCAATATTAATTAATATTAATAAATTAATCATATCAATATTAATTATTATTAATAAATTAATCATATCAATATTAATTATTATTAATAAATTAATCATATCAATATTAATTATTATTAATAAATTAATCATATCAATATTAATTAATATTAATAAATTAATCATATCAATATTAATTAATATTAATAAATTAATCATATCAATATTAATTATTATTAATAAATTAATCATATCAATATTAATTATTATTAATAAATTAATCATATCAATATTAATTATTATTAATAAATTAATCATATCAATATTAATTATTATTAATAAATTAATCATATCAATATTAATTATTATTAATAAATTAATCATATCAATATTAATTAATATATTAATTAATATATTAATATAATTAAATTAATCGTAGTAAATTAATCTCCCTCGCTTTCCATTAACATTTCTCTCATGTCAAACAAAAAATCTAATGAAATGAGATTTAATCTTACAAAGGTTTGCCTGAAGTTATACAAATGCAGTTATAAGTTATATTATAATGTAATAGTTATAAAGTTACAGATCGTTGCATTTTAAATTATTTAGTAAAATATTTTATGCCATTTTGAAGGTGGTAGCCAGCAGGATTAATTAAAAATTGTTGTAAATTTAAAAGAAATTTTGTGATTTCCAGTTGGACATGTTTGTACTATTGAAACAAAAGTAAACTCTAACTCAGGACAGTATTTGTATAAGAAATGAAATGGCTTCTCTATCTAGAAGTCCAATTGTAGAAAGTTGTGATGTACTGTATAAATTCGAAATTAATGAATTAAATTGTGGTGTTAGTAATGAAAAGGTTAACTTAGGGAACTAAAATTGTGGTAAAGAACATATCTCTCTCACTTTCCATTTCACATTTACATTTCTCACATATAAAAATAAGGACTGACAAAATGAATGAGGTTTAGTCTCACAAAGATGTGCCTGAAGTTATAGTAATAAATTTAGCGGTACAGATCGTCACATTTTAAATTATGTCGTTGAACATTTTGTTAATTTTTTATGCCTCTTTGAAAGTGAATCAGGCATATTAATTATCGAGTATGGTAATTTCTATTAATAGTTGAGGAAATTATTTTGTTCTGTAGACCTCACCAAAGGACGATAGACAATTTAGTCAAACCTCCACTCAATTCGCTTTCGATGCTTCGCCCCCTTCCTCTCGGCCCCCTGCTTCTGGGAGCAAACCCTCTCCCACCCGGGGCAGTGGCGGTGAGGGGGGCTCCCCCAGCCGAGCCCATTCCCCCCTGATCAACGTGTCCCGCCGCACCGCAGTGGGTCTCCACTCCCCTCGTCTTGAAGGAGAAATGAGTCATCATCAGAGGCACCAGCATCGGCGACGGTCCATCCCGAACGTTCACTCCACCGTCATGCCTCGCATGAGCGACTCCACTCCGGCCTTCGAAGGTCATCTCAACTGTAAGAATACTTTCCTCGATGGAAGACATTCCACCGACAGGAACTGGAAATCAGTCTACATGATTCTGCGAGGACACTCTCTGCATCTTCACCCGGACCAGACGTCTCTTAAATCCTACGTCTACGATCATCCGATCTCCATAAAGCGCGCTCTGGTGGACATAGCGTACGAGTACGTCAAGAGACGTAACGTGTTTCGTGTGACTACGCTCAGCGTGTGCGAGTACCTGCTGGAGGCACCTGACCAGCAGACCATGCTGCAGTGGATCAAGCAGATCCAGATCCGGAGTGAACCCTCCGAGCACACCAGGCATAGGGACGACGCGTCCAGAGCTAAGGACGCCACTGGAAAACGTCGATCCAGTTCCTCACATCATCACTCAAGCAAGACTTCTCCGAACAAGCATGCTTCGTACCACGGCGAGCATCGGAGGCTTTCTTCCGCCGGCACGAATCAACCGTCGAGATCTCCACGCAGGTCTCCAAAATCTTCCGCGAATCCTTCCCCAGGCAGGAGGTTGTCCATTGTAGAGATTGGATACACCACGAGTTCTGGAAAGTCTCAGAAGTCTCCGATACCGAGTCCTTCGGCGCTTACGCCGCATAAAGAAATGCCGTCAGAGTTTCCCCTGCTAAGTCCAATAGAGCCCCATCTACCTTCCACTCCTGTAGCCTCCACTCCCACTACAACCTTAGGTTCTTCTTCAAAAACACCCACCACCCCTCTGACTTCTATTTCTAAGACTTCCACAACTGAATCTAATTCCAGCGAGCCTAAGTCCAAGGATCGCCCTATTTCCACGTGGAAGTCAAAGATGGCTAAAAGACTTAAGAAGATCAGTGTTCAGCAGCTGCAGCAGCTTCAGCCAGCTGCTAGCAGCAAGCAGTCTGCTGTAGGGGGCAGTTGTTTTGGCATACCTTTAGAAACCTGCGCTCCGTCCACCACCAACGAGTTTGTGCCGCGCATTGTTGAGATCTGCACACAGTTGGTAGAGTCGAAGGGTCTTCAGAACAAGGGTATCTACCGGGTACCTGGTAACTCTGCGGCTATTGCCACTCTCCAGGCGGAGATAGAGAAAGATCCGACCGGACTGAATCTCGACAACAAGAAGTGGAACGACGTTAACGCTGTCATAAGTCTCCTTAAGATGTTCTTCAGACGTCTACCAGAACCTCTCATAACAGAAGAGCTCTACCCTCAGGTCATCGAGGCCAACAGAGTCACCGACAATGTCAAGAGAATGCTCAAACTCAAGCGTCTTCTCAGCGAACTTCCCCCGCACAACTTCGAGACATTCTACTACCTCTCACGTCACCTGCAGAAGGTTGCCAACCTGGGTCAGACGAACATGATGGACGCGAGGAACCTGGCGATAGTGTTTGGTCCGACGCTGCTGCAGCCGAGGCAGGAGAACATGGTGAGTATGGTGCAGGAGATGTCTGATCAGTGTAGGGTGGTTGAGAGTGTTATCATCCACTGCGACTGGTTCTTTGGCTCATGGGATGAGGATGTGAATGTCCCGGTGGTTGAGGGTTCAACTGAGGCTGGAGCCATGACCATCACCGGCATGGATCAACAGCTCCTGGAAAAGGCTAAGCTCATGGAACTCGAGCAAGGTATGTTTCTTGCAGTTTCCATGTTTCTTAAAATTTCCATGTTTCTTACAATTTATTTAGAGTTTTCACTTGCCAGTGTCTGGCCATTTCCTAATTTGAAAACATTCAATTGTATGGCTATCAACAGGTTTACTATAATTGGTAATGTAATAGAATTTTTTATTTATTTCAGACGTAAGTAGACTGGTAAAGCCAAGGTTAACGTCAGTTTCCTCACTCGAAAGCGATGTCAGTGACGGGCGAGCCCAGGATTTGAACCTGCACCTACTGATCCGCGGTCAAGTATCTTACCGACGCGCCATTGGCTGGAGCCAGTGGCGAAGTCGGTAAGATACTCGACCCTGCTAGACTATTAGTAGCTAGACTCTGCTATAGCTACTAATTATGGTATTACCGAACAGAGCTATGGCGCTTTCATGGTAGTCTCTTTTGTATTGTTATTTGTAGGCCTATATCTTACTACATGCATGTTCATATTGTTTGTATAATCTGTGCTGTGGTGAACAAATATAAGATACTAAAGTAAGCTCTTAAATTTATTTTCAGCGTAATTTTTAGTTTTTTAACTGCCGCATTAGAATTTTCTACAATATAATTGTGGTCTAATTTGTGCTTAATGATGTCAATTAAGAAGAGCCCAAAGCCTTGTGACGTCATTTTCATCTGATGAGCAAGTCGAGGGTGGGCACTCTGCTTTGTTATGTTAATTCTTAACTATATTAATGAATTAATAAAATTAATTACTTATTACATCAACTATATTAATGAATTAATAATATAATTTATTACTAATTACATTAACAATATTAATGAATTAATAAATATAATTAATTACTAATTACATTAACTATACTGATGAATTACTATTATTAATTACTAATTACATCAATTATACTGATTAATTAATATAATTAATTACTAATTAAATTAACTATATTAATGAATTAATGTAACTAATTACTAATTACATTAACTATATTAATGAATTAATATAATTAATTACTAATTACATTAACTATATTAATAAATTACTAATAAAAATATTTACTAATTACATTAACTATATTAATGAATTAATATAATCATTTACTAATTACTCGCTGTTTTGCACATGTTTAGGCTCAGGAGACAAGAAGAAGGCAATGTTGCGACAGTCGTCCCACGACGCTCCCTCAAAACAAGCCAAATCTTCTCAACGCTGGGAGAAATGCACGAGCGCTTACGCCAGCATAGGAGGTGGGGGTGTTATGAGCCCCCCTGCCACTTCTCGCAGCCCCCCCGCCTCCCTACCCGCCGCCTACAACGAGCGAAACATCGACGAGGAGGTTCGACTGCGTGGAGAAATCGATCAGGCTCGCAGTCGTAGCGGCTCTGAGAAATCTACGCCGAGATCCCGCGCCAAGTCGATGCCGCCCAAAGCTCCGCTCTCATTGGACGCCGCTGACGGCATGGTCAGAGAACCTCTGGACCAATCGAAAGACGAGCTGGTTCATTCAAACGGTGTTCAGAAGTCGTCGCTTGTTCCAACGGAAGCAAAGAATCCCGAGAAGTCTGATGCGACGATTAAGACGACTGATGTAAAAGACGGTGACTTGGGGAAGTCTGAAGTACCCAGCAGTCTGACTACAGGTGCTTCTGATGACGTCAAGAAGGAGCTGATGAAGAAGGATGGAGCTGTACCGCCGAGTGGTGAACTGGTGTTCGATGAAGGCGGAGGTCGTCTGACCAAACATCGAGGTCATCGACATCGTTTGAGTAGAGCACGGAGCTCAGAGCACAGAGACCCGGCTTCAACTTCTCGCCTCACCGTCTCTTCGATCTACACCGGCCGAAAGCACCGACACCACAGCCGCAAAGACGCCAAGCCTGTGGGAAACGAGCGGCTGCTTACCCCGCCGGACATCAGTCGTGGGTCTAGACGGCACGATGATAACAAGGCTGACGGTAGCACCGTACGAGGAATTTCACCGGCAGCGCCTGAAGCCCGTGCTCTGATGCTGAGAAGAAGCTGGAGAAGTAGCGGGTCCAAGGATTCGCAATCTGAGGTGCAGTCACCCAAACAGCTTACCTCTTCCTCCAACCAGTCCAGTTCTTCGGTGGGACCGTTGGCTCAGCCGTTAACCACCGTAGCCAAGGCCAGTACCCTACCAGCAGGTGAGACATTGAAATCAGCTCCTCCCACTTCGAGCAAAGCCACGCCCCCCATCAAACAGCAGCCAGTGAAGAGAGCTGTGGCAACCCTAACCACGCCCATCAGAGCTTCATCGCCGGGTCTGTCTCCGCGCAGTATTCCTACTCAGAGGCGGGGTTCAGCCCCAAGACCTTCCTCCCTGGCGCAAACCTCCAGCAGTGGCCCTGCCAGTGGGCTGGCAGGTCACGCAGCGATATCTGGGTCATTTGATAGCGTGCGCGACATAAAGCGCAGTGATAAGACGAGAGATAAAGCCGCGGGGTCTAAACAGGCGGGTGCCAGCAAATCTGAAGCCACTAAACTCTCGCCCAGAACTGCGTCATCGCAGGATAAGGTATCGCCACCTGGGACAGGAAGCCCGAGAAGAACTCTGAGGTCCGGATCAGATGCCACTGCGCTCAGAGCGATCAAGACCAGTGGATTGGGAAGGACTGACAGAGCTACTATGGCGAATCCCTCCAAAGAGGTTGCTGGGAAGAAGAGCGTTGGGGAACAGACGAGGGTGAGCCAAGTTACCGGAACGCTGGCCGGTAAAGGTTTAGTGAAAGGTAAAGATCTGGGTAAAACGAAATCTTCCGATGCTTCAGCAGGTGATGTGAAGTCAGGCCAGACAGTGTCCTCAAAGTCTGAAGACGTTGCGACGACTCTTTCGACTGATGATTCAACGAGACTGGATGAGACGCCTCTTTCCGATGTGGTAACTGATGGTGCTGATGAGGGTGGTGTGGAAGCTCGTGGAAGTGGTAGAGCTGTGGAAGATGAAGGAACACTGGAGAATGTTCAGTTGTCTGGTAGAAGCCATGTTGCTGGAGTGAGCCAAACCTTTAGCCAGACTCCTGACAGCAGTCAAACGTCTGAAAGCAGTCAAACCTTCGAAAGCGGCCAAACATCTGAGAGTATCCATACGTCCGAAGGCAATCAGACCTCGGAGAGCAGTCAGTCCAACAACAGTCCTCAGTTGTCTGTGGATAACAAAGAAGCTAGTCAGGATTCCGTGGCCTCTCTGTCCGGGATAGCTTCACAGCGCTCAGAAGATTTACCCAAGTCTGATCCTCCCTGCAGACCCACTCATCTCGCCACTTTGGAACAACTGGCTAGTTACCGAAAGACTTCCAGTCAGTTCAAAGTGAGAGACAAATCGAAGGGCGATACGACAAAACATTCTAAGATTAAAACAAGCGATAGTAAGGCTTCAGAGGATACGGGCAAGAGATTGATCGATTCAGCAA
Organism: Enchytraeus crypticus; assembly: GCA_905160935.1. NCBI lineage: Eukaryota > Metazoa > Annelida > Clitellata > Enchytraeida > Enchytraeidae > Enchytraeus > Enchytraeus crypticus. Next base: position 574,707 of record CAJHZI010000510.1, read on the forward strand.
AATCTGTGAACATATCCAGTTCAGAACCCAGTCTGGTTTCAGCGTCCCAGGTCGCAGTGTCGAGTGAGGTCAGACAAGAACCTGCAGTGGATAAGCCTTGCTCTTCCTCTGCACAGAGAGGTTCCTCAACAGTCACCCAGCCCACCCCCTCCACTTTACTCAGCGTCCTCTCGTGGGACTCCTTCATCTCTCCACGTCACCGGTCCAGCGTCCATGACAACGTCGAGAACTTCCATAACATTCACAAGTCTGACACTTGTCTCTCGTACAATCTCGAACGTCACGAACAAATTAGCAGTTCCGTCAAACTGCATTCTGATTGGCTGCCCTGTGAACAGGTTCGACCAATCAGAAGAAGCCTGAGCGCTCCTTTGTTAGACACGGCCACCACGCAGTCGCCGTTGATTGGACGGGACGTGCTGTCGCCTGCCTGGTCGGACAGCGGCAGGAGGAAGCCTTGCAGGCGCTCGTCACAGGGTGGGCGGAGACGTCAGAGACAGCTGCTGCTGGGGGGAGTATGTTACGACAACGCTCTGGAGGTTTTTGAACGTGGTAACACTGGAGAAAATAGACATGATTTATCACGGGTTGAGCGTGTGCATAGAGTGACGTACGAGTCTTCAGTGTAATAATAATAATAATAACAATAACCTCCGACAATTTCTATAGCTGTGTCATGGCCGATGTCCGGTCTTTGAGACCGCTTTACAAATTCCTGGCAGGTTATTATTAATGCTTTCCATATAGTATGTTGTCATTATGGTGTAAGTGTGTTTACTAAACAGTAAATAGATTACGTGTTATCTTTTTTACATCACCAGAATCTCAAGTCATGCGTGTCAATGCTAATAATAATAATGAAAGTACTGATGTAAATTTTACTCAATAATCAATTCTATAGTATATTTTAATGTAATAGTAATAATGTGTAGTATATAGTACAGTATACTAAATCTGTGTAGCTATTATACTTATACTATACTTATACTATACTTATACTATACTTGTACTAGTATATTTAATGAAATGAATACGAATTGTCTGAGTTTTTTCCGTGCGGTACAAAAGAATCTGCGCAGAAGTTGTAATATATTCTTAGAATGATTTTAAATGGTAATTTCACGTTGCCAAAGTGACGGCATTACTTTAGTATTGTATTCATGGCCTGTTGGACAAGTTTTTGTTCTATAGTTTAGTTAACATATTATAGTTAACTTAGTTAATATACTATAGTTAAAATGCTCTTTAAGTTGTTTATCATCAATCTTTAGTGTACACATTGTGCTCGTTCAAAGGATTATGTTAATTATTTGATGTAACTTGTGTTATCAGATCTCTTCAAATCTGGTCGTTTGTATGTGTGTAGGTGTGACGGTGATTTGTGTATCTATTTGTGAGTGTGTCACTATGTGTTTATTTGCGAGTGTGTATGTGAAGCAGCATTTGCGTTAGATACCATCTCAATAGAGAGCAAAGAGTTTACTTCATTCTCTTTTTTGTTTACGAGAGCAAATTTTTAAGATCATAATTATAAGATAATTACAAAATATTTAAATAATTATAAGATAGTTACAAAATATTTAAATCACAGTTTCCCTAACAAATTTGGTGCAGATAGTCGTGTACATTTGAAAGAAGTTAAAACATAACCTTTGCCTTCTACGGGATAAATTTTTATTTTCACGTGTATTTTTGACAGTAAATAATATCTGTGCTTGTCTTTCAATATGTTAGCGTGTTAATAGGCAGTTACGTCACGTGTACTCCTGCCTGTAATTATTGACGTACTCGACCGATGGAGTTGTAATAAGAAGCGTTCTCTCCTATCGTGACACCATGTAGATTTCTCAGTGTTATGTAATAAGAAGCGTTCTCACTTATTGTGACACCGTGTAGATATCTCATTGTTATATAATAAGAAGGGTTCTCTCTTATTGTGACACCGTGTAGATTTCTCAGTGTTATGTAATAAGAATCGTTCTCACTTATTGTGACACCGTGTAGATTTCTCATTGTTATGTAATAAGAAGGGTTCTCTCTTATTGTGACACCGTGTAGATTTCTCAGTGTTATGTAATAAGAATCCTTCTCTGGTATCGTGACACCGTGTAGATTTCTCAGTGTGATACATCGTGATAATTGTGCCGTGTCCGTTTCGTTTTGTGCTAATTTATTTATTTTTCTTAAATCGTCATTAAAACTGTTTATTCAATAACGTCGTCGTAATGGTAACGTGACGTGTGATGTTGTTAATCGTTGTCTTGATGCACTGCTGTTGCATTCATAGCAGTTGCCGTAGCGTCAGTAAGTTATCAGTACCTTGTATATGACTATATCTAATTACTAGAACTCGCTTCCTGTTGTTGTTGTGGTTGTCAGATGTAAAAGACTTTAAATCTGATGGTGTTTCGTCGTGAAAACTAACCATAAAATATTTAACTTTGAAAGAACATTAGGTATCTGGTGATTTAATTTTAGCACATTGGGATCAACCCTTTCTAGATTACTGTGACCTGACCTCATTTGTGACCTCCTTTCTAGATTACTGTGGCTTGACCTCATTTGTGACCACCTTCTTGTTTTATTGTAACTAAATTTTTAATTAGGCTTAAGAGTTATGTCTTACTAGACTATGATGCCCTGCGGACTCATCATTGTAAAAGGTAAAGCTGGTAAAGCTGATGTTAACGTCAGTTTCCTCGCTAGAAGGCGATGTCAGTGACGAGCGAGCCCAGGATTTGAACCCCGCACATACTGATCATACTCATGTAGCGAGAGCTTCATTGCTGTGTGCTTTGCATGGTAACTGTGTGTGTGTTTAACTATTTTGTTATTGTTTTATCAGCAGCAGTGTGACATCGCTTTATAATGCTTCGCGAATATACCAAGTTGTTGAATATCTTATTTGTATCATATTTTAATCTCTTGTTGAATTTATATGTGGCGTCGTTTTATAGTTACAATATTTTTATAAAGATTATTTTTGATGGTACTGAACTGCAATTCTAAACAGTGCTCTTTCAGTTGGTTGCTCCTAGGCAAACATTGGAACATAATGTGCAACAATAAATAGCTGAATAGATATCATTTGAGAGACACGTCTTCAACAACATCGCAAAAAGCTCTTTTCTTTGAGAGATATAATGGCTTCTGAGGTGGTTTTTCGTTGCCTTCCTCTGCAGCTGCGTGAATCTATTGTTAAAAAGCGGTTCTGGTTGTCCCAGATTATCTCTAAGACAGATTGCGAGTAATGTTGACTGCTTATTTATCCATAGAGTTTCAGGTAATATCATGAGAGGTACAGAGGTAGACCATATGCTAATTTTCTGCTAGATCAAATAATCAAATAAAATGAAATAAGACTCATGTAAACTATTAACTCAAGAAAATGAATCTTGTACTATCCTAAATATTTATTAAACATTTTGTCTTAGAGATAGATTAAAGTTATTTCCTAATTTTGATGCATTTAATAGAACTGACTTTTGATGTGTAGCAGTATATTGCCATAGGAGATATTTCCACACCTATAGATACCATTTCAGTGTAGCTCTTTTATGACAGTTTAAAAGTAATCAAGCGTTGACTACTTTAACAACGTTAACGTTTTTAATTTTAATTTTATCTTAAAAAGATAAAATTACACCATCACTGCAGTGTAGCAATGATTGTTCTATTAGTGAAATATGTATATCGTATGGAATGAATATAACAGAGTACTCATTTGATTGCTTAGGATTTAATTGCGCATGCATGAAACCCAACACTGCTTAATCTATCTTTCTATTCAACTGGCAACACAAAATCTGCACGTTGTCGCTTCGACCTATGTTTTTAATTGCTATTTTGATCAAATCAGTTTTCTGAAACATTTATTTTATTACGTTGCGTTGTAGGTAATCAGGTTTCTCCTGTTGTTTGCTATTTTGCAACCTTCTCCTCATTCGACTGCAACAAAACTGGGCATTATCAGTCAACCATTGTAAAATTCGTTGGTTTGTTTTTAAGGAGATTTCCCTTCGTGCGCAAACTGGTAACTAAAAGTTCCTAACTAAAAGTTTAGCCACTTGTAAACAGTTAGTGCTAGTCTATAAACTATTGTGGATCTTTTATACTAACTTTGGTCTAACAAAGATTATGACTCACTCTCTCGCTCTCTCTCTCTCTCGCTCTCTCTTAGTGCACTGCCTACTGGCAGGTCCACGGTATATAACGCCTCCACTCTTCTCTGTCTTCCGCTTTCCTCTTCATGTCCACATATGAGTGGGTATTTAAATCATCTAATATACCTAATCTCGGCCTCATGATTATGAATGACTATGACTATGACTAGCGTGTAGATATATTAACGTGCCTGACATTGCCTTAAGGCGAGGAACCGGACGTTAACTTCTTATTGATTGATTGATTAATTGATTAAATCAGTTGTCTAGTTCTATGGAGTCGCCTGATTTAGGTAGCACCTATTTAAAACTGTTCTGTTTGATTTTGAACGCCTGAGATTAGACAGTCAACGGCTGCGCATGTCCTGCTGCGGCTACTAACCCAGATATATAATGTGGAAGGCATCGAAAAAACACCTCAGATCGTAAAAGTTTAGCCTGTGACTTTTTCAAGCTGACGTTATACGTTCAAACTTTAGTCTAAACTCTGGAGTGAAGTAGCTTTAAAAGTTAGTCAGCCAACTTGCGCAGCTTGTGTGCATGTGAGAGATTAATTTAGGATTGCATTTTACAATGTCACTGTGGTGCTGTAGTCTAATTAATTGTTTAATTAATTGATGCTGTATTGTTCATTTACCTCAGTAATATTGATGTAGTGTAGAACGTGAACGTGAAATCGTGCCAAGTAAAATAAAGTTATCAGAGTACAGTGCAGAGTCGTTAGTGTTAGTCATTACACGAATAATAATTTAATAATAACAACAATTAGAGTGCTAAAGTCGTCCATGACACAACATCGAGCGCTATTGAGACAATAATAAAACTCTAATTGTTGTTATATTATATATTACACAACTAACTTTACCTTAAGTATTACCTTATAAAAAGCTGGTAAAGCTAATGTTAACGTCAACTTCCTGACTCGACAGCGATGTCAGTGACAGGCGAGCCCAGTATTTGAACCCCGCACATACTGATCCGCGGCGAGTATCTTACCGAATTCGCCACTGGCTTCAGCCAGTACTCTTTATACCCTTTTTAATAATAACAGCAATTAGAGTGCTACTGTCGTCCATGACAACATCGAGCGCTATTGAGACAAATCCATGCCAGTGAGCAAAAAGAAGGTCCAAAACCCAAAAAATCTGTTAAGATAAAGGAAATTAACGAAAAGGAGGTTTGACTTTGATGTAACTTCCATTTAATGGATTAATAGTTAGCCATTAAACTCAAGGGGGGAGGGTTAGAAAGAGAGAGAGAGAGATATATAGAGAGATAGAGGGAGAGAGTGAGAGAGATAAAGTTAGAAAGAGAGAGATAGACAGAGAGAGGGTGAGGGAAAGAGGCTGTTATATATATATGTAATATATTATCAGTACGATCATTAATGTAATGATTAAATTATAATACTAATCAATTCTAATTAAATATTTCTGAATAACTTTAGGATATTCAAGATCATTCGTCATGGACGACTGGTATCGCCTGATTGGGAATCTTCGGAATCGAATCCTAACCTTATACCCACACACAATGCCAGAGTCTCACAATTTCCTAACGCTTAGCTCGAATATCGGCGTCAAACTAAGTTTAATAGATTCAGCAATACAAATACAAAGCTACGTCCGTCCATGACAACCTGTAGCACTATGAAATTATAATCAAACCGAAGTACAGAATGTAAGATACAATAAACGGTGCTATCCAAATGAGAAAAATGAAAATTTTACACAGTAAGACATCTCGCTCAGCAAGAGAGCACTTCATTGGTGATATAGCTTAGGGTGCCATGAAAATATTCTGCAAAAACAGCATAAGACCATGAGCATGCGTGAGGCAGATCTGAGATATTTTTGTGCATAATCAAGAGTGATCGGAGATGCTAATTATCCATAATTATACTACATGTACACTTGCATATCATTATACTGTAATTTGACATAATTATACACACATGTAATTATGCAGATAAAAATAATAAAGGTTTAACGTCCGTTTCCTCATCCAGGGTTGATGTCAGGGGCGTCGGGATGATGTCAGGGATGTCAATATATCAGCAATGAACAATATAATTATGCAAAAATGGAGCGTACTACATATCTCTGTTTACTCTCGATTATGTACATCACTAGATCTGACCCTATTCGTTTTGATAACTGGTTGCTTGATCCACACGGTATAGATTCCATCGCAAGTTTCAATATTGGGTATTAGAGCTGTCGTATTGGCTAGATAATACACGGAAATGTCAAAATTTAAAATACAGCAAACCAGTCCAAATGAGATTGTAACGATTAAATAAAATACTCATTGCTGCTATTGTTGCTCTTGAAAAATTGTATTGTTTATAATATTCTGTGCACTGCAAGAGAGAAAACCTTTGATGGTAACTCGACTATTGTAAACGTCGCCATAGTAACTGTATTTAGAACACCAAACCATACGAGAAGAGTATAATAGACTGAAATTTATTTTAACTTTCACAAACATCGAACAAAGGAATTTATGTTTACCATGATGGCGAACAATTTTGAGCTACCGCGATGACTTCGATCACCTTCAACATATTAGGTCCAATTTTTTTCCAAAATCTATCATGCCATTTGTATGGATTGAAACCTTTCCAGTATGAATTTTTGTTTATTTTTTGGTTCTGCTCTAGATTGCCAAATATTTTCATGGATAATAAATCTACTTGTACCTTTAGTTCTACTTCTGCTCAATAATGCTTTTTCATTTCTTGCTAGATTATATTACAGCTTGGTCTTTTAACGGTAACCTGTTTTTCTCTGCAGTGGGCTGCAAGCATGCCGCGAGCGTGAGACTTGTTTACAATTAACAATATTATAATATCTATCTCAATCAAAAACAGACTTTATTTTCAGACCATCTGCAGGCAATGAAATGCGAATATTAGCTTAATCTCTGTAACAGTAGCTTTAACTCTTTAGAAAAGGACTGTTTGTACATTGCCTAGTTTAGTTAGCATAATCATTGGATTACTATTAAATAACTGGAAATTAGTTGATATCTGAAGCGATTATGAGATTGGACTGTAAGCAGGGTTAGAGTTGTCTAGTTGTCTGAGTTGTTGAAGTCGATGGCTCAGAATATCAACGATCACTATAAAATTCCTCCAGCGGCTCCAAAATGGCCTTCTGCGTCTCCTGGAAACTTCACGTCTCCCATCATGAATTCAAGCTTTTCCATGTCTGCTAACTCTGCTTTCTATCCTAAGCCGTACTCATTCAGCTATCATGACAAACAAGAACACATGTATCCTAATTCCTTTCAAAGTGGACCTGCACCAGCAGTAGCGTACTATAACCATGAACAGGCACAATCAGGTACCCCTTCAGGGGGATCCAAGCCCCTGAGAACCCACCAGAATGCCAATCTAGACGGGATGGCTATTCGGGGTCATTCTGCTAAGAGAATATCTGCTCTAGAAACCAGTTCTCTCCAGTCTGCTGGTGATAGCAGAAATAAAGAAACAAGTCAAAACCGGTTTAGCAGTCATTCAGCCGGTTTTAGACCCACTGCTGCATTGATGCCTCGAAGTTGTGACTATTGCGGCTGCGCCGTTTGCGGTTGTGGAATGGATAGTAGCTCAAAAAAGAGTGGCAACACTTTCGGAGATGAAACGCAACAATCTCAAGCTTTTCATATATCTGCCACTCCAGTTAATACATCCAACGTAACGCAGGTCGGCAACGATTATGTCAATACTTCGTACAATGCTCATTATAAAATGCCGCAGTATAGTGATAATGAAATGCTCGGTCGGTCCTATTCAGATGGTACGGCAACCACTGCACAAACGTCCGCAGATATGCAGCATAATGTCTGGAATCAAAGAGCTAACTATACCACAGGACACCCTGCTCCATCCACCTATCACAAATGCTTTCATGCCGAGTTCGATCCTTATCATAATCTAAGACTGCAACCTCATCTGTATCATCCCGCTACAAATCCTGTCGGCCATTTTCTGCCACCATCGAGTCAGCAAGAGATATTCCCGAGACAAAATCAGCTGACTGCCTTGAATAAAACAGGAAATAAAACAGACAGATTTTTACCTCGAGGAGCGAGAACAGTCACGTTAGATCCAGTTGATCAAGTTGGTTGCTGTAGCGAGCAGCACGGTGTTTCGGGTGGGAAAGAATTTGACCATGATGATTTGTTAGAAAGCTTGGGTACTTGTCGATCAACGAAGAAATCATTTGTCGCTGAGACGCAGCTGATTTCTGGCAAAGCTGCGAGTAACATCAACGCCTCTGCTGGTCACGATACTTACGGGGAAAACCCTTCCGGCAAGGGAAGATTCAGCAGTGGAACTCTTACCCAACGATGTGAAGCTTCGGCAAAATCGCTGAGAGCTGCGAAAGGCTCGGCCGGCAGGCGACTGCAGAAGGCTGCTTCAAAAAATTCGTTAGAGAGCAGAGAGGGCGATTTGAAAATCGGTGAATTTGCTAGTGAAACAGTTAAGGCATCTGGTAATGAAGATCTATCTGTCGGACCTTGTGGTAGTTCTTTGGGTATAACGAAAGCCCATGTCACATTTGAGGCAGATAAAGAGAGCGGGGTCAAGGTGCTGGAGAAGACTCAGAAATTTTCGGCATCAGTAAATGCCCATGGCTCATTGCCAGATTTTCCTGTCACTGCGATGAAGAGACTTTCGCTCGGTTCTCAAAATCTCTCCAATCAATCTGCTCAGCGTCAGAGGGTTCTGAGAAGAGATATAGATCAAAACAGTCTGCCCATCAGTCAGCCGCTGCATCGAACCACTTCGAATGCTGAAACCAAATCTGATTCAAATGCAGCCAATAGTTGTGGCATCACCCGTGGGAGCAGCGGATTGGTCAACTGTAAAACAGTTGCTGCCGGCAACAATGGTACGAACACCAGTAGCAGCAACAGTAGTAGACCACCGAGCAGAAGAACTAAGACCATCTCACTCGCTGCTAGACAATCCGTTCAGTCTGCGGGTTCTGTAACAATCAGAGGGAATCAGGAAGCGCTGCGGAAGACGTTGACTAAAAGCAACAGTCTGGATGCGGCAAGCAATGTCGCCACCTCAGCTGTTAGGCGACCGCAGTCTGCGGGAAGTAAGAATAAGGGTGATGAGGTCAAGGTGAAATCTGGTCAGAAAGGTTTGTCACGTGGTAGCAGCCTGAATGTTGAAGATGAGGAGAACAAGAGTGGGGAGGTCGAAAATGCAAATTTGTAAGTTGATTTTTTACAGCATTGGCTTCTGTTTCTTAGTTTAATTTCTCCAGTATTTATTCTACCATACTTCATACTTTACAAATGTACTCATTTATGGAATGGAATTTTAAGTTTAGCTGAAAGATGTTTTATATTCTGCTAGAGCCGTGCTTGATAGCATTAGTTGAGGTGTAGTTGATTAGTCTTTAGTTGTTAATCTGATTGATTGATTCAGTAACTGACTGACTATTGAACTGCTGTATGATTGACTAACTGATTATGTTATTGATTGATCTTTTGATCTGTCCTTATCTATTGCTCAATTTTTTTGCTTCTATTGATTTACTAATAGATTGGTTGATTGACAAACTGACATATTGATTGATTGACTGATATGACTGAATGATTAACTGATCAAGTAATTAGTTAATTGATTGATTTATTAATGGATATATTGACTCATTGACTCATATTTGATAGATTGATTGATTGAGTAATTACTTTATTAATTTATTTACTGATGACTGATTAATTGATTATTGATCGACTGATATTGATAGATTTATTGATTGATTGATCGATATATGAATTGATTGATTTTTAGTTTATTGATTTATTATCTGACGACTGATTGATTTTCTTACCTATCGCATGTTCGACTGATACTAAATCTCTGATATTTCAGTGAAGAGGCGGAGTTTAGCAGCCTGTCAGAGAATGATGATGATGATGATGATGATGACAAACCTTCAGATGATGATGATGAGCCTCAGTCTGATGATAACACAGGTAATCTGATGATAACACAGGTAATCTGATGATAACACAGGTAATCTGATGATAACAGAGGTAATCTGATGATAACACAGGTAATCTGATGATAATGCAGGTTATCTGATGATAACACAGGTAATCTGATGATAACACAGGTAATCTGATGATAACACAGGTAATCTGATGATAACACAGGTAATCTGATGATAACACGGGCAATCTGATGATAACACAGGTAATCTGATTGGTAATCGATTGATTGATTCACTGCTCGATTAATTGATTGCTTAATTAATTGATTAACTGATTGATTGATATATGACTGTTACATTTACAGTTGTAACTAGTTAATTAACGAATGATCGATCGATTTATTGATTAACTGCTGGATTAATTGATTGCTGAATTGATTGATTAACTGATTGATTGATACATGGCTGGTGTATTGACAGTTAATTAACAAATGATTGGTCGATTTTCTGATTGATTAATTGATATATTAACTGCTGGATCGATTGATTGATTAACTGATTGATTACTTGATATATTAACTGCTCAATCAATTGAAATATTAACTGTTCGATCAATTGATATATTAACTTATTGATATGGTAGGTGTATCGACAGTAATGACTAATATTAACCGATTGATTAATTTATATATAAACTGCTTGATTACTTGATATATTAACTGTTCGATCAATTGACATATTAACTGATTGACACGGCAGGTGTATCGACAGCTATGACTAGCAGCACAGGCAGACCAGCCACGCTGTCAGCTGTCAGTAGGCCTAGGAAACCTCTCAGTCGTCTCTCCACCCCCACCTCCTCCCCTGCTTCTCCCCTCAGGTCAGCCTCTCAGACCCAAGTCCCTGCCCGACCAGCGCTGGGCAGGACAGCGAGCTGTAAGGGGGCCAAGGCAAAGAAAGTCGAGCCGAAGCGACGAGCGGCCTCAGAGACCAGACGGGCTTCCACCTCATCGTCGTCATCGGGTGTTGAGGCAGGGGAATCGCCACTCTGGAACAGTCTCTTCTCCAATGTGCCTCCGACCATCAGCTTCTTCGAGCCAGGAGTTAAAGGTAAATGGAGATTATTTGAGAATTTTAGTCGCCGTCGTCGTCGTTATCATCGTCGTCGATGTCGTCGTCATCATCATCATCATCATCATCATCATCATCATCTTCATCATCGTCATCATCATCATCATCATCATCAGCTTCATCATCATCATCATCATCATCAGCTTCATCATCATCATCATCTTTCCTTGAATCTCAGCTTAACTAGGGTTGGGATTATAACATATTGTAGCAGTTTCTGGAGCCTAGGCGCTCACCCACCAAATGCCTTTTCTGATGTTGTCTTGGATATCAATGCTTGGTCGCCTTTTACGACACATACACTGTACAGTTCACGGTATAGTTCAGAAGCTGCCGTGGTCTCTATGTGTTGTTGTTGTTGTGGTACAATTCAGAAGCTGCCGTGGTCTCTATGTGTTGTTGGTGTTGTGGTACAGTTCAAAAGCTGTCGTGATCTCTATGTGTTGTTGTTGTTGTGGTACAGTTCAAAAGCTGTCGTGATCTCTATGTGTTGTTGTTGTTGTGGTACAGTTCAGAAGCTGCCGTGGTCTCAGCGTAAGATGTTAAAATGGAGAATGAGTCCAATCACACCCAATGTCGTCAAGCTGTGCATCGCGAGGTCAGGATTCAGGACAACAGATAGTAAGATCCTATGCTGTTGTTAACTATTTATGAAATAATAGCAGTTATAAATGTTAGATGAATTTAGCAATGGCATATAAAGTTGGTAAAAAAGCTAAGGTTAACGTCAGTTTCCTCACTCGAAAGTGATGTCAGTGACGGGCGATCCCAGGATTTGAACCCGCACATACTGATCCATGGTTCTGTGTATTATCGACGTCTGTAAGATATTCGTTTATTAACGTATCACTTGATGTTTTTATCCAGAGATGACTCATTGGTTGGGGACCTGGGGCCGGCATATGAAGCCTGCAGCCTACAAGTACATCAGAGAATATCAAAAGGTTGGTAACGTACTGAAACCTAATGTGTGTAACATTTTAATTCCATTTACGTTATGTAGTAACATAACAGTAAATCTAAATGGTTTGTTGTAGAGCTCATCGTCACACACTAACAAACTATATAAGGAAATTTTTGGACCGTTTATTTTAATCTTGTGAAATCAATAACATACGATAAATATGCTACTGGTATATGCTACTGGTATATGCTACTGGTATATGCTACTGGTATATGCTACTGGTATATGCTACTGGTATATGCTACTGGTATATGCTACTGGTATATGCTACATTTATATGATACTGGTATATGACACTGGTGTATGCTACAGGTATATGCTACTGATATATGTTACTGGTATATGCTACTGGTATATGCTACATGTATATGATACTGGTATATGACACTGGTGTATGCTACAGGTATATGCTACTGATATATGTTACTGGTATATGCTACTGGTATATGCTACATGTATATGATACTGGTATATGACACTGGTGTATGCTACAGGTATATGCTACTGATATATGCTACTGATATATGCTACTGGTATATGCTACTGGTGCTTTATGTTTCTAACTTTTTCAGTAAGATATTCGACCGCCGATCAGTATGTGCGGGGTTCAAATCCTGGGCTCTCCCGTCACTGACATCGCTTTCGAGTGAGGAAACTGACAATGACATTAGCTTTACCAGCTTTTAACAGTATAACTGTGCCATTTTTCAGATAAACCATTTTCCAGGAACTTTCCAGTTAGGGAGGAAGGATCGACTGTGGAGAAATCTTTCCAAGATGGCGGCGTATCATTCTAAGAAGGAATTCAACTTCTTCCCAATGACCTACGTGTTACCAGCAGACCTTCAGTCTCTCAAAGTAGCCTGGGACGAGGGGCCTGCCAAACAACAGTGGATCATTAAACCGGTGTCTAGTCTATAAATCAATCATATCCTTAGTTCTAAATCAATCAGTCAATCAGTCAGTCTTATCTAAGTTTTATAGTTTATATATGATGACGACGACGATGATGCTGATGATGATGATGATGATAATGATAATGATGATGGCGACGACAATGACGATGACGATAAAGACGACGATGATGCTGATGATGATGATGATGATAATGATAATGATGATGGCGACGACAATGACGATGACGATAAAGACGACGATGATGCTGATGATGATGATGATGATAATGATAATGATGATGGCGACGACAATGACGATGACGATAAAGACGACGATGATGCTGATGATGATGATGATGATAATGATAATGATGATGATAATGATAATGGTGATAACGACGACGATGATTGACTTGAAATAATTTAATTATAATTAGCCCGCAGCAGCGCGTGGTATAGGAGTGCGAGTGATATCTAAGTGGGCTGATGTGCCTAAGAAGCGACCAATCGTAGTACAGCGCTACATCTCACGACCTCTGCTCATCAATGGTAACAAGTTTGACCTGAGGATCTATGTCTACGTGACTAGCTACGACCCCCTCAGAGTCTACATCTACGAGAAAGGCCTGGCTAGATTCGCTTCCGTCAAGTTAGTCCTCTCTCTCTCTCTCTCTCTCTGTTTCTCTGTGTCTTTCTCCTCCATTTCTCTCTCTCTCTTTCTCTCTCGATCTTTCTCTCTCTATGAGTGAGTCTTTAAATCACCTAACCTACCTAATCTCGGCCTGCCCCTGCCTCTTTTTCCTTCAATTCCACCTTCTATGACCTCTTTTAATAGACCTTCTCCCCTTAGAATATGGCCTATCCAACTCTTCTTCCTGTTTCTTAATACGTTTATCAACTGTCTATCTGTGCCAACTCTCTCTAGGACTTACTTTATATTAATATTTATTAAGCATTAGCATGCATTTAATGTTAGGTACTCGTACTCATGCAGGAATCTAAACAACAAGTTCATGCACTTATTGTTAGGTACTCATGCACTTATTGTTAGGTACTCATGCACTTATTGTTAGGTACTCATGCACTTATTGTTAGGTACTCATGCACTTATTGTTAGGTACTCATACACTTATTGTTAGGTGCTCATGCACTTATTGTTAGGTACTCATGCACTTATTGTTATGTACTCATGCACTTATTGTTAGGTACTCATGCACTTATTGTTAGGTGCTCATACACTTATTGTTAGGTACTCATGCACTTATTGTTAGGTACTCATGCACTTATTGTTAGGTACTCATGCACTTATTGTTAGGTGCTCATACACTTATTGTTAGGTACTCATGCACTTATTGTTAGGTACTCATGCACTTATTGTTAGGTACTCGCACTCATGCAGGAATCTAAACAACAAATTCATGCACCTGACGAACTACAGCGTCAACAAGGAGAACACTGGCTACATTCCTAATGGCGAGGAACATGAGGCCTGTGGGCACAAGTGGTAGGTGCACCTGTGTTATAGGGCAATTTGAAGTTATTTATTTATTTACTCTTAAAACATTTAATAATGAACAAATTTGAACAAATAAGTAGTTCTACAGAGAAACAATATCCTTACAATACGGTAAATAAACAGTCTGTATCAATCTTTTGGTTGGAGCCAGTGGCGAAGTCGGTAAGACACTCGACCGCGGATCAGTATGTGCGGGGTTCAAATCCTGGGCTCGCCCGTCACTGACATCGCTTTCGATTGAGGAAACGGACGTTATCCTTAGATTTTACCTTTTAAATAAATTTAATTGACATTCGAGAGTCCCAGTCCGCTCCCACATCCATCATCAGTCACCCCTCCCTCTTGATCTTGCTGTTTTTCTTAAGAATTAACCTTGCACTTCCTCTGTTCACTTCCTTCCTCTCTCCACTTGTTCTGAGCATGAAGCACCTTCTCATCTATTAACAAATACTGTATTATATATGCGTCTTTATTTCACCAAAAATATGGTAGTATAAGTACAATAAGTACACAATATAAAGTACACTATACACAGTGAAATCATGTTCAGCGAAACAGAGCAAAGAGATAAAGTGTTCGAAACGAAAAGAACATGACAGGTATATGGTGGGAAGAGATGTGTTTTCAACCTACAACGGAAAGTGGAAGTAGCAGTTTATATTATCTACTTCTATAATCTGCACCTATGTGTTGTGTTAACTAATGCTATAATCTGTCTCAATGTGTTATGTTAACTAATATAGCCTGTCTCAATGTGTTATGTTAACGTTGCGAGGTCTCTGCAGACACTGTGGGATCATTTGAAGGAGGAAGGCGTCAACACAGCTCTGATATGGGACAGCATTAGAGACATCGTCATCAAAACTATCGTCAGGCAAGATTTTACTAACGTTTAGTATCGCTAATCTATGCAAGTGCTCGGTATTTGCATGGACGACAGCGGTATTCCATTGTTTGCAGTTCATTTATCGTCCAAGGACGTAATTTTAGTACTTTGATCTGAGTCTACTATGTTACGTTAATGGCTCTTTGAAATGGCTTCCTTTTGTGAAACTTTATGATTATTAAAGAACACTATTAAGTAAACCGCTGCCCAGGAGCTATCTTTTCTCTCAATCTCTCTCTCTCTCTCTTTCTCGTGATTTGCCAAGCAGCAAGTGCAAGGTACATATTTCTACTCACATGCTGCCTTTTACGCTCCATAAAGAGAACACCATCAATTAACGAGCATCAATTAACACACATTAATTAACATAATCGATTAATCCCTACACAAATGGCTATGCCTTATCCACACCTTAATGAAGCCTATGGATCCACGCAGCTTGGACAATCTCACACACTGACACCTGTAATATGAAATGGTTAAATACTCTCTATTATTAGCTCAGTTAATTGCTCTATTATTAGCTCAGTTAACTGCTCTCTATTAATAGCTCAGTTAAATGCTCTCTACTAATTGCTCAGTTAACTGCTCTCTACTAATTGCTCAGTTAACTGCTCTCTACTAATTGCTCAGTTAACTGCTCTCTACTAATACCTCAGTTAACTTCTCTCTATTAATAGCTCAGTTAGCTGCTCTCTACTAATAGCTCTCTTAAATGCTATTTAATAGCTCATTTAAAATGCTCTCTATTAATAGCTCAGTGAACTGCTCTCTACTAATAGCTCTGTTAACTGCTTTCTATTAATAGCTCAGTGAACTGCTCTCTCTTAATAGCTCAGTTAACTGCTCTCTATTAATAGCTCAGTTAAATGCTCTCTATTAACAGCTCTGAGTCGATCATCAACACGTACATGACGGCTCACGTAAGGAGACGTTACTGCGTGCATGAGCTCTTTGGATTCGATATCATGCTGGATGAGAAATACAAAGCTTGGCTAATAGAGGTCAACATATCTCCTAGGTATCCAGTCTTATTTATATAGATCTCTCTCTCTCTCTATTTATATCTCTCTCTCTCTCTCTTTCTCTCTCTCTCTCTCTCTCTCTCTCTCTATATATATATATATATATATATATATCTTTCTATTTTCGTTTACCATCTCTCCCTGTCTCTCTCTTTATCCTCCTATCTCTCTCTCTCTCTCTTCTCACCCGAAGTTATCTAGGTTATCCACTGATCGTGGGGGATTTATCATTTTTATCATGAAAGTAGTAGGATTTCACTATTTATTTTGCTGCTTAAATAGTTTATGTTTGAGTATTTACACGCACAGGTTGAATGGCCCAATGGATAGAGCTCTTGCCTGAGAATCATGAGGTGATCAGTTCAAATCTCAACCCGACTGTCTCTGACAGTACCCCTTGTGATACTGAAACAGACGTTAAACTTGACTTTATGGCTTTATATGGACGTCTCTGATATCATCCTGTACGTCCCTGACATAATCCTTGTGTGAGGAGACGGCCGCTAAACCTTTATTGTTATTATTATTTTTTTTTTTTTTTTTACCCCGGTGTAAAGAACCTGGGGTTTGATAAAAACGATTCGAGCAATACGTGCTGAATCGCCGCCCGGCTACTCGAGGTCATCAATCGGCTTAAAAGAATTGTTGAAGCAGACTGCATTAAATCTTTGCAAAGTCATGGAAAGCCTTTGCCAAAGAAAAGATGTCTCTCGCTTATCGCCGGTTTGCTCTGCAATAAGTCTGCCTATGCCATTAATAAAGTCAACTCCTTCGGGATTCATCGGGCCCATGGTTTCAATAGCCACCGGAACAACTTCATATCCTAAGGACAGATCACGGTATTTATCCAACTTCCTAGAGGCGGCATGAACAGCAATACACTTTCAATATCCTGAAGGCCAAGCACCCACCCGCAGCTAGTAGCAGTATAATGGCACCCCTTCCGGACTCAATGGAGACTCCGCCCATTCAAGTCTCAGAGCAGGATGTTGTCAAAGCTGTACGTAGCTTTCCAGCAGGCTCAGCAGGTGGTCCTGATGGCCTTCGCCCTCAGCATCTTCTGGAGCTTGTGACTTGTAGAGAGTCGGCTGGGACATTTTTGACCGCTTTGACTTCTTTCGTGAATCTCCTTCTTAGAGGTGTTTGCCCCCCTGAGGTCCAACCGGTGCTGTTTGGTGGTAAACTCTTCGCACTCAATAAGAAATCTGGCGGCATTCGCCCCATTGCAGTGGGTTACACTTGGCGTCGTTTAGCCGCTAAATGCGCAAATCGCTATGCAGTGTCTGCTCTCAGCGAATACTTGAGCCCAATTCAACTTGGAGCTGGTATTCCAGGTGGCTGTGAGGCAGCTGTTCACGCTACTCGCCGTTTCGCTGAGTCAATGCCAGCTGATCACTTCGTGGTAAAGCTAGACTTCTGTAATGCTTTTAATTGCTTGAGTAGATCACGAATGCTCAGCGAAATACATCACAGGATACCAGAGCTGTATAGTTTCTGCCATCTAGCTTACTCAAGCCCTTCGTGGTTGAAGTTCGGAGACTGGTGCATTGAGTCACAGGAAGGAGTCCAACAAGGGGATCCCTTAGGGCCCATGCTGTTTTGCTTGACTATTCACCCTCTCCTTACTTCTCTCTCTAGCGATCTCACGGTGGGATACCTTGATGACATTACTCTAGGTGGTTGCGAGTCGTCGATTGCAAATGATGTACGGACTATCATCGACAGAGGCCAAGAATTTGGGCTTCAGTTGAATCGTACCAAGTGCGAAGTCATATCATCAGTTTGCAAATCTCCGGGCAACTCAGTTTTGTCATCATTTGTGCCAATGTGCCTATCCCATAGTTCTCTACTCGGCGCGCCACTCTCTGGAGAAGAAGCTACTACCACCGCTTTATCCAGTCGCCTTGAAGACCTCAAACGTACAGCATCGCGCTTGAAGTCGCTAGCCGCTCATGATGCTTTAACAATCCTTCGCTTTTCTTTAAGTGCACCTAAACTTATGCACGTTCTGCGCTCTAGTCCGAGCTTCTCTAATCCGCGGCTTTAGACTACGACGAGGCTCTTAGGCAATGCTTGTGCGCCGTTATCAACGCAGATTTGTCTGATTTGCAGTGGCAGCAAGCCAGTCTACCGGTGAGCATGGGTGGTCTTGGAATTCGTCTTGTTTCCCATATCGCGCCTTCAGCCTTTTTGGCATCAGCGATGGGAACGAGGCAGTTGCAAGACGCCATCCTTCATAAGTGCTCCCTTTCTGCCGATAGTTCCATTGACGTTGCGTTGTCAGTTTGGTCCAAAAGCCTCACCTCCAGTGCTCCACCTTCTACCTCAGTCAGTAGCCAGAAATCATGGGACCGTCCTATAGTGGATCGGATTTATAACAGTCTGTTAGAATCCCAGTCCAATGCAGTAGACAGAGCACGACTCCTAGCTGTATCAACTAAAAGAAGCAGCGACTGGCTTCACGCTCTCCCTGTTGCTTCTTGTGGGCTATTTTTAGACAATGAGGCGATTCGAGTAGCTGTTAGTTTCCGTTTAGGGGCGAAAACTTGCGAGCCTCACATGTGCCCCTGCGGTCATGAAGTCGACGCTTTAGGTCTCCACGGTCTCTCCTGCAAACGAAGCTCAGGTAGAATGTCTCGCCATCACAATTTAAATGACATAATATGGCGAGCACTTTCGAGAGCAGGCATCCCTTCCTCTAAGGAACCAAGTGGGTTGTCCAGATCAGACGGCAAGCGTCCGGACGGCTTGACTTTCATGCCCTGGTGCAACGGTAAATGTGCCGTATGGGACGTCACGGTCATTGACACTATGGCAAACTCCTACCTGAATACGACTTCAGTCACAGCCGGTGGTGCTGCTGCTTATTATTATTATTATTATTATTTTTTTTTTTTTTACCCCGGTGTAAAGAACCGGGGTAAAAATATAACTGGGGTTATTATTATTATTGTTATTATTATTATTTATTTGATGTTCAATGTCTGCAGTCTACACTCTAACTCTAACCTAGACTTGAGCATAAAGGGTTTGCTGGTCAGAGACGTCCTCAACATGGCGGGCTATATGATCCCAACCAGTGAGGATATAAATGCCGTATCCCAGTCTCATCCCATTGACTATAGGTCTGTAAAATAGTTAAATCCCTAATCCCATAGACTATAGGTATGTATAATAGTTAAATCCCTCATCCCATAGACTATAGGTATGTATAATAGTTAAATCCCTCGTCCCATAGACTATAGGTATGTATAATAGTTAAATCCCTCATCCCATAGACTATAGGTATGTATAATAGTTAAATCCCTCATCCCATAGACTATAGGTATGTATAATAGTTAAATCCCTCATCCCATAGACTATAGGTATGTATAATAGTTAAATCCCTCATCCCATAGACTATAGGTATGTATAATAGTTAAATCCCTCATCCCATAGACTATAGGTATGTATAATAGTTAAATCCCTCATCCCATAGACTATAGGTATGTATAATAGTTAAATCCCTCATCCCATAGACTATAGGTATGTATAATAGTTAAATCCCTCATCCCATAGACTATAGGTATGTATAATAGTTAAATCCCTCATCCCATAGACTATAGGTATGTATAATAGTTAAATCCCTCATCCCATAGACTATAGGTATGTATAATAGTTAAATCCCTCATCCCATAGACTATAGGTATGTATAATAGTTAAATCCCTCATCCCATAGACTATAGGTATTTATAATAGTTAAATCCCTCATCCCATAGACTATAGGTATGTATAATAGTTAAATCCCTCATCCCATAGACTATAGGTATGTATAATAGTTAAATCCCTCGTCCCATAGACTATAGGTATGTATAATAGTTAAATCCCTCATCCCATAGACTATAGGTATGTATAATAGTTAAATCCCTCATCCCATGGACTATAGGTATGTATAATAGTTAAATCCCTCATCCCATAGATCGTATATCTATACTACAGGTAAGTTCATCTCATAGAAAATAAGTCTGTGTGGTGAACTGCATTTCAATATACGTGTATAAGTTCATTTTATTCTATCTGATATCAGCAGAATTCAATTGTCGTTCTACGGCATATATCAATAAGTTGAGAAATTTGTATAATGTGAACAGATTTTAATTTAATGACTGTCTTGTATATCGATGATTTGATTTATTTGGTATTTGCCACTTGACTGCGAGTCTGAATGCTCGCTGATTAGCTGAATGATTGACTTACTGATTGCTTGATTATTTGATTGACTGAATGCGTGCCCAATGAACTGATTGATAGATTTGACTAATTAATTAATTGATAAATAAATAATTTAATTATTGATCTGACTAACTAATTGGTTGATTGATTGATTGATTGATTGATTGATCTGACCAATTGATTGGTTGGTTGATTGACTGACTGATTTATTAATTGATTGATAAATTTATTGATTGATTAATTGGTTCGATTGATTGATTGATTCGATTGATTTGATTGATTGATTATCAGTGAGGAGCCGAGCTGTGCGGATTGTATGGACAGAAGGCTGTGGACAGTAACGAAGAGTTCTGATGAGAAAGCTAAGCATATCTACTACTGTCAGAGACATACAGACACTGTATGATACACATACAAACACACATACAAACACACGTACACATAGCACATCTACTACTGTCAGAGACACACAGACGCTGTATGATATACGCACAAACACATAGCACATCTACTACTGTCAGAGACACACAGACACTGTTTGACACGAATACAAACACACATACAAACACACAATGCGTACATATATGTAAACGTCAATGTACGATTCTACTAGAGGCATACTGATGCTGTAAGCTGTGTATACAGACACATACCCATATGAGTGCGCATATGCTTGCACATAAAATATGTTTTGGAGTAATTCGGTAATAAGTGACTTCAGTAATCATGACTGATTGATGCTGATAAATCATGACTGATTGATGCTGATGAATCATGACTGATTGATGCTGATGAATCATGACTGATTGATGCTGATGAATCATGACTGATTGATGCTGATAAATAATGACTGATTGCTGCTGATAAATCATGACTGATTGATGCTGATGAATCATGACTGATTGATGCAGATGAATCATGACTGATTGATGCTGATGAATCATGACTGATTGATGCTTATGAGTAATGGCTGATTGATGCAGATGAATCATGACTGACTGATGCTGATAAATAATGACTGATTGATTGTCAGGGAATTATGCCCTGATATTTTGTATAGTAAGATTACTTATATTATTTATATATATGGAAAGTTATCTAATATTATTTTGATTGATTTTAGTATTTTTATTATTAGGGAGTTCAGAAGTTAGTTAAGCTTATGACGTCACGAGAGTGGGCGGAGCTAGAGGGTTTTTTGTTTGGTTTTAGAGAGGAGGAAGGTGAAGGTCATGAGAGGAGGTGGTAGATGAGATTCCACGTGTTAGTTTGAATAGAGGATTAGAAGGATCGAAAGAATTAGACTGTTATAGAACAGTGTTGGATAATCCTTAGGTGATATCCAAGAGTTGATCAATAGTTGATCAAAGGAAAGAATTCCCGAAATACGATTAAAGTAAACGCAGGTATTGAGGAATAATCAGTTAGCATTTCCATAGTGGAATTTATGTTTTGACGTGTTAATTAGATAGAGCTAGGTATGGTATTTTCGTTGATCTTATATCAAGTAAAGTCGTTTTAGTGTTTCGAGTTAAACGTGTATATGAATATTTCAGATTCATCATAAGGACTGTCAATTTAAACTTAGGCCTACTTGACTTTTTTTGTTGATGTTATACATTTGGATATTTCTTTATTTTCTTGATCTGTATTAAATTCGCGTTTTAGTTTACATTAAAATAATTAAATATTAAATATGGTAGTCTGTCAGTTAATCTGTAGAAGGTCGGGGTCTTTAGATTAGTGTAGTTTAATTACGAGATCAGATGCAAAATCTATTTAAGTAGGACATTAAAGGATTTAGCGTCTGTTTCAGGTGAGGTTAGCCTTGGTGGGGTAGAACACCACCTGACATTGATGCTGATAAATAATGACTGATTGATGCTGATAAATAATGACTGATTGCTGCTGATAAATCATGACTGATTGATACTGATGAATCATGACTGATTGATGCTGATGAATCATGACTGATTGATGCAGATGAATCATGACTGATTGATGCAGATAAATCATGACTGATTGATGCAGACAGCTCAGGGCAGTATACTGAACACTCTCACACCGGATGATGTGCGCGTTCTGGTAGAGACGCTCGATGAATACAATAGGCGGGGCTTGTTTCAGCGGGTTTTCCCCGACCCGGGGGTTTCCTCTAAGTACTTCAAGTATTTTGAACAACCGAGATACTATAATCTTCTGCTGGAAGCTTTTGTCAACAAGTACCCTCCTCATTCTAATCAAGGTCTGACTCAACTGTAGAAATCATTTAAATCAATCATCTATGTACATACGAGCCACTGTAGAATAGACAAAACATTTGCGACTTTCTTCGTTAGAGGGAATAACAGAGTAATAACAGAGGAAATGAATGGGAAACTCTCAAAAGCAAAATTTATTGAAAGTTAAAGGTTTAGGTTTGATAATTCTCATTAATTGCTGAGTCTTTATAGTTTACTAATTGATCAATGAAGTCCTCATGAAGTAGACTGAGAAATGTAGCAAGTATCCATAGGAACATGTGCCTTGGACACTTTAATTGAACGTTTGAGAGAAATAGAGACTGCGGTAGTAGCTTCTATGTCAACAACTGCATAGTGCATATGATACCAAGTGAAATAGTAAATAAACATTTTTAATCAGTTCTGATCTCACCATGAGCACATTCGTTTGTCATACTTCACAAAAATCTGGTAGAAATCGTTTTAATTAATTAATCAATTTTTCTCTTGATTGATTCACTTGTGAGAGAAGTAAGGGGAAGATGTGAGTGGAAATTTGGAAGCTAATGTTTTAACCATCGTGATTGTAAATCTTACTGTATATTCCATTCACTCCATCATCTTCTCTATGCGTGACACTTGTGAATAACTCTGACTCAATAACATGTGGTTCATCTTATATCGAAATAATGATCTTTTGACGTTAGGTAGGGCTAATATTTGCTTAATCATGAACTTTAGTCATAAAAGAGACAAAAGAATAACTGGAGATTGTAAAGCCGCCTCTAAGACCAGTTACAGTCTTTACACGGTGGCAGAAATCATCTTTCAAATAAATCTTAAGCATTTATCAGTTCTAATTAATGGCAGGTGTGGTTCTACAAGTTTGTTTAAATGTATTTTTCTTGCCTCTTTCTCTTACATCTACGGTCGACTAAAATAATAACAATAATAATAACAACAATTAGAGTGTTAAATTAATACGATATTGATAGCGCTAAGCTTCATCCTGTGTGGACGCCGACAGCAGGCAATATGTTGTTGTTGTTGTTGTTGTCTTATTTCTGATTTTATTTGGCAGGGATACCACTGCTGGAGAGTTACTGCTCTAAGAAGATTCATCTAATCAGCCCGGCTTCTACTAATAGACGTCAGGTTAATTGCTTATCATAAAACCGCTACTGGTATCACTATTATCAATATTATCATTATTATCATTATTATCACTATTATCATTATTATCATTATTATCATTATTATCATTATTATCATTATTATCATTATTATCATTATTATCATTATTATCATTATTATCTTTATTATCATTATTATCTTTATTATCATTATTATCATTATTATCATTATTATCATTATTATCATTATTATCATTATTATCATTATTATCATTATTATCTTTATTTATCACTACATATCAATCTTCAGATAATTGCATAAATTTTATATACTCTGTCTTTTATATACTTTTCTTCAGACTCCTTCACTTCCCACATCGGTAGCTTTCAGCTGCTTGAGTGATCTTGTAGTGTCTGACCCACTGGGTAACAGACCAAACGTATACTGCACAGAATTTAGGAGGCGACTAAACGAGACTCGTTCAGGTTTTTGTAAAGGCATTGTTTTCCGTGCAGAGTTCTTTTAAGCTCGTGTGACCAGACTTTGAGTAAAAATTTATGTCGTGAACCTTCCATTGAGAAATCATTAGATATATATATATATATATATATATATATATATATATATAAATATATATATACTGTATATACAAAGTGCAGAAAGAGCGATTAGTTTCATAAATTATTAGGTAGAGTATTTTGTATATATTGAGCCGCTTATTGTTACATTTTGCAAGAAAACCGCTTTTTATGATGTTAAACCGACTAAATGGAGTTCGATTAGCTAAGTAAGTTAGGTATTTGAAGCCTATTATTGCTATTAGTATTATTCGAGAAATTATAAAATGTTAATTATTCTTATCTCATTAACTCGTTAATTGATTTCTATTTGACGACTTATTGATTGATTGATTGATTAATTGATTGATTGATTGATGCTATAGTGGCAGGCTCCCGGTTCAACTATGAGGGAGTCGCCAGCAGGTTCTAAACAATCACCTTTGCTCAGTGCTAGAACTAGGTCAGGCTGAATCGTAATTAATTAATCTACTACAATCACTAATCTACTTCAATAATCATTACAATTCATTATTTTATGCATAATATTATCTCGTAATGTAATTAATTCGTCAATCAATTGGAATCAATTAGCTAGTTAATGAAATTCTAATTCATATCGATTAGCGACGCTTTCGATGTAGATAAGACTGGTTTAGACTGCGCACACACTCTATAGTAGACTGGTTCAGACTGGTTTAGATTGGTTCAGACTAGGCCTGCACGCTATAGTGGACTGGTTTAAACTGGTTTAGATTGGTTCAGACTAGGCCCGCACGCTATAGTAGATTGGCTGAGACTGGTTTAGAATAGGCACGCAAGCTATAATGGACTGGTTTAGATTGGTTTAAACTGGTTTAGACTAGACACATACCCGATAGTAATCACCGCTGAAATCGTTTCCAAAGTTTTTTATGAACCATTGTTCCATAAATAATCAAGCATTCGTTTATCTCTTAGTGTAAATGTATTGTATATTATAATTCTCGAGAAATGCTAATTGTGTGCAGAGCAAGTAACAATAGTTAAAATATTCTGCTATTCAGTTTCTGGCTTTTTCTATTGAAATATTATCATTGTACTGTGACCGATATCGGTCATTAACAATATAGTATCTGCTGTGATATTTGTAGTTGAGTGTCAGTATCATAACCATTATTATTATTATCATCTATCATCGTCATTTTAAAATAACGCTGTCTTTCATTTAATCAATTCTGTTATTTGCAGTTTGGTGGAGTCTGCGTTATCGACAGCAAAATGAGACTAATGGAATAAGATCATCATCATCATCATTGCTCTGTTGACATGCGGTGCTTTCAGTTTAAATCGTCTTTCATGTTTGCTATTGATCATCATGTAGGAAGAGAACTACATCGCTTTACGTGCTTTAAAGAATTTTCCTAAACGTTACAGATTACAAAACTTTATATATATATATATATCTATTTTGATGGTTTCACTTATCTATGTAGGCCTATCTCTTTAGCACGCTTGAAAAAAAGCGGTGTATCTTTCTCTCTCTCTCTCTCTCTCTCTCTCTCTCTCTCTCTCTGTCTGTCTGACTGGTGTTCAATCAGGTGGCAGGTTTAAGATACATATTTACACACATCTTTCAATCCTGCTCGTCTGTATTCCAACGAACAAAACGTTTATTTCGTCACTAAGGCTATGCCTTTGATACTTTTCTACGCTTATTATGATCTCTTTAGCAAAATTAATATGGCTTTTGAGAGGCTTTCCTTTTACCTTATCAGTATATGCGCTGATAAACTCTGATGAACTCTTATGTACCTACTACTGTTTCGATTGCGCTATTTTAAAATATAAGGCTTGAAATTTAAAACCATTTAAATGTCATATTGAAAGTTATCTAAATTGGCAGTGAAATTAAATAATATTAGAGTTTGGGAAGCACGTATAGCAATGTTCTGTTGTGAAATGTTAAATTTATGCGCTTTCTATCTCTTTATGGAAATCGTTGTAATTGCTGTGACACGAAGATACCGACCATCTCACCTTACTTATATTGTTGTTAATGTTTCATTTGACTTTTACCGCTTTTGCGACTCCATATTATAGTCCACCGATCAAGTAAAGATTAGATATTAAGTTTATTTTATAGAATTTATATCTTGGACCACTAGATGAAGCTGTGTTTAACTCAATGAGCACTGAACAGATTGCCTGTCGGGTTGTTGTAATATCAACACATGTTGATATTAATATTAATATGCTAGGGATAATTTTCTGTGTTTTATTTTACTTTTTATTTGTATCTTAGAGCTTATTCATTCAGTCTGCGGTACGTTTAGCGACTAGCCTATTGAATTACACGTCGGGTAGAATATTGAGATTATACAGGATTTATTAGCAGTTACTTGTGTTGAATATATCTTGTCTATTTATTTATACGACACATCATTTGCCGACGGTACAGACGTAAAGTTCGTATAGAAACAAATTGGTAGATTTTAAACGTTTTCAAGCAAATACTGCACAGTTCATTATTAAGTTTTACTTACTCATTGTTTACTCATTGTTTTTGTTTATTCATTTTTCACTATGAGTATGTTTTCGCTATAATACCAATTTTTATTGTTTGCTTGGTATAGTTGATAAGTTTTCAGATCTGATTCGTATTTTCAGCTGTGAGGGTGTGTGCATTTGTTAATAGCGCAGAACACAGCGGGATGACTTTGGGCGTCTTTAGGTGTCTTACTAGGTGTCCTAAAAGGTGTCTTTCTAGGTGTCTCACTAGGTGTCTAACTAGATATCATACTAGGTGTCTTACTAGGTGTCTCACTAGGTGTCTCACTAGATATCATACTAGGTGCCTTACAAGATGTCTTACTAGGTGTCTTACTAGATATCATACTAGGTGTCTTACTAGGTGTCTTCTCTCTGTTGAGACTATTAACGTTCAGCTGGAACCTTTAAGACATCTGAGCTCTTATAATTCAAGTCCATTAATTGAATGAAATGTGTATGTTGAGCTAATAATTTAATATCGAAATCAATTATGAACATCTTCAATGGAACATTTAAAAATTTTTGAGTTTTTACAGTTTTAAGATCTATTTGATTAAAGTGACCATAATTTATATAGAAAATTTAACAACCTGCGTTGTAGCCGAAATGGGCCTTCTAGCGTAGTTTACTGTACATTTCATTACAATTAGTATTGATTTAACGATTAGTATTGATTTAACGATTAGTATTGATTAAACAAATAGTATTGATTAAACAATTAGTATTGATTTAACAAGATTTACAATATATCTGTATTCACCAGGCGCCTGATTACTGTTGAGTTTTGAGGGTCTCCTGGTTTTTGTTTGGAAGGTCACTTACCGTCACGTCCACATAGGCTACTGTTAATTTATCCTGCAGTGAATTTAAAGAAATAAATCCTGAAGTTAAATCAAATAGAACATAAGGAAGCATACGACTTGAATATTCTTTCTCAGGATTAGAGAATCAGAAGAGTTCATTACTCCACAACCAGTTCATACAGTTCATTGCTTCACCATCATACTTACAGTTCATTGTTCCACTACCAGCTCTTACAGTGCACTGTTTCACCAGCAGTTCTTCTTATAGTTCACGGTTCTACCACCAGTTCCTACAGTTCATTGTTCTACCACCAGTTCTTACAGTTCATTGCTCCACACCAGTTTTTCTTATAGCTCATTGCCTCACCACCAGTTCTTCTTATAGTGGATTGCTCCACCATCACTAACTGTTTTCTGTTCTTCTTATAGTTAACTGTTCCATCGCCAGCTGTTTTAACTGTTCTAACTGATTTGTTGTAACGTATACAACTTACAAATCCTCACATTACAGCTTTAGAACAGCATATGAAGTGTCGCACTTATTCTGACCAATCATAGCGCTCCTGCTACTTCCTTGTAAGTCTGTAATAGCAGAGATACCAGCTAACCAATGCGGGGAGGCGTGTTCATGTCGCTATATTTAATGATATTATTGTTCAATTTTCTCTCGCGCTATGTTTAGTGGCAGGTCCATGGTATTTATTACTATAGAGTTTCGTATGTCACTCACTAGGAGTGTTCCACTTTTCTGGAAGTTACTCCATGATCGCTAAGGTCATTTCAAGCCCATTTAATATGTAACCTATTTCGTTGAACAATACAGCTTCTGATGTGGTTTTTCATTGTCTTCTGTATTTCCTTCTTAGGCGCTTGTTATGACACGGACAGTTAACGGGTGGACTATTCTGTATTAGCGCGCACACAACACGGGTAGTAGTTCAATAAAAAATTAGTATTAGTTGACGTCCCTGCCATCATCCCTGGATGAGGAAACGGACGTTAAACCCGTATTATTTATTATTTATTTAAGTGTCCTTCTTCATAACTACCTCAAGTTTTTATTTCAACGAGATGTCTTGCCATGGACTTGTTACTACATGTAACTAGTGAAATTTTTGGAATTTGCACCGTTTTTGGACCTTCTTTTTGCTCGCTGGCTTGATTTTGTCTCAATAGTGCATGATGTTGTCACTGATGAGTGTAGCACTCTAATTGTTGTTATTATTAGTGAATGTTTCTCATTTCTCTTCCTGAAGTCGTGAACCAAATGTTTGAATGAAATGAGTTGATGGCAGTTTGACTACTGCTTGAATAGTAAAATATTTAATAGTTAAATATTTCATAATTAAAAGGTTTCAAAGGGAACTGATATTGTAGAGGTATAATGCTAAGATATGAGCATTTTGTTAAAATCTTGACGCTTACATCCTCACTACTGGCTGTAATTTTTTCATATAACTAATTTTCCGCAACTACATAACTAGAATTTAACGTCAGTGCCGTCATCTGACAGAGATGTGAATGACTGTGCTAATTAAAATATTGATTAAAATATTTGTATTATTAATAAAATATTTATTTATATTATAAATTGCTAATTGAAATGCTATATTGCTGCACACAGTATTCATGTTTGTTATACTCTGCAAAGAGGGGGGGGAGGGTGGCGCAAAGTTTCCGCAAACCCTTTTCAAATGAGAACGAGAAGCTTCTCGAAAGGAATGATTACTTGACTTTATAAAGAATTTAAATTATCTCTTGCCTATCTCTCTCTTAGTACACTGCCTACTGGCAGATCCATGGTATATAACGCCCTCCACTCTTCTCTGTCTTCCGCTTTCCTCTTCATTTCCACATATGAGTGGGTATTTAAATCATCTAACATACCTAATCTCGGCCTGCCCCTGCCTCTTTTTCCTTCCATTCTACCTTCTGTGACTTCTTTTAATAGACCCCCCCGCTTAGAATGTGTCCTATCCTCTTGCCTATCACTTATAATAACACTAGAATGTTTTATCGTAACTAGTCACCGTTGAGTTAAAATTTTATTTTAGGAGACAATCTAATTCATCATGACATGGGAATCATAACTCGGCTGTGGATTTTTTGAAAAGCCGATTAATTGTATGAATACATGCAGTAGGTAAATAATGTTTATTGTTCTCACGAGTGTATATTTTTCGATTTGTAACTAGGCCTACGTTTTTATATTTTTGGTTCATTTTTAATATTACGAAAATTTGCATGCTGTAGTGTTTTACTTATATTACATCTGCGTATTTTGCTTTTATATATTAAAAGGAACTAGGAAGACATAATACTAGCCGTTGAAATGTACGAGTAATATGATAATAGAATGGGAAATTATATATTTATTCACGGTGAAGTATTAATGGTGTTATCTGTGAACATTTAGCTTGTTGAGCCAATTTATTATTTTTGGATTGTAAGTTAATTATTTTTTAATATGCTAAAACCGTATTATAAATACTTAAACTGTTTGCCTTGTGTGAAATAATTATGCTGCAACATTTACGCTATGAAATTGAATATTTAAAGTTAATTTCATCACATAAATGCTGCAGCATAATTGTTTCACACCGGCAAACAGTTTACGTCTCATTATAATAAGCCATACAGTAAGATTAAAGACTTCATTGATTGATAGTTAATTATATTATTTCAATAATTAAACCGACTAGTAGCATTGTCAGAGCTAGTTACTATTGAACAGACCAAACGTCAACTGCACATATCGCAGGAGGAGACTAAAGCGGGAGCTGAGACGGCACTTGTCTGTGGAGAGTTCCTACTGATCGAGTGTGAGAACAGACCATGAACAGGAATATGTACCTTGGACCTGTGACTTGACAGAATTTAAGAGTGATAGTGGTAGATCATAGTGTTAATTAAATTTCTTATATTAATTTAACTAAATTAAAGTTTAACAAAATTATAATTAACAAATATTTAGTTGACTAAAACTATACAAACATTTAGTTGACTTAAACTATAAGGAAGTGGTCATAACTGGAACGGTTTAAATATGCCATGGTTTATTATATAACATTCATCATTCATTCTTTGCAAGATTCACTATCCATCCTCTGCAACATTCACCATTTATTCATTGAAACATTCGCAATTTATTCATCACAACATTCACCATTTTCTCAATTAAAATTATAAAATCTATTCAGAGTTTAGAGATAATCCTCTCTCTGTCTTTCTCTCCTTCTCTCTCCCTCCCTCTCTCTCTCTCTATCTATCTCTCTCTCTCTCTCTCTCTCTGTCTGTCTTTGTACCGAAAAATACCGAATCAAACAAACACAGTAACAGCTCTTAACGAATGACTATAACTAATTAATAATTTCTACTTAATTAGACAATACCAGCTATACAATCTAGTTCAGCAGTTCAACAAAACACATTTTAAATATTTATATTCAACTTCTTGCTCTCCACCCTCCCCCCTCCCTCAAATTTGCGCAAATATATGAATAATCGGACGACATATTCCGGTGACGTAGGATCAATTGGCTAAACGCCCAATTCTGCCCTGTTTATGGGACGACTTCTTCTTCTTCTTCTTGCCTCCTTTACGTTAAAATCCACTGAACCAGACAACAACTTCATTTCTCTTCTTTCCTCTTTCTCTACAACTTCTGCTTCAGCAGCAGTTTTATCCTTAGGTAGTTTTTCGTTGCCTTCACTTAGCTCGTCGTGTTGCTCGATGTTGTCATGTTGACCCTGACCTTGAGCTGCTTCGGTTCTTCTGCATCTGCAGCAACTACAACACAGATGATATACGTAAGAAACTGCGACCATTCAATTCATAGCATGTCAATCAATCAATTCACTACATCAATCATTCAATTCAATCACTCAATCAATTCACCACGAGATCAATCAATACTTGGAAAAATTAACCATAGATCAATCAATCAATTCACCACAGATCAATCAATACATCGAAAAATTCACCATAGATTAATCAATCAATCAATCAATCAATTCATCGTAGATTAATCATTTCATCAGTCAATTCACCTCAGATCAATAAACTCCTCAATCAATTCACCAGAGATCAATCAGTCAGTCAATTCACCACAGATCAATTCATCACTCAATTTAACACAGATCAATCAATTCATCAATGAATTGATTGATAAATTCATTGATCAATTACACACACACTCATACAGGGTATGCGTGCGTGTGTATGTGTGTGTATGTGTGTCACAATATGTGTTTGTGTCGGTCACAGTGTGTGTTTGTGTTTGTGAACTTATGCGTCAACCAATCAGCACACCTTCACTTGCAGCAGACAGCACAAACACAACATCCAAACGTAATTGCTTGAAAGATCTATATGCCATGGCCTTAAGAAACGCACTGAAGAAGAGTGAGAGTGAGTGAATGAGTGAATGAACGAGCGAGTGAGTGGACGAATGGGCGAGTGAAAGATAATAAATGAACGACTATTCACGACACGTTGCACACGGCATATCTACGAATGAAAGTGCCCACCAATCAGAACACTTGCGGACTTACATAGAGAGACAGCGTCGTGTAAATCTCTTCCAGATGACTCTCATGAACTGAGCGCTGTCTGCCTTCCAGTGAACCCGGGTCACCTGAACAAACAGTCCAAGTGTTGTTACAAAGTCACTTACTGGTTAGCTCTATCTGGTCATCAAATTAGTCATCGTTATCGTCATCTTCTCTTAAATCCCCGTTAACCAGGGTCGGGATACGAATAGACTTTCTCCGGTCCTCTCTGTCCCACACCAAATCATCAGTCAATTCCCTATTTTTCATGTCCCTCTTAATTACCGCATCCCACGTCAATTGTGGTCTGCCGCTCTCTTATTTTTCTGATTTAAAAAAATTATTAATTATAATTATTTTTCAGTTATCTAACATGTACAGATTTCCCGCGTTGTGTCCGGGGCTTTTGAAGAGTTGACCAACCGGTGACTACACGTGTCGTAGAAGGCGACTAAAGCACTAAGATCCTCACCAACGTCAGGAAGGGCATTCGGTTGGTGAGCGCTTAGGTTCCAAAAATTGCTACTAAAAATTTAAACGAATGGAAAAGTCTCAAATAGGGGATTGGCTGGTGGTGTGGTGTAGGACAGAGAGGATTTGAGACAGTCTATTTGTATCCCGACCCTGGTTAAACTGGGATTCAGGGATGATGATGATGATGATGATGATGATGATGAATTAATTACCAACATCTTCCATCTACCTCTACAGATAAATAAAACCCTAATTACTTTTAATCATTCATCTGATTAAAAAAATTATAAATTATAATTATTTATCAGTGATCTAACCTGCCACACGTCACCGAGTACCCCGAGGGCTAGCCCCCTCAGTAGCCCCACGGAGACTAGCAGGGAGCCCCCCAGAAACACCCCGGTGACCTCGAGGGGGTCGTGGGGCAGCTCCAGGTATTCCTCCAGCCTCACGCCCTTCGTCACCGCCGAGAACATCTGCAGGAAGGAGTCTGTGAAGGTCGAAAACTCCCGGATGTACTTGTGCCAGAAGAGATTCACTCCGGCAGACCACATGGCGACGATGAGGAGAGAGATGAGGATGAAGATGAGGAGGTAGGGTGAGGCCAGTTCAAAGGCTACGATAATTCGATTGATTGATTTCACGAAGCGCAGGATTCGAATGTATCTGTCAGTAATCAATAGATCGATGACTAATAACACGGGCACAAAAATTAGAATAAACGTCTAGTTAAAAATCGATTCGGTTGATGATCCTAGTTTGTACAGTGCTTGATTAGTTATGCTTAATAAGGAATCTTTTGCGTTGGTATTATTATTATTACAGTGTACATGACCATAGCCTAACTGTATAGTTATACAGTTAGGCTATGGTCATGTATACTGTATAGTTATACAGTTCATGTAGGTACATACATAACCAAGCTGGTCCATAACAAGAATAGCACCAGTTACACACGAATGAACTAGATAATAATTTCATTTATCTATTCTACAGTAGACTAATCCTCTTTCTTCTTTATACACTGGCCTACTCTTCGGTATTTAACTTTGTTTGGCAGTTCTACAACGTTTTTGAACATACAACAGTTTTAATCGCTTATTCAGCTTCAGACGTTCCTGACATCACCATCGCTCAACAAAACGGACTTTAAATCTTCATTGTATTATCAACACAATTGCGCTGTATTTCTCATCTAAAAAATCAATCAATCAATCAAAATTTAACCTGACTATAACCAGAGTACCGAGCAGCCCGAGCATGGCGGTGAGCTGAAAGTTGAGTTCTTGAATTCTCTCAAACACGAACTTCTTCTTCGTGTTCAGCTCGTACACTGCCTTGGCGAGCTCAGTATAGTAAATGACGACGAGCACCCCTGCCGCCAGGGCGCTGCCGATGATTCCTACCTCCAGCCAGTTCCACGGGCTCCTCAAATACTCCCTCAACCCAACCCGAAACACCTCTCCCAGCAACCTTATCGCAACGCCCATCGTGTAGATTACTGCAATAGCCTCTATCACGTTTATGATTATATCAAGCGGTTTGTCGTAGGTTACCAGTCTTATGGAGTGGACGGTACGGACGTTTGTGCTGAAGGTAGCTTCACGCGTGGGACGTATGAAGGATATGTGGAAGTAGGTGATAGCATCGACGCTTGCCGTGTAGATAGAGCACGTGACCACTATTCGTGTGACGTTTATGTTGACCCAGTTAGACCGGTAAAGTCTCTCAAATGC
This sequence comes from Enchytraeus crypticus, assembly GCA_905160935.1. Lineage (NCBI taxonomy): Eukaryota > Metazoa > Annelida > Clitellata > Enchytraeida > Enchytraeidae > Enchytraeus > Enchytraeus crypticus. Next base: position 609,466 of record CAJHZI010000510.1, read on the forward strand.
GAGGAGAGCCTTCGACCAGCTCTCATCCAGCATAATCGTGTCATCTACCGGCTTCCGGAATAGAGGATCTTCTCTTGTAGCTGATTGATAAACGCAGATTACGTATATAATCAATCAATCAATAAATCAATCAGTTATTCAGTCATTTAATCATTTAACAATTAAGCAAAAATCAATCAATCTGTCAGTCATTTAATCAGACAATAAATTAATCAGTCGGTACGACAGTTAATAAATTTATTAATCAGTAAATCAAGCGTAAAATGTTAAACTCTTTGATAAATATAACTCTTTAATAGAAGAGACTCTTTTGTACAGATTACGGACCAAATCCATTGATCTTCATGTTCTGTTCGCAAGATACATCGGATAGGCTGTGCCTCCCGAAGAGACCAGGAATCTAACTCGGCAGTACGGGTCCAATCAATCAATCAATAAATCTAAGTCATGTCCTCACCCTGTTTGATCATGATTCTGCTAATGTTGACAGGCTCCAGCCTGACTGACAACAGGCTGCCCGTGTAGTTGTCGAAACCGGGGTTCGAACTATTTCCAGCGTAGAAACAGTCGATCAAAGCTCCGCCCAACCAAGACATGAACTGCTCGTCAGTCTTCATCTGTAAGACATAACGAACAGTTGAAATACTAGAGGTAGCTGCGCCTATCAGACAAAACGTTTTACAAAAGGTTGTAAACGTTGTGTTATTATCTTACAAAACCGGTTTGAACTGGTAAACTGTGTATTATTTTACAAACCTATTTGAGCTGGTATAATTATTTTTCTAAACGTGTTTGAACTGGTAAACGTTGTATAATTATTTTAAACTTTTAACCGACCGGTTTGAGATGGTATGCATTGTATTATCATCTTGCTAAACCAGTTTGAGCTGGTAAGCGCTGTAATATTATATTACTAAACCAGTTTGAACTGGTAGACGTTGTATTATTATCTCGCTAAACCTATTTGAGCTAGTAAACGCTGAATTATCATCTTACTAAACCAGTTTGAGCTGATAAATGTTGTATTATCATCTCGATAAACCTGTTTAAACTGGTCAGTGAAGAGCCGCTGAGAGTAGTGGCTGTTGAGCCAGTAGAAGTTGGGCTGACTGCGCAGCACGAGCAGCACAGCGAGAACGACGATGAAACCGCTGTAGACGAGAAGCTCTGAGAGAACCTTGCGGATCTTCAGCTCCCACACAGTGTTCAGCCTCTCGACGTGGATGAAGGCCTTGGAGGGCGGGGTGTAGTGGGGGTGGGAGCGCAGCTCATTGATGGACGTCCGGTGACTGTTAGTGGCCAACTGCAGGGCTGATCAACAGTAGATTTTATTTATTTATTAGTGCAATTTAGGTATAAAAACCCTTTTACGTTTAGGCTTAGTGACTCATGTACATTTAGGCATGACGTCCCTAACATTGCCTTATGGCAAGGAACCGGTCGTTAAATTCTTATTGATTGATTGATTGATAATGACCTATATACATGTACATTAGAAGCTACATTAAATATACATTAGGCACACGTACAAAAATAGCAGTCCGTCAAAAAGAACAACAAGCATGACATAATAAAAGAGCAGCAGGGATAAATTATTAGGTATCTAACCAGCGCTAGACCCACAAAACACTTCAATAGGTTAGTCCACCAAAAGATTTAACTAGACTTTAAAGAAAATAGTTTATAACTTTATATCAAGTGCGGATATAAAGGCAAAACACACTGATGCTCGGGACAAAACTTGACCTGCAGCCTAAAGTTTAACAGCCGTTCTACGCTACTCAATAATTGTAAAATGTTAGAGTCGAAGCTTCACTTTTATGCCTAGAAAATATATCAGTTCTATGAGAGATCCAGATTTTACATCGACAACCTCGCTTGAGCTGTTATCACTGCTAAGAACTCTCATCACTGATATGAACTCTTATCACTGATATAAACTCTTATCACTGATATAAACTTTTATCACTGATGAGAACTCTTATCACTGATATGAACTCCTATCACTGATAAGAACTCTTATCACTGATATGAACTCTTATCACTGATAAGAACTCTTATCACTGATATACGGACCAGACAGACTCTGAGCGCCGATGAGATCTAGCTGAGTGACTGTGACTTCTTTGGGAGATTTGAAGATGAAGACGAGAGCGAGGGTGACCGCTATCATCTTGAGAGGCTCCTGAATGAACGTTCCTGTTAGGAACCTGATAGCAACAACAACAACAACACGAGAGTGTGAAGTCATCACCAGGAACGTTCCTGTCAGGAACCTGAGAGCAACAACAACAGCAGGAGAATGTGAGCATTCGGTTGGTGAGCGCCTAAGCTCCAGAAATTGTTACAAAATTTTCTAAAAAGAAAGGAAAAGTTTAAGGAATGTATTCGTATCCCGACATGAATGAAATGTCGTGTAATGAAACTGGAATTCAAGGGAAGATGATGATGATAATGACGATGATGATGATGATGATTGTTTGATTGAATTATTGATTGATCGATCGATTGACTGATCGATTGACTGATTGATTGCTTTATTGAATTACAGATCGATTGATTGATAGATGGATTGATTGCTTTAATGATTGATCGATTTATTGACCGATTGATCGACTGATTTATCTCCTGATTTATCGATTGATTGATTGATCACCTGATTAATCGATTAATTTACTCATTGATTGATTAAACCCTACTCTCTCAAGGGGCACTCACGTCAGTATGACGGCCATCATCCACTGCATTGCCTTGTCATAACCGTACTCGAACGTGTATAGAATGGTGAAGAAGATGAAGGCCAGTGAGGCTGCGACCAGTATAAACCAGGCGAGGTAGATACACCTCCAGGGCAGTCCCTGCTTGTCGGGCTCCGTGTCACTTTCGAACGCCGAGTGGTACCACGTGACCGCGCTAGCCGTAGATTTCACTAGCGCTCAATCAATCAATTAACGTATCAGTCGATAAATCAATATATCAAGCAGCGCAGTAATGAATAAACGTAATAAAAGTGGTAATCGATAATTACTAGTAATAATAATAATAATAATAATAATAAAAATAATAGTAATAAAAGCTGGTAAAGCTATAAGGTTAGCGTCAGTTTCCTCACTCGAATAATAATAATAATAATAATAATAATAATAATAATCATATATTAATAATAATAGTCCGGACGGCATGACTTTAGTGCCCTGGTGCAACGGTAAATGTGCCGTATGGGACGTCACGGTCATTGACACTATGGCAAACTCCTACCTTAATACGACTTAAGTCACAGCCGGTGGAGCTGCTGTTCATGCCGCATCTAGGAAGTTGGATAAATACCGTGATCTGTCCTCAGGATATGAAGTTGTTCCGGTGGCCATTGAAACCATGGGCCCGATGAATCCCGAAGGAGCTGACTTTATTAATGGCATAGGCAGACTTATTGCAGAGCAAACCGGCGATAAGCGAGAGACATCTTTTCTTTGGCAAAGGCTTTCCATGACTTTGCAAAGATTTCATGCAGTCTGCTTCAACAATTCTTTTAAGCCATTTGATGACCTCGAGTAGCCGGGCAGCGTTTCAGCACGTATTGCTTGAATCGATTTTATCAAACCCCAGGTTCTTTACACCTGGCTAAAAAATATAATTAAAAAAAATAATAATACTAAAGTTTTAACGTCCGTTCCCTAATACAAGGATGAAGTTAGGGACAATATATCAATAAGTCAATATATAAAGCAGTGAAGTAATGAATGAATTAGCAGCAAATCATTAGCAGCAATTCAGTCTAGCACTCAATTGAATGAATGAATGGATAAATGAGCGAATGAATGAATCAACGACAAAACCAATCAATCGATCGATCAGTCCTATTAGCAAACAATTAGATTAAATTTATCAATTAAACTAAACTACATTAAATTAGGTCAATATGAATTAGGTCATCTCCGCTAGACTTACCCCCAGCCTGTGCCGCTGATCCACGTCTTATCCCAAAGGGCCAGCGTCGTTCTTTGTCTCCCCTCCCTCCCTCACTGCGCGCCCTAGTCTGACCCCACGATGACGTCACCGGCTGCTGTGATGTCACGAGTGTATCGGAGAGAGAAGATAGAGTGGAGAGAGAGATTTCTGAAGGACGGTCACCGAACACGGACTGAAACTCTCCGCTGTCGATGATAGTCGGGGGAGGACCTCCGCGATCAATGCTCGATCTTTTAGCCTGCTCTGTGGCTGTAATAGATTATCATAAGTCAGAAATGATTCAGAGAGATGGTCATGTGATGAGGGTATTACCGATTGTTTAAAAGATATACTCTATACAACTATTGCTTTTAAATATAATTAAGGGGTAAGTTCTATTAATGGAGGTCATAGAAGGTAGAATGGAAGGAAGAAGAGGCAGGGGCAGGCCGAGATAAGATATGTTAGATGATTTAAAGACCCACTCATATGTGGACATGAAGAAGAAGGCGGAAGACAGAGAAGAGTGCAGGCTTTATATACCACGGCCCTGTCAGTATGCATTACAATAAGAGAGAGATATACATTGTATAATTAAAGCTATTTCTATTTCATACAGCACACTTTTAGTATTCGCGTCTAATGGAGAGTGGTTGTAATTTCAACATCCAATACATCAGCTTTACAATGCCACTTAGAAAATACACTGTACATCTACCATAAGCATCACGACGAAGTGACAAATAGATTGAATGAAATGACGAAATTAGGAGGAAAGATTTCCATTGCATTCAGATTTATACAATGTTACTGAATAGACATCTTATTGAATTTCAATGCGTTGCCTTTTAGCCTTCTGTTTTTATTGTCGCGAGTCTCGTAAACTTGCTTAGACTTAGATTCAGGTTTGCTCTCCTTAGTTGTCCTTCCTATGAATCAAAGGAAACAATTTGGTAAAGCTAATGTTAACGTCAGTTTCCTCACTCGAAAGCGATGTCAGTGACGGGCGAGTCCAGGATTTGAACCCCGCACATACTGATCCACGATCGAATATCTTACCGACATCGCCACTGTCTACAGCTGATCTAAATGTACTGAGTTGATTTACAACAACGGTTCTTGGCAGAAATTGTGAAACACGCGCAACATATTACCACGAGTTATTCCAACCTTCCGCTATCCTGGGATCCTTGTCAACACTAGACTGAACAGAGTACGCCATCTTTGATTCAACACCCTCGCTGGCGTTCTTATTCCAATTCTTTACCGCGGATCTCTGCGAGTCATTTGTATCCTGGAATCCACTTGATCCAGTCTGACGCAGCATCGCTTGGGCCGGACTCAGCTCATCTATCTCTGCCCGTGGGGCTCGGGACTTGGGCCCTAGCTCAGGCAGCCTGATCCAATCTATGAGGATCTTCTGCTCGGTGGGTTTACGACGTACACTGCGGAACAGCAGCGCCACCACCAGAGTGACGGGCATCATTATCAGCACGCACTCCACAGCTACAACAGTGCAGTCAACGATTACACCGTCCACGACAACATAGACTATTCGACAGCTACAACAGTCAACAGCCTCATAGCACCGTCCACAACAACATAGATTATTTCACTGCTACAACAGTCAACAGCCACAGAGCACCGTCCACGACAACATCCAGAATTTAGACTTAAAATTATCCACTGCTGAAGCGGTTAAAGTTAAAAATTTCGAAGGGAGGTGGGGAGCGGGGGGAGGGGGTTATATGGTTGCCGATGGGGAGGGGTTATCAGGGTTTTGTAGTAGGGGTAGGTTATAAAGGGTTTGGAATTTTAGCAGGGGAGAGAGAGAAGTTTATTAGAACCAAAGTAAAAATTATAAGAGAAATCACAGCACACACAAACATTATGCAAACATCGTATCAATGACCAAATAAATAAATGTAAAAGGGGGTCATACATCTTCCATGGACAAACATAACAACATCTTCTATGACAACATCGAACAGAATAGCAATCTCTTATAATAAGTTGCTCACAACTATGTCAAACATCGAAGCAATCTTAAGAGCTACAGATTTAAATTATACAAGTAATATTAAATGAACGTTTACAAACTTTTATTTGGTGTGACCAAGTCGGTAAGATTTTGTGTTCTTTTCGGTATAGCAGACTTTACCAAAAAGAACTTAAAATTTTACCGATCCGGGAAATATACATGTAGAAATGTACATGTATGGATTTGATCTGCCATTGGGTAACATAATGAAAGACTTAATGTTTGGGTTCAAGTTTGACAAATCACCTATCAAGTTATATGACCCTTTAAAACTATAAAGCACACACTGTAGGTACAAACATTTGAAGATTAGATAAAAACAATAATAATAATAATAAAAATAATAATAAAGGATTAAAGTCCGTTTCCTCATCCAAGGATATGTCAGGGACGTCCCCACAGCACACATCACTACAGATCAATTCATCCAGGCCAATATTCAAAAGAAATGTGATAAAAAGCATACTATAGGCACAGTGCATCACAAAACATTCGACAGACCGGCTCTAAAGCGATCACTTGAAGAAGCCAATGGTTTCATGCGGGTGACGGGCCAGCAGTGGATTTGAACCCTGCACATACTGATCAGCTGTCGTTCGACTCACCGATACGCTGCAGGCTCTGCTGGCATACAATTGACTATCACGAAGAATAGGACCGTTCGGTCAGTACGTGGAGCACCTACCGTTACTATTAACTCTCACGAAGCATAGGACCGTTCGGTTAGTATGTGGAGTGCCTACCGATGACAATCTGCCGAATTTTGACCTCCATCGGCCCGAATGCAGATTTCTGGGAGCTGTAGTAGTCGTTGAACCCTGGGTCTTTAGATAAGCATCTAAGCTCAACTGGTTTCTACGCATTCAACAGTCATCAGCAGCGGAAAATAGTTAATGATTAACGGGAAATAGTTAATGATTAACGGGAAATAGCTAATGATTAACGGGAAATAGTTAATGATTAACGGGAAATAGTTAATGATTAACGGGAAATAGCTAAAGATTAACGGGAAATAGTTAACGATTAACGGGAAATAGTTAACGATTAACGGGGAATAGTTACGGGAAGTAGCTAATGATTAACGGGAAATAGTTAATGAAGAGACTACTCTAGCGTCCATAAAGTGACGCTTTATACAGTTCGAAGGAAATATACAATATGATGTTCGTTCAAACTGAAAGAAATTTGCACTCTTGAGTAAGAGAGAGCGAGACAGAAAGAGGGAGATAGACAGAAAGACCAATAGAGCGATAGAGAGTGTGGAGGTGAGAGAGAGGGAGATAAGAGAGAGAGAGAGAGATAAATGGTGAGAGGGAGAAGAGATAGATAGAGAGATAGAGAGGGAGAGAGAGAGAGAGGGAGATAGAGAGAGAGAGAGAGAGAGAGAGAGTAGTTAACCTCGGGTTCAGGTTCGACGTTGAAGAACATGATGTTCGTGAAGAGGTAGCCGAACAGGAGTGTAAAACAACAAGCTAGGCGCTGACACCTAGTGAATGGACTGAGTGCTGGGCGACCATACACAGAAAACCACAAGTGTGAATCCTTCAAACCTCTGCAATCAATCAATCAATTATTCATTTCATCAGCAAGCATTCAGTCAAAAAGTAATGCATTCTATCCTAAGGCAACAAATCGATTAATCAAACAATAACTCATTTCATCAGCAGACAGTCAAACTGCAATTTATTCTATAAGTCTAAATAAATGCAATAGTGTTTTAATTAACAATACATAGCCTACACGAACAAACAATTGGTTTATTCAATACTTAAATTACTAATAAAATCACCCAATACATTAATTAATTAAATAAGTAATAATTAATACTTAAATGCAGTCAATAAAGCGGGTGTCAGTTTAAACAGTAATCGATCAATGAATCATTTGATGACGATGAAATGATTTAGAATTAGATGATTTCTCTTTTTAGTCATTAAATCAAGGACTTTGCCTATTGAACTGTTAATATGCATCAGCCTGACTTGTTGATACGATACTTAATTGAAATCATTGTAAATTATTAAAAATAAATATTGATTTTTGTCTAGTTAGTTTTACTTATTTCATCTCTATCAATCAATCGATACCCACGTTAGAGTATTGATGATGACGAGGTTTTTAACGCTCATTACGTCCTGTGTAGATGATATATAGAACGTCTCGTCGATGGTGTGTTGAGGGGCCTCTAGGTCCATCCAGCGCTTACATATGAAGTAGTACTTACAGCGAGCCTGTATGTCCAATACCACCACTCTGCTCACGAACCTAGCAAATGCAATACGATACATTGCGATACAATACAATACAATACAATACGACCACCCTGCTGATGAACCAAGCAAATACAATACAATACGATACAATACAATACAATATCACCACCCTGCTGACGAATCTAGCAACAAAGGTGATACAATACAATACAATACAATATAATACAATACAATGCAATACGCTATGATACAATACAATACAATAACCAATACGATACAATAAGATACAATACAATACAATAAAATACAATGCAATACAGTACAGTACAATAGAATGCGATACAATCAATACAATGCGATACAATTAATACAATACAATACAGTACAATACAATACCACGACCCTGCTGATGATGATGAACCTAGCAAATACAATACGATATAATACAATTCAACAAACCTGCTGATGAACCTAAGGAACACAATACGATAGGGCGATACGATCATTATTTATATGGTATTTAGCTACTAGGCCTGTCTCCTCCTGTCGAACGTCAAACAATCTCATAAATCAATCAAATTTTTGACGACTTTATAGTTACGACGATTAATAGTAAATTATTGATTGATTGATTTATTGATCGATTTCTAACCATGAAGGATGTTTTCCGAGGTTGTAATGCCACAGCCTGATAGAGAAGAGCTTGCCCAATGGCACGACCGTTCTGATAATGAACAGATCTGCATTGTCCTTATCCAGTGTGGACACATCATAGGACACCAGTCGATGTGATCCACTGCTTCCAACCTCTCCTGCATCAATCAATCAATCAATCAATCAATAAAATTAATAAGGATACAATAGATTCATAAAACTGATATCTAAAGATGGACAGAATAGATTGACAAAATAGGTAGATACAATAAATAGGTAAACTAGATAGATAAAATAGAGAGATAAATATATATATATATATACACTGTATATATACATGTATATATATATATATATATATATATATATATATATATATATATATATATATATATCAACTTCTTTATTCGTCATAACTTGACAGGACGAATAGTAACAGAACATCATAAACATAAACCAGGACACAAAATCAAACCACCACCAAAAAGTAAATACGCATTATAGTGAATATAGTATATATATATATATATATATATATATATATATATATATATATAATAATAATAATAATATATATTATAGTGAATAATCAACTATGATGGACAGAATAGATAGATAAAATAGATAGATAAAATAGATAGATAAAATAGATAGATAAAACAGATATATAAAATAGATAGATAAAATAGATAGATAAAATAGATAGATAAAACAGATATATAAAATACATAGATAAAATACTTAGATAAAATAGATAGATAAAATAGATAAAATAGGTAGATAAAATAGATAGAGATAATAAATAGATAAAATGGAGACACAAAATAGATATCTAAAAATGAACAGAATAGATAGATAAAATAAGTAGATACAATAAATAGGTAAAAAAGATAGATAACATTGACGTCCCTGAAATTGTTTTACGGCGAGGAACCGGATGTTAAATTCTTATTGATTGATTGTAATAGATTAGTTATTTTTCAATTTGTAAAATAGAGGGGTTGTCAACTAGATAGGTTACTTTTGACCTCTTTGACGGCCATGTTTGTGTATGTCACTGTATATTTTGAATGTATCAAAATAAGCATAGTTCTCTCTCTCTCTCTCCTCTCTCTCCGATTGATTGATTAATAGAAGAGATAGACAAGCAGAAACCGTTAAGACGTATGTAGACGTCAGTGGAGGAGCCAGAGAAGGGTCTGGAGCCTGTGTAGACAGTGACCACGTAGATGTAGCGAGCGTTCACGCTGTTGTCCCCCAGGTCTACGGGCATCGCCTGGGCCAGCAACAACAACACTCAATAGACCGAGATGTAATACTGTCCGAGATAAGTCACTGTAGTGTTGAATAAAACCCTATATTTCTTTACCTCTATCTCATTTTATCTCTCTTTCTCTATCTTCTTTTTTCTCTATCTCTCTCTTTCTCACTTCTCTCTCTCTCTGTCTCGCACTCACACACTCCCACTCTTCAAAACACTTCGGAATGGCAAGCAGACACACAACAATACAAACCAATACGGACAGATATAAGCAGACACACACGCAGCCGGTCTCTAAGATCAGCAAGTCTGGTGATCAGAACAATACAATCAGATACAAACAGATACAGAAAGATACAAGCAGACATACACGCAGCCGGTCTCTAAGATCAGCACGCCTGATGATCAGAACAATACAATCAGAGACGGACAGATACAAGCAAACATACATCAGAACAATACAAACAGATACAAACAGATAAAAGCAAACATACACCAGAACAATACAAACAGATACATACAGATACAAGCAGACACACAACAAAACAAACAGATACAGACAGATATATGCAGACATACACGCAGCCCGTCTCTCAGATCAATGCAAACAGATACAGAAAGATACAAGCAGACATATACGCAGCCTATCTCTAAGATCAGCTCGTCTGATGATCAGAACCATACAAACAGATCCAAACAGATACAAACAGATACAAGCAGACATACATAAGAACAATACAAACAGGTACAGACAGATACAGACAGATACAAGCACACATACACGCAGCCTATCTCTCAGATCAGCACGTCTGACGATCAGCAGAAGGATGATGAAGAGGATGACGAGCACGCAGACCATTGCCACGCCCACTGGGTTGTCTGCTATGTGCAGGAAGCCTAGGAGGGCGTTGCCAATGTTCAGCTTGTTGGGTGGCACAAAGAAGGAACTGGCAGCGAAGTGAGACATGTGTTTACATTGACAGTGGACTACTGCCGGGAGCTCGTTCAGCTTGGCTGGGTTTAACTGAAAGAAGTAGAAACAAATAAAGCTGGTCAAGCAAAGGTTAACGTCAGTTTCCTCACTGGAAAGCGATGTCAGTGACGGGCGAGCCAGGATTTAAACCCCGCACATACTGATCCGCGGTCTAGTATCTTACTGACGTCGCCACTGGCTCCAGCCAGTGAATGAAAGTACACATTGGTCAACCCTTACAAACTGATAGCCTTACCCGAATATCGAGCCACGATTTCAGGAACAGAGAACTATGGCTCTATAATAATCATGTCAGCGATGATACTGAAAATAATGATAATAATAGTGATAGCAAAATAAAATTAGTCATATCCATATCGATGATGATGATGATAGTAGTGTTGATGCTAGACATGTAGTAGACTGATAAGATAGTACACTGATCAGAAGATAGACTGATAAGATAGTAGACTGATCAGAAGATAGACTGATAAGATAGTAGACTGATCAGAAGATAGACTGATAAGATAGTAGACTGATCAGAAGATAGACTGATAAGATAGTAGACTGATCAGAAGATAGACTGATAAGATAGTAGACTGATCAGAAGATAGACTGGTAAGATAGTAGACTGATCAGAAGATAGACTGATAAGATAGTAGACTGATCAGAAGATAGACTGATAAGATAGTAGCCTGATAAGATAATATAATAAGAAGATAATAGACTGATAAGCTAGTAGAGACTGATAAGCTGGTAGACTGATAAGATAGTAGACTGATAGGACACTAGACTGATAAGATAGCAGACTGATAAGATGAGAGACTGATAAGCTAGTAGACTGAGAGATAGTAGACGGATAAGCTAGTAGACTAATAAGCTAGTAGACTGATAATATACTAGACTGATAAGATGAGAGACTGATAAGATAGCAGACTGATGAGAGACTGATAAGCTAGTAGACTGATAAGCTAGTAGACTGATAAGCTAGTAGACTGATAAGCTAGTAGACTGATAAGCTAGTAGACTGATAAGCTAGTAGACTGATAAGCTAGTAGACTGATAAGCTAGTAGACTGATAAGCTAGTAGACTGATAAGCTAGTAGACTGATAAGCTAGTAGACTGATAAGCTGGTAGACTGATAAGATAGTAGACTGATAAGATAGCAGACTGATAAGCAAGTATACTGATAAGCTAGTATACTCATAAGTTAGTACACTGATAAGCTAGTACACTAATAAGCTAGTAATCTAATAAGCTGGTAGACTGATAAGCTAGTAGACTGATAGTAGACTGCTAAGCTAGTAGAGACTGATAAGCCGGTAGAACCCTGCAGTATCTAGTGCTCCAGTCGTAGATGGAGGGGTCCCAGTAGCTGCAGGACATCTGATAGAGAAGGATCTTCACCTCGGCGCTAACGTTCCGCCTGTGGTAGAACCTCAGTGCCACCTGACGAGAGGGGTACTCACCAGGGTCTATAGTCAACTCCTTCTCATCCGTCGAGTTCTCTCCAACCCTGCTCAATCAATCAATCAATCAGTCAATCAATAAATCAATAAATCAAGCAATTAATTAATTAACCAAGCAAGCAAACAATCAAGCAATCAATCAATCCATCAATCAATCAAATAATTAATTAATTAATCAGTCAATCAATTAATCAATTGCTCTCTCACCTATTTAATCATTTACTCACTCAATCACTCACTAAATCAGTCAATCAATCAAACTATCAATCTATCAACCTCTAAGGCAATCAATTAGTCCATTATTCAATTATTTTGTGAATCAGTAATTTTTTTTAATATTCAATCAATTTATAAATGAATCAAATTATTAAATCAAATGACAATAATTGAGTATCATACAGGTTGTACGTAGACTAGTAGAGGACACAGACGAGTGCGTTGTTCAGCCGGTAAGTAGGGTCAATACCACGCACTGGAAGATGATGATGATTTTTAACGACACACATATCTTATTCTGATACATATATTCTCTGATATCAACTATAATTTGATTACCCACATTCTGTAACAGCAAAAACAAATCTAATACCCATATTCCACGATATCAAAACGAATTCTTGATATCGAATTAGAAATTACTCATACCCAGATTAACATACGTAAAGTATTGATAGTAATTTAAATTTCAAGCAGGCGAGCTGGCAGGTTTTAGTTAGAACGATTACAAGAATTGTCTGCACATTACGTTGCATAGTGTTTACCCGAGGCGAGTGTTCTATCATCGTCAGTTCTAAGTTAATTATTAGGTTTTATACATACATATACACACACGCACACACACACACACACACACACACACACACACACACACACACACATATATATATATATATATATATATATATATATATAATTACATATATATATATCACCGTCAGTTCTAAGTTAACGTATCAGAAGGACCTGAAAATCTTAGTCCAGATGTTTCGATGATCCGAGGAATTGAGGAAACATTGCAGATCCTCCTTCACCAGGGATACAATCAGCTTTCCTTCCTCTTCCGGAGCATTCTGTACGGATGCCGGACTCCTAGACTTGCGGGACAGACCTCCGGGTTCCTGGTGAAGACCTCCGAGTCCCTGGTTACCATGCAGCGCTCCACCCGTCCTATACAGGTTAGCCCTGCCGGTGATAACTTCCTCATCAACCCTCGTGATGGTTTCTGTGTTATCTCCGGTAAGTCTGGCCTTAACCGCCTCCTCGGTGCCTCTATCGCTCGACCTGGCCTTGACCTTCTCCCTGATGTTTCCATCGCGCAGCTTGACCTTGACCTTATCCTTGCTGTTTATATCACTCAGCTTGACCTTGACCTTATCAGCGTCTCCATCGTTCACCCTGACCTTGACCTCATTATCGTCTCCATCGTTCACCCTGACCTTGACCTCATTAGCGTCTCCATCGTTCAGCCTGACCTTGATCAACATCTTCGTGTAGACGTTCTCTGAGCCCACATCGACGGGGTAGAGCGCTGATTGGTGGGGCTGAAGCACCGCCGTCACCTCCTGACCTGTCTGCGTGGTGTTGGTCGCCGAGCGGAATGAGAACTGGATCATCTGACTGTCCGAGAGGTCGTTTGAACCCACGCTCTTAGAGCCGAGGCTGAGCTTTATATCGACGCTGCCAGTGTTGATTCTGTCGGCGCTCTTAGCGAACCAGAACGGGTTCTTCTCGAATGAGACAATCTTGTAAAGATAAAAACGACAAAAAAGATAATGTTAACGTCAGTTTCCTTACTCGAAAGAGATGTCGGTGACGGGCGAGCCCAGGATTTGAACCGCGTGCATACTGATCAGCGTTCGTGTATCCTATCGACTTCGCCACTGGCCCCAGCCGTCATATATGCAGTTATTTATTGATTTCGTTACATATTAAATAATTAAATAAATCACCACTGACGTGGGATGCGATGATTAAGAAGATCATGAAAACTAGGGGATTGGCTGATGATGTGGTGTTGGACAAATAGGATTGAAGGTCTATTTATTCGTATCTCGAATGATTATGATATAAGTTAATAAATTAATAAACTAATGCTTTATTCCCTTTCCCTTTACCGAAATCACTACTAACTAATTCAATACAAATTTCTACGAATAATGTATTTTTAGTATAATGCACGTAGTTAGCACAAACCTCTACTTTGGTTTCCTTCTGACCATCCAATATTGGAAAGTTTCCTTCTATTCCTCCAACACCCGTCCAACCAATCTGCTTGACGTTAAGGTCTTTTGGCTGTACCGTCTGAAAGTATGGAAAAGAGAGAGAAATATGGTTGTAAGATCCAAACACAGCATATACCATACAAAATGAAAACAGGCAACGGTAATAGTCAAATGGAATAGACAGCAAAATAATATAAAATAAAATTTGATAAACAGAAATATAACATCAATCAAAGAGAGATGCGAGACAAGCATACAAGCAGACGTACCATTAGAGTGACATGAGGAGTAAGAGACAAGCATACAAGCAGACGTACCATTAGAGTGACAGAACGAGTGAGAGACAAGCATACAAGTAGACGTACCATTAGAGTGACATGAGGAGTGAGAGACAAGCATACAAGCAGACGTACCATTAGAGTGACTTCCAGGCCTCCATCAGTCTCTATCTTAGTGGGCTGATTGCTGAGGAAGGTGTTCTTTATGAGACTCCCGGTCATCTTGTGTATAGCTTTCATTAGAATGGCTGACAGCTTAGGATCAGTCTGAAAATCAATCAATCAGCCAATGAATCAACCGATCAATCAATCATTCATTCAGTCGGTTAGTCAATCAATCAATCAGTCTGCCAATCATTAACCAATCAAAAAAGCAGTCAGTCAATCAATCAACCCATCAGTCAAACAATCAATCAATCGATCACCCAATCAAGATAGTTTTTAGTTCCTGCAGAATCTAACTTATACTAATTAAAACACTTATATCATAATCATATGTGATATCAGTTTACAACCTCCTAAAATAAATACGCTTGTGTACATAAAAATATAATTTTAAACTATTGGACATTAAATTTTATTGCAGTATTATAATGTTTATTTATTTGATATTATAATAATATCACTCACGGGACTTTGCGAATCTCTCGCAGATGACATCAGATTCTGCGCAGCGCCTATCATTGCTCTAAAATCAATCAATCTATAGATTAATTACTTAAACAAAAAGTAACAAGTTAAGCAACTCAAAAACAAATAGTAATTGGTTAAGCACCTCCCGCAGATCACTGTAGAACATACTCTAAATCAATGTAAAACAGTTAATATAAGAGTCAGAAAATGAGAACTAAAAAGAAAGGAAATTAGAATAAAGATATCCAGAGTAAGTTTGACTGAAAAGACTGCTTTTATTTACCAATTGATCGATGATGATGACGATGATTATTATTATTATTATTATTATTAACAACGAACATTTTTAAAATACGAAGGCTCTCAAAGTTTAGAATTACTAATACACATTGAAAATGAATCAGCTTAAAACTGCCCGTGTTTCAAAGAGACTACTTGAAAGAGACACGTGTAGAGGGAGAGAGAGAGTAATAATAAAATATTTGATTGATTGACAGAGGCCGAGATTAGGAATGTTAGATGATTTAAAGATCCACTCATACGTTGGTATGAAGAGGAAAGCGGAAGGCAGAGAAGAGTAGAGGCGTTATATACCATGGACTTGCCAGTAGACAGTTCACTAAGAGAGAGAGAGAGAGAGATATATTGAGGTTGAGAGAGACAGAAAAATACGAAGTCTCTCACACCTTTATAATTACTAATACACTTTGAAAATGAACCAACTTAAAACTGCACGTGTTTGAAAGAGAAGACGTGATAGAGACAAAAAAAGAGAGAGAGAGAGAGAATAATACTAATAAAATGTTTGACTGATTGACACATCTCTCCACACACGTGTATCCATCTCTTTTGATGGTGTCGCCCACCACATCGCTGTACACATTGATGTTAACCTCGAGACTGTCCACGAGATTATTGACGTTCAGAAGTTGGAGGATCTGTCTCGGGTCTATCTGATCTTTGTACGAGGTGAGAGCCTTGAGGGCGACCATCGTCTGCTGGAACACGGCCGGGTTACCCGAGGCTACACCCTCGTCCACCCCTGAGATCTGCGCTAGCTGCTGCGCCACCGCGGCTCTGTACTGAGGCCACAATCAGTAGTAAAAGATGGTAACGCTAAGGTTAACGTTAGTTTCCTCACTCGAAACCGATGTCAGTGACGGGAGAGCCCAGGATTTGAACCCGCACCTACTGATCCGCGGTCGAATACCTTACCGACTTCACCACTGGCTCCAGCCACTTCGCCACTGGCGCCAGCCGTAGTAGTAATAATATTAGTAATAGTAATAAAATTAATGATAGTAATAAACTCAATAATAGTAGTAAAATTAATAATAGCAATAAAATTAATATAGTAATAAAATTGATAATAGTAATAAAATAAATAATAGTAATAAAATTAATAATAGTATTAAAATCAATAATAGCATTAAAATCAATAATAGTAATAAAATAAATAACTGTAATAAAATCAATCTAGTAGTAAATATGATAATACAGAGAGTAAGAGAGACAAAGGGATAGAAAGAGAGACATAGAGAGAGAGAGAGAGGGAGAGAGAGTAAAAGAGGCATATAGATGAAGAGACACAGAGTAAGAGAGAGGAGATTTGTACTGAAGAAGGAGTGAGACAATGAGAGATAGATATAAAATGAGATATTGAGAAGAGGTAAGACGGAGATCATCAAACTAGAGAGAGAGAGAGAGAGAGAGAGAGAGAGAGAGCGAGAGAGAGAGAAAGAAAGACAGAGAGAGAATGAGAGAGAAATTTAGGGTGCGAGAGAGAGAGGGGTATGAAGGAAAGAATAAAAATAAATGTCTAGCGTCCCATTCCTCACCCAGAGATTGTGTCAGGGACGCCCCCACAACACACATCACTAACAATCGCCTCACCTGACTGCATCGATGTCGTAAGTGTCATCGAATGTGTTTTGAATTCTTTGTATACTGCGGTGGTCAGCTCGATAGAGTACTTTTTTGCATAGATGAAAAAAACGTTCTTACCAAAAATAAAAAACGTTAAAAAACGCGTTTTTTTCAAAAAAAATAAAAAACGTAAAAAACGTTAAAAAACGTTAGTAGCGTACACGTAGGCTTGCATATATATTACCATGCCTTCATTCCATAACGCTAAACAATTTTATTACAACTAGACTTGATCTAAAGTTCTAAACTTCTAAAGTATGTCCATAGACTCCATAAAAAATATAACATTCAGATCACGGGCCAATAGAATAAAAAAACGCGTTTTTTTACCAGATATAAAAAACGTAAAAAACGTATTTTTCATCTATGCTTTTTTGTCCTCTCTGATGGCCGTAGTAAACAAATTTTAGTTTCTGTTTGATGCTACATATGTTGATTCACACCTTTGACTGTTGATTTATCTGCTTTCACAATTATTTGTCGATCGATGCTTGATTAATTTTTAAATAACATATGTACTACTACTACAACTATTGCTCTTAAATACATGTATATTTAAAACTACATGTGTTTCTATTTCATACAGCACACTTCTAAAACTCACGTCTAATGGAGAGCGGTTGCAATTTCTACATCCAATACATCAGCTTTACAATACCACTTAGAAATACACTGTACATCTACCATAAGCATCACGACGAAGTGACAAATAGATTGAATGAAATGACAAAATTATGAGGACTGTGCATACGCTCTTGAGGGTTTTCTGGGAGGCGTCTATGTTCCCCTCTTTGAGCATGGAGTTGAGGGAGGACACGGCCACACTGGCCCTACGGGCCGCGGAGATCATGTCACCCCTCCTCAAAATCTGCTGGGCGTCGATGTTGATATCAACGAATGCCGCTATCTTCAGCCTCCCGGGCGGGTCCACCTACACAGGAAAACCACTTCAGTGCCCTGGTCTTGCTGGCGTCTTAGACAATAATAGCACTCGGAGAGCTGCACGTGGTTTACAAAGAGCTGGCTAACACAGGTACGCCGTAACTCAAGGAAAATCGGTCTAGTAATGATGGGTGTCCCCTGGGCCTAACAGTAAAAATACTAACCGAGGCCGATGTAGCTTAACTTCGATTAGTCATTGACGCGCAACTAAACCAAGTGCGCTAAATCCTGCCGTCGACGTCGATGGTGTGAAATATCACGTTCAAGCTTTCAGCTGTCCAATTGTATTTTACTGATTGAACGACAGAAATACTTTAACATAACATATCATAACATAACATAACATAACATAACACTACAGAGGAGGCACGAAGCAATTGCATGCTTGCTTATGACTCAAGAAAACTTAACTAACACTAATACTAATAATATTCAAAACTTCAACATATGACTGAGAACGACATTATATAAGTACATTTACCAAAAACGCAAATTGACAACTATACCTATTTATATGAAATTTCTAAATTTATATTTCGATTTATAGTCCAATAGTTATAATTTTTTTATAATTTAGTTAAAATTGACTCTAAGATCCAGACCAATGTTAGAATGGGCGTTCGGTTGGTGAGTATCTTGGTTCCAAAACTTGCTACAAAAATTTAAACGAATGAAAAATCTCAAATAGGGGATTAACTGATGATATGATGTAGGACAGAGAGGATTTTAGAGAGTCTGTTCGTATACCGACCCCTGGTTAAACTGGCATTCAAGGGAAGATAATGGTGATGATGAGCTATACTAAGCAATACTTTCAATCTTTTTTTTGAAAGTCTCTCACCTTAAAGTTGATAGTCTGTAGAGACTCCGCCCCATAGAAGTCTATGACTCTGAGCAGCATGTTAAGATTGCCGCCAGATATGTAGGGAAATATCAGGTCCACCATGATGGCGTCCAAGCCGTCGTATAGGATGCTCTCAACTGAGCGCAATCATAAAACAACAACAACAACAACAATTAGAGACCAATATAAACAACATAAAACAACAGTAATTGTGCTGATCAATGAGATGAAAAAGTAAAAAAGTAAACACGCATTATAGTGAAATGATCAACTATGTTGATATCTATCACATTTTAATTCCAAATGTTTAAACCGTTGGGCAATTTAGACTATTTTCCATATAACCAGTCCAGTGAATGTCCGAGATTTTACGCTCAGATCAGCGCGGCTGGGATTCGAACCCGCGAGGATTCAATTCATTTCAGAATCTGTCATTTAAAACTTCATGACGTTTCCTCTACGGTATTGAGACATTCAAAACAACAGTAATTGTACAGGTTATTGAGATGAACGGTCGTTTGAGAGAAATGATGCTGTTGCTGAGCGTATGCAATTGAATACAATTAGACCATGATGATAAATCATTAAATTATACAATTAATCAAAGGGGATCATGAAATAAGTGGTAATCCATAAATTAATCAAAAGGGATCATAAAATATGTTATAATCAATCACTTAATTAAAAGGGTTCATAAAATAAGTTCAAATTATACAATTAATCAAAAAGGATCATAAAATAAGTTCTAATAAATCAACAATTAATTAATAACAAGGAACCTTGTTTCATGGAGCTATCCGTGTATAGTTCTAGCTTGTATCTGAGCGGAACGTGAATATCTTTGAAATCCTTGCAGCTCATGTTGAACCTGTCAGTGACGGCTGCGCCGCTAGGGGGTGTCAAGACACAGCTTCCTAGCGTCGGGCTAGAGTTGATCTTAATCGTGTAGGACAGCTTAGTGGTAATCGCCGACGTTGGTCCTCCTTTCAAATTAATAATTAGTAATTAATAATTAGCAATTAATTAAACTAATTAATTACTAATTTAATACCGCCATTAATATGTCAATATTAGATAAGTAAATAATTAATTTAATTAAGTAATTACTAATCAAACATTGACATATCAATGTCAGAATTAATCACACCGCCACTGGCTGGCCAGTGGCGGTGTCGCCAAGTTATTCAACTGCGTATCAGTATGTGCAGGGTTCAAATCCTGGGCTGGCCAGTCACTGACATCGCTTTCGAGTGAGGAAACTGACGTTAACATTAGTTTTACCATTAGCTTTTCTTATAAAGAAGGCCTAGCTCTAGACACGTGGACTGGTTGCTGCTCTGAGCTCAGTGATCGGTAGTTGATGATCTAGTTAAGATCTCTGTCTCCGATAAGCTGTTGAGAGAGATGAAAATGACGCTAAACTTGGCTCAGCCTTTAGTATGACAGCAGGTGTATGCAGTGGTTAAAGTGGGAATTGAGATCTAGGGGAACGGCCAGAATTTTTCGGACACTCTATAATATATTTACAGGTCTCCAAGTATCTAGTATGGGCCCCAAGCAGCGGAACTCACCTTAGGAAAAACGAGAGCTAGGGGAACACAATTCCACTGCGTTCCACTACTCTAACCACTGGCTGTATGTTACTAATCAGTAGTTTGCGCAATTGTTGATGTTTAAACACTTGATTATCTCACTAGTAACTACGGCCATGAGAGAGCCGACTTACCTTCCACTGTTATGTCGTATTTGTCGTTCAACTTGGCGTCCTTGAACGTGAGTGGCGGCAGCTCAAGAACAGGCAGGTTCGGCGCGTTGATGGTGACCGAAGGCACTATGAACCAGGCGAAGTGCCAGGTGGCGCAGTTAGCGCATACCACTCTCAGCGCGGCGCGGCGCGAGGGATCGAACATGACGGCGCAATTGAGCAGACAACGAAGCTCGAACGTGGCATCAGGGTCTTTAGAAACGTGCAGAACCTACGTGGAGGTTAAACGGTGAGGACAGGAGAAAACGGCGTGAAATTATAATATTTATGAAATTAATGAACTTTGAGATAGTCAGATCAAGTCATAGAGTATCGGAGCTCGTAAAATGGTCAGTCAATCATTCAGTCGATCATTCAAATAATTAGTCAATCATTCAATCAGTCAGTCATTCAAATAATCAATCAATTAATCAATCAATAAATCAACTACTTATTCAATCAAGTACATCTATAGAGCAACGTTCTATGTAGAATTGCACATTAGCGCTAGTAAAACGAAAGAAGTGAGAAAAAACTGTAGGGAAAATCAAACAATAAACAATTTATTTAATCAATCAGTAATCAATCAGTCAATCCATCAATCAATTAAAGTGGCGAGAGGTGAAATTAGGGCAAAATCAAACAATCAACAAATTATTTAATAAATCAGTAAATCAATCAGTCAATTCATCAAACAACTAAAATCAAACAACCAACAAATCATTTAATCAATCAGTAAATAAATCAGTCAATCCATCAATCAATTACAGAAGCGAGAGGGACCTGTAGGACAAATCAAACCATCAACAAATCCTATAATCACTCAGTAAATCAATCAATCAGTCAATCAATCAATTAAGGATGAGAAGGGAACCTGTAGGGCAAATCTAACAATAAACAAAACCTTTAATCAATCAGTAAATCAATCAATCCATCAATCAATCAATCAAGGATTAGAGAGGAACCTGTATGGCAGTATCACTGGTGCGACCTACAGCAGAGTACTCTACCATGAACGTGAAGATAGCAGGAAGAGTAGAATACTCCAGGTCAGTGGTGAGGAAACCAAGCTTACCATGTTGCTTCGGAATCCTATCCGGCTTAAAGCAGTTGCTTAGGGGATCTGAAATCAATCAAACGTCATCATCATCATCTTCCACTGAATCCCAATTTCACTAAGGTAGAGATGCGAATAGATCTTCTCCTCTCCTCTCTGTTGCGCACACAATATCATCAGTCAATTTCGTATTTTTCATGTCCTTTATATAGTCAACGTGGGTTACTGTCCACGTCAGTCGTGGGCTACCAAAATTAATTTGTAAATTTGCATTTGTATTTTTGAGGTAACCAACTAGATGGCGCTAGTCGCTGTTTTGGTAGCCTCTATTTCTGATAATAATAATAATAATAATAATAATAATAATAATAATAACGGTTTAACGTCCGTTTCCTCATACAAGGATGATGTCAGGGACGTCAGGGATAATAGAACTACTACCACGGATAGAAGAGACAAATTACTAATTATTTGCTGGTTATCTTTTTGAATGAAATATTTATTTTGATATGAATTCATGCTGTATATTAGTTTGGACTTTTTATAACTTGCATATAACATTGTAGTGGCGTGTGATTCTGAAATAAACTTCAACTCTCTCTCATCTTCCCTTAAATCCAAGTTTAACCAGGGTCGGGATACGAATAGACTGTCTCAATTCCTCTCTGTCCCACATCGTATCATTAGTCAATCCCCTAGTTGAGGCTTTTCCATTCGTTAACATTTTTTTAGCAAATATCTGGAGCCTAGGCGCTCACCAACCGATTCCCTTTCGGATGGTAAGCGCCTAGGCTCACCATCCGAAAAGGCAAGATAGATAGTTGGAGTAAACGATCAAATATACTACAAATATTTAATTTCATCTTCATCATCTTCCTTAACAATAATAAATTAAGTAATTATTATTCCCAACACGGGAAATAATAATTACTTAATTTATTATTGATTAATTTAAGCCATCAATACCGTCGTCTTCCTTTGAATCCAAATTTGGCTAGTTTATATTGTTTAAATTAAATAATTAATTAACTATGTAGGATTAAAGGACCAGTCAAATAATTAAAAATTAATAAATGTCAAATATTAAAATAGTACAATTAAAAAATAAAGTAGTAATTTTTTATTCATTATATAGCCACACACATGACAACCGCATGTGTTTACAAAGTTTCCTTTCTGGTTGCTGTTTTGTAGTTTTCGTTATTTCCTTATTTCCCCTCCTTATTTATTAGTCGCAGCCCTTTGTTGGCGCATCGATTGCAGCTAACGCGGATTTAAGAATAACCTTCCAACACTCTTGGGATTTTTTTTATTCAAAGCTGTCAACTCTGGAACTTAAAAAGTGGTCGCCCACAAAGTAATAACTTCGCGCAACGTGGCTTTACTTCGTTCAATTGACGCGCAGCTTAACCGAGTGCTTATATTAACCGAGTGCTTAACTTAACCGAGTGCTTAACTTAACCGAGTGCTTAAATTAACCGAGTGCTTAACTTAACCGAGTGCTTAAATTAACCGAGTGCTTAACTTAACCGAGTGCTTAACTTAACCGAGTGCTTAAATTAACCGAGTGCTTAACTTAACCGAGTGGTTAAACTTAACAGAGCTGAATCCCCTCTCTAAACTAATAAATAGTCCAATAAAAATCAATAAATTAATAAAATATTAAATTTATAATAATTAATAAATAAAATAGTAATTAATAAAATTATAAATCAAATCACTAGAGTAATGGTCTTGCCTCACCTGTCGACTTGTCGACGGTTTTGTGCTCTCCAACCTTGCAGAACCAGTTGTAGATTTCGTCCTCCACCTCTAGTGTATTGTCAGGGTCTATCGATGCCAATGCATTCAGAACCACCCGAGTGCCAGTGGGCGATCCACCTAAACGGAAAAATTGAAGTTGGATAACACTGTTGATTACACATCAATCTGTTGATTTTCCACTGCGTTTCGTTATTTCATTCGTTTTATCGATTATATGAGGATTTTATACTATATCACTTAAACCTACTTTCCGCTACCGTCTGTTGGATATTTCTGCAATTCTATTCTTCAATTACTAGATTATTTGGACTTTTAAAGAAAGTAATATAGAGGTTTCAGTGCGGATTTTGATCCTTATCGTTTCTACATTATAATATTGTTCTCACCTGTAGCTGATCGCCTGAATTCTATGTCAACAAATCAATCCTAAGGGGGTTAGGTCATTTCTACTCTTCACGCTAGAATAGTTACATTCTCCCAAACTCTCCATACAGGCCTACTATCTAAGGTCATTGTAAAATGAAATATGTTACATCAATAGAAATTCTAAGCAATCTAGCGTCTGCTTAGATAAAACCATCTTGAAACCTGTGAAAAGGTTAAACAAAAAATCATTCCGCCTCATCCAATAAACTGCGGAATCTGTCACCAGGCATTCAGCAAGGAACTTCAGTGTTTTATATGCTCAAACACGGTTCACCTGATATGCGTCGGCATAAGCAATGTGAGCACTGTCCTGGCGCTACAACTAATAAGTGTCCAACTACGCGAACGGTACTGACCTACACTTCGGGAGGCACCCCCCTGTATTTTTGCTTGCAGAGGGGTTTCGATCATCCTGAAAAACATTTGGGTTCCCTCCGACTTCATCACTGGGTTACCCGGAAAAGATATCTGTCCATCATTAAATCAATCAATCAATCCATCAATCAATAAGAATTTAACGTCCAGTTCCTCGGCATGAGACAATGTCAGGGACGATTCTTGCAGATTCTACACAAACAGGCGCCAAAATACCACACGATGACGACTGAGTACACAGAGACCACAAGAGAAAGCGAGATCAAAAGAGTGCAAGTCCAAGATCCAAGGCAAGCGGGTCAAAAGTTAGACCTATGGCGAAAAGAGATGGGTTTTTAGCTTGCCAAGGAAAGTGTCAATACAATTACAAGATCGAAGATCTTGTGGCAGAGAGTTCCATATTGTCGGAGCAGAAAACATGAAGGAGAGTCTGCCTATGGCAGATTTAATATTTGGTACAGTGAGAAGGTTTTTACTTGAGGAACGAAGATTACGAGAGGGTTGACAGATTGATAAAAGATCATATAGATAGGATGGCTTACCATAATTTAAACTTTTGAAGGTCAATGATTCTATCTTGAATTTTATTCTTTAGGCCAAAGACTAAAAGACTTGGTTGGAGACTGGTAGCCAGTGTAGTTTCCTAAGAAGAGAAGACGTGTGAGATTTTATTATAGTATTTTACATAACAGCCGACTCGAGAAAGAGAATTTTGTACGTGATGGATACGAATTAGAGAGGTTTTCGGGAGATAATTCAGCCTGGAGCTACAGTAATCTAGTTAAGAATGGACAAGCGCAATTGCTAATTCTGTGGTGGAATTCATATAAAGGGACTTACGAATTCGACGTAATTAGCGGATATGGATAAAAGGAGAACGACAGACTGCCGAAATATGAGTTTCAAAGTTTAGATTTAAATCAAAAATTACACCAAAGTTACGTGCTAAATTACGTTCAAATTCAGTGCACTGCCAAGTGGCAGGTTCAAGGTACATATTATTACTCAAAGTCTGCTTTCTCGGTCCTTAAAAGCACTCCTTAGATCAACAAATTAATCCCTTCAAAAAGACTATGCTTTATCCATACCTTATGAAGCCTATAGATTGGGAAAAGTATGGCTTCCGAGGTGGTTTCCCGATGCCTTCCTCAATTAGATGGATTAATTACCATTTAATCCTGAGGAAAAATATTTCATGGTGAGGTGGGTCCTCTCTTGCCATCCTCAGCTTCTGCCTTAGTCTCCTCTTACGTACACGCAGCAGATTGTTTGCGGTTGCTCTATTCTGCAGTGGTCCAACCACACCCGAGCACAATACGGGGAATATTTACTACTGAGATAATCAACTGTTTAAACATCAACCTTTGTATAAACTCCTATTTAGTCAACATATGATATCCTTTAATAATGCGTAGCTGAGAGCCCCTTTTTCGGACGTTTACACCGCTAACCAATTAATTAAGACATAATATTCTAGTCCTATTAACGAAGTAAGCTAATTGGTCGATCAGTATGAAAGACAGCGCTGTCATTGGCTGAGTGACATCATTTTGACGGTTGACCTTGTGGTTATTAACCACGCAACATTTATTAGTGAATAGCTAAATTAAACAGTTGTTTAACCCACAACAGATGTGCAAGTGATCTGTTGATCATGTCGAGTGTAGTATTAAGTTGAAGTGTACATAATAGACGTGATCACATTGTATTAGATCAGCAATCTTTTAGAATGAATAACAATAAGATAATAATAATAATAAGATAGGTGATTTAGCATCGTATCCTAAACCTCTAGATTAAATCACTTCTCAGATAAGATCAATAACCTATAATAGAGTAAAACACCTATCAGAGAATATCAATTACCTCTAGATTAAATCACCTATCAGATACGATCTATAACCTATAGATTAAATCACCTATCTGCTAAGATCAATAACCTATACAGATTAAATCACCAATCAGATAAGATCAATGACCTCAGTATTAAACCACCTATCTGTTATTATCAATAACCTATTGAATAAACCACCTATCTGCTAAGATCAATAACCTCAAGACTAAATCACCTATCAGATAAGATCAATAACCTATAATAGATTAAACCACCTATCAGAGAAGATCAATACCTCAGTATTAAATAACCTATCTGCTAAGATCAATAACCTATGGATTAAATCACTTATTTGCTAAGATCAATAACCTCAAGATTAAATCACCTATCAGATAAGATCAATAACCTCAAGACTAAACCAATACAATATACCTATCAGATAATATCAATCATCTATAAATTAAATCACTTAACGGATGAGATAAAAAGCTCCACCTACCAAGATTCCGATCACGTAGTCTCCATACGTGATCTCATCGTAATTATAAAACCTGAGCACACATCGCAGCGAGGTTTGGCCCTCAAACAGCATTCGAGGACCGATAGGTTGCGGTTTTGGCCCGGTAAGGTTGAGCAGACGGACGAGCCATTCGACTTTTATGTTACTGTTGAGCTGGCAGCCCTTCTTTATCCACATCTGTCCCTCCAGGATTATCGTCTCGCTCTTCTTGTAGATCGCTGGATTTTTGAAGTCGGAGCTCGCTCCGAGCATAACCATCTTACTTGCCTTACATACTGGGCAAATTGCAGAGAAGCACAATCAAATCAATGCCAGAAAACAACGCCATTGTTAAAGTTACGAATATTTTATTAGCATTAAGAAAAATGTTGTCATCGTCATCACCATCAACATCATCAATATCTTAATCATCATAATCATCATCATCATCATCATCATCATCTTCATCTTCTTCTTCTTCTTCTCCCTGAATTCCAGTTTAACTAGGGTCGGAAATAACTGGGGTAGGTGTAGGATCTCATTATTGGCAATGGCTTTAGACAAAACAGCAGTGAAAAGTCCCTTAGCAGTGTCATAGACATAATCGATCTTCGAATGGGCTTTACAGAAAAAGTATGCAAGCCTAAAATTAGAAATGAATTGGTTTCAACTAATTATAGTATTAATTAATAAAATAAAATATAATAAATATTCTTATAACTGAAAAGTGATTTCATTTCGTATTCCATTCAATTCTTTTCATTGTGCATATTTATTTAGACTGGTAGACAGACGGACAGACAGACAGACGGACATACAGACAGACATACATACATACAGACATATACACAGTCAAAGTTAAGATGAGCTTCATTCGTCACGCATAAATACAGGATCATTGAATAATAAATTATATCTCACTAGAAGTAATCAATTATATCTCTATATGATTTGTTATTAGTATTTGTGAAATACATGTGCTGAATGATAAATGGTACCTCAGCCACCAGGGGAATTATGTAGAGGATTTAACGATTCCCTCGCATGTGGACGTGAAGAGGAAAATCCAAGATATAGAAAAGTCGAAGCTTTAGATGTCATAGACCTGCGGGTGAGCAATGCACTGAGAGAGAGAGAGAGAGAGAGAGAGTGAGAGAAGCAAGAAAATATACAGTACAGTAGATGTAGGCTTACGTGCGTAGAATAGAGCCGAACAAGATAATTGAGAATAAACAATACATGTGTCTAATGACAGCATTCGAGTAAAATCAGTATATATCTCTCTCTCTCTCTCTCTTAGTGCACTGCCTATTGGGAGGTTCATGGCATATACATGTAACTTCTCCACATCTCTTTCTATCTACTGCTTTTCTCTTCATATCAACATACGAATTAGTTATCAAACCAACCAGCATCCAAAGTCTCGGTCTTCCTTTTCTTCCATTATTCCCTCAATTACCTCTTTTTATAAACCATTCCCTCTCATTCAAAAATAAAGGTAATATTAACGCTGGTTTCCTCACTCGAAGACGAAGACCATGTCAGTGCCGGGCGAGCCTAGGATTAAATGACATTCAGTTCTTCTTTCTATTCATTATGATATTTATCAACTATCTATTTATACTAACCCTATTTAACACTTGTAATTGTTCGCTCGTAATTTTGTCAGTCCACTTGATCTTCACTTCATCTCCATATCCACATTTTTCATGCTTCCAGTTACCTAAGATCCACCTTTAGGATCTTAGGTAACTGGAATCTTACTCCTCAAAATCAGTATATGATCAGCAAATTATTACCAGAGTTTTATTGGCAAAACAATCTCGTCAGATTTGATTACGTAGATCTGTCACCATTATAGTTTGCTCAATTGCAATAAAACACTCCTCGACAAAAATAAGATAAAAACAATCGCAGTTTAATTCCTTTTATTGTGACGGTCTAGTTTCAAATTTCTCACCTTGGCCTAATAACTAATTAACAATTAAATAGGAAATTATACAATTTCCAGATATTTTAATCTGTTAAACTCCTCCCCTCTTGCAAAAAACCCTCGATTGATTTTAGTGAAGGTGTAGAGGAATTTATTAAACGTGGAAGGGTTTCTTACCGATGCAGGCTGAGTCGGACTGACTGTAGTAGTAGCCCGAGTCACAGGTGCAGTCATCCATGGGCTTATTGGCTCTACACGCCGTCAAGCAGCCTCCGTTATACTTCTTACTGCAATCTAGAAAATCAATCAATCAATCATCCATGGGCTTATTGGCTCTACACACCGTCAAGCAGCCTCCGTTATACTTATTACTGCAATCAAGAAAATCAATCAATCAGTCAGGCAGTCTCCGTTATACTTAGTACTTCAGTCTAGAAAATCAATCAATCAATCGATCAAATAAATAAATCATCCAGGGGTTTATTAAATCTAAATCTGCAGGTTGTCAGGCAGTCTCCGCTATGCTTCCTACTGCATACTGCGTCAATCAATCAATCATTTATTCAAATAAATCAAATCAAATCAATCAATCAATAAAATCTATCAATCATATATGCTCGGCAGGCCGTCAAGCAGTGTCCGTTATACTTCTGACTGCATACTCTACAAACAATCAATCAATCAAATCACGATCAATCAATCAATAAATCAATCAATTAACAAAATCCATAAATCGTCCAATGTCTCATGAGCTTTGCAGGCCGTCAGGCAGGCTTTTGTTTACTTCTAGCTGCATGCTGTTCAATAAATTACTCAGATCAATCAATCAAGCAAGTAAACAATCAATCAGAAACCAAGAAACCTGCAAAAAATAGAAACCAAGAAAGGAAAATAGGTAGCACATGCGGTATGCCATGTGTGTAACTATACGTACACAAACAAAACCAATCAATCAATCAATTAATCAATCGCTCATTCATTTAATTACTCAGTCAATCAATATTCATACATATATTCAATACTTTGGTTTGGACCACGCTATTGTATGGATGTGAAACATGGACCTTAAGAAAGGAAGATATTAGGAAACTGGAGGCATTGGAAATGTGGATTTGGAGAAGAATGGAGAGGATTAGCTGGACTCAAAAGGCTATAAATGAGGAAGTCCTGGAGAGAGTTGGCACAGATAGACAGTTGATAAATGTATTAAGAAATGGGAAGAAGAGATGGATACGACACATTCTAAGGGGGGAAGGTCTATTAAAAGAGGTCATAGAAGGTAGAATGGAAGGAAAGAGAGGCAGGGGCAGGCCGAGATTAGGTATGTTAGATGATTTAAATACCCACTCATATGTGGAAATGAAGAGGAAGGCGGAAGACAGAGAAGAGTGGAGGCGTTATGTACCATGGACCTGCCAGTAGGCAGTGCACTAAGAGAGAGAGATATTCAATATGTCAATTTATCACTTATCAATAAAGCAATCATATGTGAACTATGGAAAGTCAGGCGGTGAAATAACATTTACTAACTTCTACCTGAGTACAACAGTTAATCATTCATAACTTTAGTACCGAGAAAGGACTTGAACGAAGCAGAACGAAATACCACTATGTACGAGAAACGAGTTACAATTTAATGATTATGATAGAAAAGCTAATGTTAAGCTTCACTTTCCTCACTCGAAAGCGATGTCAGTGACTGGTGAACCCCGGATTCGAGCCCCGCAAATACTGATCCGCGGTCGAATGTCTTACCCACATCGCCACTGGCTCCAGTCAAAGTGAAGATATTTGGTAATAAAGTGGTAATATTTTGCATTCTTCGCAAATTTAGTGCTACATGTGAATGAATAATTTCTAACAATAATAAAATTGACGTAAACTTCTGCAACCGTCTTGTTAAGTTTATCTAACTACTAACCACCAGCATCTTCTGCATTTGACGCCGCGGTCATCAGCAGCAGTACGATAGCTGTCCTATAATTCATTTCAGAAATTGAGCAAATAATATTAATTCTTTACATTATTTGTTAAATCTCTGGAAAAAATTCAAACATTATTTATATTCCGATATAATCAAACGAATAACCGTCAACTAAGATGACGTCATCCATAGAGAACAGGTTTACAGCTCTAAGCTTCGAGAATATTGTTTAATAATAATAACAATAATTAGAGTGCTACATTCATCAATGACAGCATCGAGCACTATTGAGTCAACATCAAGACGGTGAGCAAAAGAAGGTCAAAATACGGTGCAAATTCCAAAATCAAGAAAGTCAGTCCTAAGTAAAGGAAATTAAAGAGAAATTTTAAATTAAAGGTTTATTTAATTACATGTAATAAATTCTAGATACTATAGAGAAAGAAAAATCTATTATATTAATATATTATATTAAAATATGAATTCTATTACATGCCTATTAATCTTAATTAGTTACGATTTAATGCGAAGGCTATAGTGTACATTTATTTTGAGTATATATCTACTTATTGTATTTAATTTTATTACAGTTACGTGTAAATTACTTATTGCTGGAGCCGGCGGCGACGTCGGTAAGATATCCGACTGTTGATCAGTATGCGCGGGGCTTAAGTCCTGGGCTCGTCCGTCACTGATATCGCTTTCGAACTGTTACAGCTTTTACTTAAGCTATACTAAAGGCTACATACTCCAGATTTTTTACATGTTGTGTCTGGAACACTGGAGAATAGACCAACAGTTAAATGCAGGGGTCGTAAGAGGCAACAAAGCATAAACGTAGTAGGCAGCAGGAAACCACCTCAGAAGCCATATTAATCCAAAGTTATTTGCAACAAAAAACGAAAAAATACGGCACATCCTTTTGTGAAGATATTAACTAGTTGAGCTGTGGAGTGCTCTATATGGAGCGTGAAAACAGACTCGAGAGGGTGAATATATGCCAAAGAACCTGCCGCTTAACAGAACACTAGAAAGAGACAGTCTCAAAATATCTGGCGTCACAGAAACTTGATTGATCTCAATTGAGTAGAAATTGTAAGAGAGCGGGAAATAAATATAATTTATCACTTATCTTGAATCTCTCATTGTCTTTTTATTTTATCCTCTCGCTAATGACAATGGTTCTCATAAAAATGCGATGCGCGCTGGTACATAAAGTATTTATAAGTGGAACTTCTTACGTGAAGATTACACAAAACGTCACTTGATTACAAACACTTACCTCATGGTCAGAGCCAAGCTTTGTCAACAGCATTTAAGTACGCATTTGACATATTGATAGTATAAATGCTGGACGGATCGTCAAGCATTATCAATAGATCAATCAGTCAATCAATCAATCAATCAATCAAGCACTCAATCAATCAATCAAACAATCAATCAATCAATCAATCAATAGATCAATCAATCAATCAATATATCAATCAATCAATCAATAGATCAATCAATCAATCAATCAATTAATCAATCAATTAAACAATCAGTCAGTCAGTCAATCAGAGAGAGATTAGTTCATTACATTTCAACTCAACTATACATAGATGCTACAAATAGCAAAATGAAAATATACATTCAAGCTTTGAAAAAGCAGCGCAAGCAATAGAAAATTTGAAAGTAAATTTAACGAAAGTAAATATTACGGGTACCTATCGCTCTCAGTGAAGGTACACTGTATCTTATCTAGCTGAACGCCACTCAAATAAGCCAATCAGTCAATCAATCTATTAATCAATCAATTATATTATTTATCTTATATAATTTAATATCAATCAGTCCATCAATCTGTAAATGCTCACCCACTAATTTAATCACTGAAATTAAAATTAATTAATTTAAAAGCACCATACATGGCTTGCATGATGTGGGCTATCCAGTCAATATTTACTCTAGGCTGATGTCATGAAATCACTGGAAGACATCGAAAGGTCGTGTGGGGTCTCAACAGCTTAATTGTGCCTCTCCAAGTCAAATCATCCCTATTATCTCATGTAACAGCGTGGGGTAATCTTATCTTTTGCACCGTTTTTGGACCTTCTTCTTGCTCGTCGGCTTGATTTTGACTCAATAATGCTGCTCGATGTTGCAATTGATGACTGAAGCACTCTAATTGCTATTATTATTATTTTTTTAATATTTTTTTTTTAAAGAAAAGATGAGAAATATTTAAAATAGTTCCTCTACGCTCTGGGAGGCCGCATTCGCCAATGTGTCACGAATGCATACAGCATTAAAACGCTGGAGTGCGATAGATAGGCGCTGCCATAGAAAGGCTTTTTCAAGCTGGTCGCCTGTAATGGCACTGGTTCTCCTGCCTAATTAGTTTAAGAAGTCAGACGCGGAAGAGTTGATGGGGCCCAATGTCTCAAAAGCAATTGGCAGGAAGATGTAGCTGCTGGAGACTGCGGCATATTTAAGTGTCTTCCTACTGGCAGCGGCTTCAGCAGTTGAGCCAGCAGCAGCGCATGAAAAGCTGAGATTGCTTACTGAGAATGTGTCTGTCACAGTGACATCCCAGCTGATACACTTGCCTTCTGCTCAAAGAATTTGAGATACACCGTCCGGTCGTTTCCCATCCGAGCGGCTCAATCTCTGGGGCTCCTTTATGGCCGGAATATTTGCGCGAGCTAGAGCACGCCATACCAGATCATTCAGATACTGGTGTCTGCCGATTCTGCCAGCGCTTCGCATGCACGAAAGGCCGTGAGTGCCCAGAGCATTGACCGATGCTCCACAGACACAGTTGTGTGGCTCACAAAGCGTAGAGCCAGCAGAAGACCAGCCTCTACTCTCACTGCCTCGTCATCCAGGCGGAGGCCACAGGAAGATAAAGGCAAGGCTTGCAACCAGTCACCACTCAGTCACTATTATTATTATTATTATTATTATTATTATTATTATTATTATCTCATTAAATAATAACACAATAATAATAGCAACAATTAGAGTGCTACAGTCATCAGTGACAACATTGAGCACAAAAAATAAGCTCATATTTCCATCCCAGGAAAGTGTTCAAATACTAATGTAGTTCATGTATTTGGATTCTAACCATAAAACCATAACAACGAAACTCTTTAATAACTGTACGTGTCAGTAAGAGGCGACAGCTATCGATGCCGTAGAATTTAACTGACCTATAGGTTAGCAACTAAATTTATTTGTATTCCAATCAGTCAATCGACAATGTTAACATGAGTTAATTATGAGTACGCGTCACTGGCTGTGACGATGTCGGTAAGATATTCGACCGCGGATCAGTGTGTGCGGGGTTCAAATCCTTTCAGGTTAGGAAACTGACGTTAACTTTAGCTTTACCAATTGTTTACTTTAAATGCAAAATCTATTCTATCCTATATCTTATAAGATATATCTTATATCAAATTATCTTAAATTGAATTTATCATAGCTTTTTGTAACAGTACTATTAATTATTCTTTACTATAAGATTAATTTATGAAATTAACTTAATTATAGGCTAACAATATTCAAGACTTAAATCATAAACGAGGCAAACGTTATCTAGATTTTAGTTTTGAAATTGAAGTACGAAGTATCTTCAAATCAATATAGCATACCCGTATTATAATCCACACAGGTTTAATATTATATCGTTAGATAAATTTTATTGGTCTGCAGAAACTCTCAAATAACACGTTAATTTGTTAACTTATAATTGTAAATTTTCGTAACTCATTCTAAATTTAATCGATGGATTATTTTAGTTACGTATTCTTGTTACTCTGTTGGTACAAACTACAAAAAACAGAAACCAAGAAAGGAAACCATGTAGCACATGCGGTATGTCATGTGTGTAACTAAAGGAATAAAAAAAATTAATGTTTGGTCGTGATAGACCAGTTTTAATTCTTTATTTTTGTAAATCATAAGAACTCTAGTTATATAAACTATTTATCGCTTTCATCCCCAGATTTTCCTAAGCGCTACGCCAATAGTGGCCTATAATCCCTATACTAACTTGTATTATACATGTATATTAGCGTAGTCAGGCTTTGAGATGGAACAGAAGCTATGATACAGTCATCGAGTGGCATTGGTATACCTCAATCATCTCTCTACGTGGTTACTAACAGTTTGTTAATAGTCCTTCGATATTCCTAGCTGATGCTAGGAACCGATTTAGTTACATTTTTTATTAAATATTAAAAATTATTGACTAATTTGTTTATTAATTTATTATTATTAATTGTTATCTATTATTTATTGCTGTAGATTTATTATTTGTTTATTATTGATTTATTATTGATTGATTGTGAATTGATTTATTGATTTAGTAAGAATTTAAAAAGGTTTACTATTAATTTTAAGCTATAGACATAGAGCAAAGCTAAGCGTAAACCTATCAAAACTTTTGGTAATTTCAACCTACTACTTAATAAAATAAAATATTTAAATTATATTATTAAATTATAATTACCAATTTGACGCCATGGCTAAAATCAAGAAGGTGATATTGTTTTATAATTACTCTATGGTTTTAGCGCACTGACGGCGGGATTAGCGCACTTGGTTTAGTTGCGCGTCAATTATCGAAGTTAAGCTGCATCGACCTCGGTTAGTACTTTGTGGGTGACCACCTTGGAAGACCGAGTGTTGATAAAAGCTTAGGAAGGAAAA
This sequence comes from Enchytraeus crypticus, assembly GCA_905160935.1. Classification (NCBI taxonomy): domain Eukaryota; kingdom Metazoa; phylum Annelida; class Clitellata; order Enchytraeida; family Enchytraeidae; genus Enchytraeus; species Enchytraeus crypticus. The sequence continues at coordinate 645,122 of CAJHZI010000510.1, forward strand.
AATCCCAGGGTTATGAATGGTTATTCTTAAATCCGCGCCAGCTGTAATTGATGCGCCATCAAAAGGCAACGATTACTAATAACCATGGAGAGGAAGGAGGAAATGGGTCTTAAACAAGCATCTGTGATTCCTGACCCAGTGTGCCGCTATGTTATGTTTAAAATAGTGTTTTGAAGACACGGGAATATAATATAAAATTGAAGCACACTTACAAATACACAAATGTGTAGTGTCATACGTAAATATGTGCGCAGTGTCCCAAGTAAATCCGTGCGCACTGTCATACATAAATAAGTGCGCTGTGTCACACGTAACACTGTACATACACATTACAGTAGGCTCATAACTTAGCTGATATGTCTTGTGTTAATTTAACGGAGATACCAGCGTAGTTAAATCCCATCCATTCGGAGTGTAGTGGTTGTAGTTTTGTACTCTGTTACCTGCCTAATCTAAACTCCAAAACTCTAAAATCACTTACTAGGGATAGGAGGCCGGCATATTGGTAAGGTGTACGATTGCGGATCAGTAGGAACAGAGTTTAAACCCAGTGCTCTCCCGATCAATTGTACTACCTGAGTGGTGAATAAAAGCTATATATATATATATATATATATATATATATATATATATATATATATATATATGACGTCCCTGACATTGCCTTATGGCGAGGAACCGGACGTTAAATTCTTATTGATTGATTGATTGACTGTAAGTGCTTTTGAGACAGGAAAGTGGCATTAAATGTGGCTGTGATTTTAACTTTTATTTGATGCGCAAGTAAATCACATTAATACGGAGGCTAAGGTACCATTCAGTTGGAAGATGTAAAAAAGCTAATGTTTTTAGCTAATGTTAACGTCAGTTTCCTCACGCGAAGGCGATGTCAGTGACGGGCGAGCCCAGGATTTGAACCCCGCACATACCGATCCGCGGTCGAATATCTTACCGACATCGCCACTGTCTCCAGCCATAAATGACCACACGAACTTTCCATATCTGTCTCATACAGCGTCGCCCCTTACAACTCGGACAGCAAACGATTGGTCTATTCCGCAAAGATTTAGGCGATATTCCCAGGTTCTTTCCTGAGGCTGATATTTAAAGTTTCAATTAGGAGACCCAGAAGATGAAGGAACAGCCTGGGCGCTATTTAAATTACCAGAGAATTGCAATTACGAGCACTGAATTACACTTACTGAATTATACTTACTGAAGTACAACTACTAAATTGCACTTATGTGAATTACACTTACTGAATTACAATTACAGAATTACACTTACTGAATTACACTTACTGAATTACACTTACTGAATTAGGCCTGCACTTAATTAAGTGTATTACCCTGAAATCTCTGACTCGATCTATTCTTTCAGAAGCCAATATCTTCACTCCATTACACAGACAAACTATTACCAAATAATTATAATAATAATTAATAAATTAATAATAATAAATATTATTTTATAATGTTTAATCAACGCTAAAGTTAATCGGACTTTTAATCGATTCTCGGAGACAGCTGAAGGACAAGTCATGATGGTCTCCTGCACTCAGAAGTACAGCCTGATAGTTTTAGCTCTGCTGGGATGCTGCGTGACCTATGTCGTCTGCATCAGCTGCTACGAGTGTGAGGGGGAGAGCACTACACCAGGTGTGTGCAGTCCTCCCTTCAACACCTCCACCATGACTCAGTATCTCACCCCGGGGTGCACTTACTGCGAAACCATCGTCACTAACACAACAGGTTTGTCGCTAAAATACTCAGCTCAGACTAAACTCTATCTATCCTGACTTCACGATATAAGAGATCTGACCTCCCTCTTCTATCATATTCTGCTAAATCATCACACTTTTCACTCCACCAATGATATTTTGCTTTGTCTGTAATTTTTCTAAGTTCATTGTTTATGCTTCTGTATTTCCTTCGGCCATGACTGGTGTCAATACTTTTCCATTTCCTCCTTTCATCCATTTTGTCTAGCATCTCACACTTGTGATCAAAGGTTTTTTAGCCATATTTACTGTAAGAAAACCATAAACTTCTTTGGCACTTATTTTAATAGCCTCCTTAAGCTGACACCATCTTTCATTTACCCCTGTTCTTACGTAGTCCTTCATTTCCTTAACTTTTCTTTCCACTGCTTCCTAAAACTGACTTCTTTTTTCGTTCAATCCGTTCAAATTCCATCTCTGACTGCTTTTCTTCTTATGTATTTTCTTCAGTAGTAGTGGAATTCAGACCACAATCAAGGGCTTATCCAAGCTTATCTTATAACATCTGATACAAAACTAATAATACAACTCAACATCATCATCATCATCTTCCCTTAAATCCCAGTTTAACCAGGGTCGGGATACGAATAGACTCATTTATCAATAAAACTAATAATACTACTAACTAATATATTTATTCTACGTTGTTTGTGTTCTTGTAGTGCAGAATCTTTTGTTGTTGTTGTTGTTGTTGAGTAGAATCTTTCACCTATTCGCTGACCTGCGAGTCTGGTAGCCCAGTCCCGCAATCATCATGTGGCCTTGACATTGGTCAACAAGTTCAGTGTCTCTACGTGACAACAGACAACGCTACCATTGCTGGATACAACCCAACCACAAGTACAACAACAACCACCACCACCACATCAACTACAACAACAGCATCAACAACCTTTAATACATCTGTTACAACAGTGGCCGGCTCTAATGCGCTACAACATACGACGGCGGGTCTATTCCTAACTCTTTTTCTCGCTTTGATTGGAGTAAAATGATGCGATTAGACGTTCCTATGGACTACGAAGTTGATTAATACTCGATGTTTAGAACTGAGTTACAATAACATAAATGTTGAAATGGAATAGTAGACAGATATATGTAAATAGAATATAGTTGATTTGTTCCAGTAACTACAAGTAACTGGTATAAATATCCAATCTCTCAGTAATTAACCAATTTATATTTAATCATTACAAAATAAGGAGCAGAGCTTCAAGATGATGATGATGAGTTATCCATTCAGTCGAAGCCGACTCTTGGACACTTTATGAACTATCTGTCTCCATGTATCACGATTTCTTACCGCCTCCCTCAAATCCGCTATGCTGGTGTTGAGGTCAAATTCTACAGTATCAAGCCAATGCGTTCTTTGACGACCTTTCCTCCTTTTTCCACTGATATGTCCTAGCATAATTGATTTCTCAATTGAACTCGCTCGCATGACATGTCCAAAGTATGACAACATTTGCTTTGTGACCTTCTCTTCAAGAGAAATACTTGGTTTTATGCGATCTAGCACATCTCTATTGGTAACTTTAGCCGTCCACGGGACTCGTAACACGCGTCTCCAACACCAAAGCTCGAAAGCGTCGATTCTCCTTCTATCCGCCTTTTTAGCGTCAAACTTTCGCATCCATAGGTGGCAATTGGGAAGACTATCGCATTGACTATCCTGCATTTGGTAACGAGGCTTATGTCCTTACTCTTCCAAATTTCAAATTTAGCGTAGAAGTAAAACGGGTGTTCAAAAGTTTTAGTGGAACAGCAGTTTAACTGAAATTAAGAGAAGTTCTGTTATGCACTTCAATAATTGGAAAAAAGCTGGCAGGCCTACTGAAGGCCCAATATATGACGCAAAGTCAGATGCGCATAAGAATTATAGAAAAGCAATTAAGATGGCTAAAGTAAATTCAAAAAATTATATTTCTGATTAAGTTACAGCAAAGTCTTTTAGACAGTAGCGACAAAATTTTTTGGAGAAGTTGGCAGGGGTTTTTTAATAAAAAAAGGCTCCAATAAAATAGTTAATGTGGATGGATTACAGGACCCTCATGAAATTGCAAATCATCTTGCAACGAATTTCAAAAATGCTTGCACACCAAATTCTGTAGCTATCCATAATAATTTTAACGAAGTTTATAATACGTACAAAATTAAACATTCAAACTCTGTGGGAGATTGTATAATTGACAATGTTTCGGTGTGTGATGCGATCAGTAGCTTAGGTATGAATAAGTCCTCAGGGCTTGATGGGCTAACTGCTGAGCATATAATATTTGCGCACGATTCCATTATTGTAGTTCTGCGTACACTGTTTAACATTATGATTTACACGGGTCTTCTCCCTGGTGCCTTTGGAAGGGGCAAGACAGTTCCAATACCTAAATATAAAGGTTATAAAAGAACAGTTACTGCTGATGATTTCAGGGGCATTACGATATGCCCGATAATGTCCAAAATCTTTGAAAAATGTATACAGAAGTTTATCAGAGTTGATACGTCAAAAAGACAATTTGGCTTTAAAAGCAAGTTGGATGTATTAATGCAATTCATTCCTTGCGGAAGGTTGTTCGTTATTTTAATGATAGAAATAGCACGGTTAATATTGGCGTAATCGACCTTCGTAAAGCATTTGACAAATGTGATATATATGGTGTTCTGCATTTGTTGCAAAGAAAAAATGTAAATATAAATATTATTAATACGTTAGAGAATTGGTTTGGGAAGAATGGCACAATAATAAATTGATTTGGCTCAATTTCTGATTATGTACCATTAATATCTGGAGTTAAACAAGGTGGAGTACTTTCGCCTATGTTATTTGCACTTTTTGTCGATGACGTATTAGACAAATTAGAATGTTCTCGTTATGGCTGTTTCATTAACTACCATTGTTGCAATAGCTTCATGTATGCGGATGACATAGTCTTGCTTAGCGTAACGGTCAGTGATTTGTAAAAATTATTTGATATCTGTGATAGTGTTTTTTCTAAGTTAGACTTCCCATAAATGTTGCCAAATGTCACTGCATTCGAATAGGACCAAGATGCAATGCTCTTTGTAAGCTGCTTTGCATAAGAAATACATTCATTAACTGGGTAGATAAAATAACATATTTAGGTATAAATATTATTCGCGCAAAATCTTTTAAATGTGATTGGAAAAATGCAAGGGGGAAATTCTACATCGCTGTTAATACTATTTTAGGAAGGCTTGGTACCCAGGCGCCAATAGATGTGTTGATGAAACTGATAAATTCTCAGGCGTTGCCGATATTGTTATATGGTATCCCTGTTATGAGTCTTAACAAATCAGAGTTAAAGAGTTTCTCCGATGCATACAATAGCGTCTTCTCAAAAATTTTCAATTCATTTGACAAAAATACTCTACAGTATTGTCAGTGGTACTGTGGTTTCTGGCCTTTTGAGATATTATATAATTATCATAGGTTTATCTTTTTGCATAAATCAGTGATTTCAAATGGTTTAGCTGAGAATTCAGAGGCTGATTATGATGACTACTTGGACTATGTAACCATTAAAAGAAAATATTCAATTGAGATTCAAGACTCATTGGCCTGTATCAGGTATAAATTTTGGAATTATTTTAAAGAGATATTGGCATAGCTAATACTAATGATATATAAGAAGAGTTTGAGTTTGGTACTTTAGTTATAAATGTTTACTTTCTTTATTTTCTTTATATTGATTTATGTTGTGTTTATGTTGTGTTTATGTTGTGTTATGTTGTGTTTATGTTGTGTTTATGTTGTGTTTATGTTGTGTTTATGTTGTGTTTATGTTGTGTTTATGTTGTGCTTATGTTGTGTTTATGTTGTGTTTATGTTGTGCTTATGTTGTGTTTATGTTGTGTTTATGTTGTGTTTATGTTGTGCTTATGTTGTGTTTATGTTGTGTTTATGTTGTGTTTATGTTGTGTTTATGTTGTGTTTGTGTTGTGTTTGATTTCTATTGTATGTGTTTCTTACTGCCATGAATTTGGTGAAATAAAGAACATAAATTTTCATCATGCCAGTCATCGTATGATGAAAATGGAGCTTCAAGAACAGCATATTATATTTAGTATACATACATGTGCATCAGACAAAGGGTTGAGTTATAATATGAAACTTTAAAGAGGTTGTAACAGACGAAGCCAGACTGCTTGCTTCCGAAGAATATATATACACATGTAGATATTAAAGAATATATATATATATATATATATATATATATATATATATATATATATATGTATATATATATACTAATATATATATATATAGATATATATATATATATATATACATGTATATATATATATACATGTATATATATATATATATTATATATATATATATTAGTATATATATATACATGTGTATATATATATACATGTATATATATATATTAGTATATATATATATACATGTATATATATATATATACAAGTATATATATATATATATATATATTAGTATATATATATATACATGTATATATATACATGTATATATATATATATATTAGTATATATATACATGTATATATATACATGTATTTATATATATATATATATTAGTATATATATATACATGTATATATATATAGATATATATATATTAGTATATATATATACATGTATATATATATAGATATATATATATTAGTATATATATATATATACATGTATATATATACATGCATATATTGGTATTGATATTATATACACATGTAGATATTAAAGAATATATTGAGCTATCGATAGTGCTGAATGTATACAGTTTCTAAATCATTCTCAGCCGAAACGAATTAAAAAGATGAAAATATTTATTTCAATGACACCTTATTCTTGCATCCCAGTCACGTATTTATTCATAGCTTACAGATGCTTTTAACTAGTGCAGCTCTATGACTTGTGTTCTCAAACATGGCTGTTATAATGGACGAAAGTTCACCGGGGGTAAAATGAAGGGCTAGGGGGCCTTGTCCCCCCGCCCACCTGTTCTCTACCTCCCTCAAACTGTATCCTAATAATTCTGCAAGTTCAGTGAATTTAAGCCAACAAGGGACATGTTTATCTATAAGTACACTAGTATTAGTAGAAGTACTACCAGCTACGCTAGTAATCTTAGTACAACTAGAAATTGTATCTTGGGTACTTACTGCCACAGTACCGCTACACGGTGTATTTAACTGCATAAGTGGGAGTTTATCTGATAGAGCCGGTTTCGTATTCGATGTTGTATTTGATGATGTGGGTGATAAAGTACTTGATGCCGTACTTGATAGAGTATTTGATGTTGTACTTGATAGAGTATTTGATGTTGTACTTGATAGAGTATTTGACGTTGTACTTGATGGAGTACTTGCTGCTATACTTGATAGAGTACTAGCTACTATACTTGATAGAGTACTTGCTGCTATACTTGCTGCAGTACTTGCTATACTTGATGGATTACTACCTGCACTCTCGCCTAATGCTACACTACTAGCAGGAGCTAGTATGTTATCATCCATGACAACACCAGCACCCCTCTCCACCCCACCCAATGCCTCACCCTCTTCTCTCGACGTGTCCTCACTTTCATCATACTTCAGGACATCCGTTGGGCTCCGTGAGAGTCCATGAGATAGGCCTTTGACTGAGTCCTGTCCGCTGTACTGAATATCCGAGGAATCAATTTTAACAACCTGTGATAAGTCCAATACTTCCTTATCAGTACTCAAAGAGAGCTTATCAGATTGATAAGAAGCCTTTGCACCACTTAGAGCCTCGTCATCTTCGACAGCACCCACGGTTGTCTGATCAGAAGACTGGTCAGTCTGGAATAGATCAATGCAGGAACGGATGATGACTTTCAGAAGCGAATGCAGCCTTTCGCAATCTTCTGCGTTGAATTCTGACACGCTTAGCACTCCGTTCATGATGTGATCAAGTACCGCATTTACCAGAAAACCTGAAAAATAATAGCAAAGTTATGTTGCAAATGTTAGTCATAAGGTGTAATAGATAAACAATGCAGAATGTATCAAAGTCCATCACACTGGATTTCAGTAACCAGTATGTCGATCTGACCGCAGTTATAAGATTTTATATTTATTAATAAAGGTGTTTAAAGGTGTTTATTATGATCATGTAAAAATAATATTTTCTATTATGGCTGGAGCCAGTGGCGATATCGGTAAACTACTAGACCGCGATCAGTATGTGCGGGTCCAAATCCTGCGCTAGACCGTCACTGTCTTTGCTTTCGAGCGAGGAAACTGACGTTAAAATTAGCTTTTTTCTTTACGAGCAATTTTTATGACTACAAGATTGTACTCCATGTAATAAGCGAGTTTGAAACACCCGTCTCCTTATGGCGTAAAAGCTAAAGCTGGTAAAGCTAAGGTTAACGTCAGTTTCCTCACTCGAAAGCGATGTCAGTCATTGTTGCTCAGATGCGAGTGAAGCCTCAAATCTTCTTCGGGTCTATTTTTTATTTTATGTACTTTTATATTATCCAAGAAGTTATAGCGATGACGAGAGTTCAATAGAGTGCCACCGTCGTCAGTAATAACATCGAGCAGGGCATAATCAAGTGAATCAATCATATGAATATAACAGCGCACGGATGCAGTACACAGCGTACTGTTGGAAGTAAATTAACAACGTACAAACGCGCTAGGCGCATTAATATTGACAGATATTTTATTTCACGAAAATCACAATGACACCGTACACTATTCAGAGAATTACGTGAAGATTGACACACAGACCCGAAGGCTCTGACGCATGCCTAATAAGATTACAATTAACTTAAAAACAGTTCACGGTACAAAATTGCAATTACTCATATCCAAAATAATGATAAATATGAAGTTAATAGATTTGGCGGTAAATAAAGAAACTATTTGTGTAAATATGTGCGTGTGTGACAGCGTGCTATTGCAAGCAGTAGGGATAGGTGACTAAAGTTTATCAGATATCATTAATAAAATAATATAAACAGTTTCGATAAAAAATTACATACCCATTCCTCGATGATAGACATTCGTTGGTAACACCTGCCTCCATTGTTTACTTGCAGCATTCAATCTGTCAATCATTCTAAGCACCGCCTCCTCCACATCAGAACCCTCATCCGTTATACAGACAAACTCCTCCCTATCTTTAAGCCCCGCCCCTGTCACACTTAAATCGTCAAACAGGCCACGCCTTAGTGACTCCAGATACTGCGTAAAGCTATCATTTCCATTACGACGCAATTTTTTCACTAGATTACTCATTGAAATGTCAGGGACGTCCCTGACATCACTTCCCCTCCACCCACTGGATTTCCTCTGACTCTCCCCTACACTACTCACTCCAGGACTCGTTTCCCTGAAGGATCCCATAGATCTGGAACGATCCGGACTGGGCAGCCGGTCGAAAGACGGAGACCTTCTAAAGATCTCTCGAAGACCCACAGCTGGACCATCTGGCGCTAGAGTGGCTCTGGTTGCGCTAGATCCAAGGTCAAGGTCAGGGTCAGGGGCGGGGCAAAGCTTGCGTTGAAAGGTTCTGTCGATAGTGATCAAGTGATGCGCCACATACATGTGGTTGTTGTGTAGTAGAGCTGTTAAACATACATACGGTTGTTGTGTAGTAGAGCTGTTAAACATACATACGGTTGTTGTGTAGTAGAGCTGTTACACATACATGTGGTTATTGTGTAGTAGAGATGTTAAACATATATGCGGTTTTGTGTAGTAGAGCCGTGAGCTTACACAGGAAGATGATGCAATGAATAATGGAGATTTAACAAAGAGATGATGCAGTGATTATCTAGCAAAAGAAAATTGTCTAATATACTTAGATATAAGACTTAAGTATGAGTAGCACTCTCACAATTCAAAAATGTTATTTTTAATTTATGCGTCATATGCAAATTTTAAAAATATTAATTCAAGTCGAACGGATATACCAGAATCATAGGAATTCAACTACAGCGTACGATATATAACTACATTAACACATAAAATTCTATAAAATCTAAACCATCACACAGAAAGATTGCCTAGACGATTAATAAATTGACTGCACGGTTAATTATAATATTTATTGTTAATTTATTAATTGATTAATTGATCGATTGCTTAATTTTTAATTTATTAATTGAATGAATGATTGACTAACGATTGATCAATTGACCGACAAATCGATCTATCGATTTATTGACTAGAGAAGCTCTAATGACGTCCCTGACATGGCCTTATGGCGAGGAGCCAGACGTTAAATTCTTATTGATTGATTGGTTATATATTGATAATGTTACCAGATGAGTAAACAGGATAGTTTTCTCAGGGAATGACGCCCCTGCCCAGTAAATGCTAGTCGAAGCTGAGGAAGGCATAGGGGACCCACCTCATCATAAGCAGAATCCCCCAAGTATAATAGTATATGAAAAGGAATGTTATATATGATTTAAAGATACACTCGTACGTGGACATGAAAAGGAAAGCAGAAGACAGAGAAGAGTGGAGGGGTTATATACCATGGACCTGCCAGTAGGCAGTGGACTAAGAGAGAGAATGTTACCAGCTAGTTGGGGCTGGGACAGCAGCAAGCTATCAGAGCGCTGAGGACTCGTGTCTTTGAACAATTCCACCATATCCTTGACCGCCTGACACAAATGTGTAGCCACCTGGTGGCTGGAATCCACTGCCTCACTCAGGTTATCATAGGCCAGGCACACCAGGTTTCTCACACTCGAACTACAGTCAATCCATTTTTATGTTCAACAATCAATCAATTAATCGATTAATTATATTTTTAGTTAGATATTAATTCCAGAAATTGCTAGAAATATGTAAACGAATGGAAAAGTCTCAATCCGGGATTGACTGATGATATGATTTGGGACATATATGATATGGGACAGAGAGGATTTGAGAGAGTCTATTCGTATCCCGATCCTAATTAAACTGGGATTCAAGAGAAGATGATGATGATGATTAGTTACATATTAATTTTGAATTAATATTAATTAATTAATTAATTAATATATTTTTCGTTGTCCCTGTGTGATTCACAAAGTATCACACGATTCTTACGATTCATGTATGAAAGCTTTCAGAAGATTTTATTAAGATAGTGACGATTCCAAATCTCAAGAATTCTAATGCTGTCGAATGTTCAGAACACAGAATAATAATAATCTTAATAGAAATAATTAATTCCGTATTAATGCCAATAAAAAAGCCAATCTATGTTAATATATGGCGAATTTATCTGCCAAAGAATTACAAATAAGTACTACAAATATAAAAAATAATAGTACTAATAAAATAAATAAATAAATAAATAAAATACAAATACATATCGGCTGAGACCTGATTCGGCAAACAGGAAGCCGGTAGCTCTTGGTGGCGGTCAGTTCTCTGCAGACATTAACAAAAGCCAATCTCTCAGAGTGTTCCTTGCTGAGAGTCTCATCATCAGCACAGCTGTCATCACTCGATGAACTGATCGAATCCCTCCTTCCTCTCTCCATCTCTTCCATCTCATCCACTTCAACTTCATCAGTCCCTGTCAAAGGCTTGGAACTGAAAGTATCCGAAAATAGCATTTCGTACTTTGAGCTTTCCTTTCTCTGGTCATCACATCCAACGACCACTGTTGGGATCTTGATCTTTGTGGTGGATTTCTTCGCAGAGTTGGCCAGTCTCTCGGCAGAGGTCAGGCAGGGACCTAGCGGTTGACAGCTAGATACTAGAACAGTCTGGATGAGATCAGAGCTGACGAGTCTGAGGGTTTGAAGGAGGAGCTCTCGACATCTGAGGGAGCAGAACCTCTGGACGTGAGCGTCGAGGCAAGAGACGAGGTGGCTCTCAGCTGTGAGCAGGTTCTGCTCCATGAGCGTCCGCTCAAACTGCTCCGCCAGTGATGATATCTGAGCATAATATGATCGCATTTTCGTTCAGTATTCTTTTATATAGCATAACATATATATTTATTTATTTATTTTATATAACATAACATAAATATCTTATTTTATAATAACATAACATTCTGTTATGTTTCCCCGTGTTATATCGTTTGAAGAATTTGACTAACCAGTGACTGCATGAGTCGTGGAAGGCGACTAAAGCACACACCAACGTCAGAAAGGGCATTCAGTTGGTGAGCGCCTGGGCTCCAGTAATTGCTACAAAACTTAAACGCATGGATAAACTTCAAAAAAATGAAAGTCTATTCGTGTCCTGACCCTGGTTGAACTGGGATTTCAGGGAAGGTGATGATGATGATAACATTCTGATATGTTACGTTATTATTCTTTTAAAATAAAGCACATGCCTAATTACTTCACCACTGCTCGCTGTTTCTGTTTTTATTTGTCTGATACTGAATAGCCTTACCAGTACATGTGAACTGCGCTGGGTTGTCCAGCCCTTACTAACATTTCAACTTAAATAAATTACTCACATCTTTTTTGAAGTGAAATAATGGAGAAAATAAGAAATATTATACAAATAATGAAATAATAATATTATACTAGAAATATTATTGATATGAAAATTTACTGATCTTAATGACGTAATGGCTATTGAAGGCCTTAAAGCAAAAATGGTCTACGTTTCAAATAAAAGCACAGCAACTTTCCGTATTTCCAGTCTGTCACTTCATATTGTGTGAATCGGTAGAAACAAAAGGTAGCAAATGCCTGATGTTAAAGAAACAGTAGCTAGAGTGGCACGTACCTTGCAGAAAGTTTTCCACGTGCACTTGGGATGTCTCAACACTCTCGCCAGACAGTTGACATACACCGAGTCGATCATACGAGTGGAGATCAAATCTCCTATCAGAGTCATCAGGCTGATCTTTTCCATGTCCCTATCCGAGCTCTCGCATCCTGTCGACAAATCCCCTGTCTCCGCTGTTTTAAGTGCACCGTCTGACGTCATTTCTCCGGCGTTCTCAGTCTCCCGCACTTCAACAAGCTGTGATATAGTATTGGACGCTTCCCCATCCCTAGGATCTTTATTTTCGAAATTTAGGGATCCTTTCATCGAAAGTGGTGGATCCGAACTAAGCTTGGCGTTTGGAATTTCTTTCCGGTGAGACACGGTACAGTTAGAATTGGGCGGATCTTCCGCACGGGACTCCTGAGTGTGGAACTCAAGTCCTTTCACTCCCGAGGAAGATCCAGAGAGATCCGTTAAGTCGAAGGGTGGTACAGAAGTACCAGTCGAATATTTTCCAGTAGTGGTTGATCTCTCAGCTTTCTTCTGATAGACAAGCAAATCCGAGTGATAGAAAACAGTGGAGGAATTATAACTTCCGGCGGATACGTCGACCCCAGAAAGACTGCGATTCAGAAAGGAAAAGATGACCTCCAGTTTATGGAAAACCTCTTCCGGAGGTGGGCCCGGATTAGAGGTGGAATCTGGAAGCGATTCTTCATAGGAAGGAAGAGTCGTTATAATGGCGGCCGTTCGTTCGTCCTGCTCAACTGTTTGAATCAGGGTATTGCGGTTCTTAGCCAAGCGCTCAACGCAATATTCCATTAGCCTGTCAGCCAGTAGTCTCAAATGTCCGTCCAGCAGTCCCGTTCTACACATCGCTTCCAGGATTGAACAGCCTTTCTCCTTATTCTGACAAATATTAGTAACATTAAGTATAACCGGAAGTGTGACGCCAATGGACGGAATAGAATCCTGCTGGATACGCCAAGAGATCAGTCCATTCCAGGCATCAACAATCCGGTAGAGAGTTCTATCTCTAACTATGCCTATCTGAGTCCGGATTAAATCCCGAGCTTTTGAGATAAGTACATCCTGTTTTCCTATAGTTCCCAAGGAGGCAAGTATGGAATCAATTTCTTCCAGATTTCTGACGGATCCCGCGTAATCTTCAGCTGAAAGATTTTTATCGATCTGCTGAATTAGACGATAGATGGAGATGAATTTAGAAACCGCTGTTAGCATGTGATTGTATTCAGCGAGACGTTCCGCTGATTCATTCTTGTGAATTGACTTATTCACAACACTGGCTAAAAGAAGCTGAAAAAAAGTTGAAATGGTACTATGTAAAGAAATTAAAATTGCATTAATTATTGTTTTCAAAGATATCTCTTGTTTATTTGAAAGAGTGAATGTTTGCTGTATAAATTTCATCTGCGCGCTGTTCGAATTGTTCCTGACATCACACGGCAAAAAGATTCGGACGCTAAATTTTCAATATAATGCATAGTTTTGACGCTGATGCGAAAACTGAAGCTAAAAAAGTTAAATGTATAAATATTAAAGTTTAAATTCAAGATAGTTTTACATATAATATAAAAAATATTTCTTTGACATATCTTTATCTCTCTATGTTCAGAAAATTTTCATTTTTTATATATTTAAATGACAATAAGCATAGTATATAATAGTTCCGAATAAACAGTCGTTTTGGTTGAAGTATTAATAGAGACACGTTTATTCAGTAAAATACGATGTTAAACTTATATTTATAACTCATCTGACATTATCTTTAATATAAATTAGCTAATTTAATTAAACACCATTTCTTTATTTCTTTCATTAAACATTTATAAAGATCTATAAGTCTATAGGTCCAGTAATCCAGTTCATCGTGATCCTACCTTTCTAATCTGCTCGACCACAGGCTTCACGCTGTCCACTCTCTTCTGAAGGCTGTCCATCATTCTACTAGTCACCGACCTCTCCTTTGACTCCGCCTCCTCTCTCCGGCGAATCACTGAGTCCACGTGATCTTCCATGTGACCAAACTCCGTGGCCAACTGATCAAAGAGCTTTCCCAACTCACTCCGGTTTGCTCCAGATTTCACCACCGCAACATCTAGAGCTACTCCAGGAGAAATCTTCTCTTCATTGGTACCGATATCCAATTCTTTTCTTTTCCCTTCTGGTTTACCACCAGTAAAGTCACAGCGTTGAGCTCCTAGTGTAGCTGTATGGAGATCTTCATCTTTGGTTTTACTTTGTTCAGTTTCCTGACCTTGAACTTCACCTTTCAAATTAATCTCTTGATCAGACTTTGGACTTTGTGCAGCCAAGGAGGCTGAGGCTGAAGATGGAAAAGGTTTCGGAAGGATGCCCTGCAGAACCCTATCAGTGTGGCTAAGATACGAATGAGGCGGGTGTTTTAAGGACAGTTTGGATAATTTAGTTGTACGAGTGGGAGCGCTTTCAGCTGGTTCTTTATTTTCAGAGTTTATTGGTACGGCGGTTCCATGCAGACTTTGTTCTTCTGAGGAACTCTTGATCTCTGTTGTGCTCATCTGGGCGCTCAGTTCAACTGACTTGGCCTTGAGGGAAGACTTAGACCCAACCGACACAGAAAATTTTAGTGAAGGTAGCGGGGAAGTACTAACAACCCCAGAAACTGGGGCTTTGCCAGAGGCCATTGTAGACCCATTGCCCATGTTCAACTGAGTTCTTGCAATCGACTCTTTTTCAGTCAAGTTTTTGGTTTCTTTAACTTTGGCCTTCTTAGAGTCAACGACCTTGATCGCAGAGTCTACGACCTTGGTTGTTGAGTCAACGCCCTTGGTCGTAGAGTCAACGACCTTGGTTGTCGAGTCAATGCCCTTGGTCGCAGAGTCAACAACTTTGGTCATAGTGTCAACGACCTTGGTCTTAGATTCGGAAACTTGTTGATTAATTATCGTATCAGGTCGTGAATGTTCTGACGAATCCGTTCTTTCTGAAGTGTCTTCACTAAACATGATGATTCCTGCATCTGATGCTGTAGTTGAAATACAAACCTCTTGCATGCTGACCGGATTTTGTTCTGGACTAGCAAGCAATGGCGATTTACGTCTGTCACTATCCAGTGATAAAATTACTCTCGATTTGGTAACATCTCCAGCAGAATCTGAGATCTTTTCATTCTTGGACTTTAAAGTCCCAGACGATTGCAAGGAACTCACTGTTACACAGCGCTTGTTGCAGACTGGAGAAGCGGAACTCAAACTGGATTCAGAACTGGATGCACTCAGTGGATTTCCAATTGTTCCCGGTTTTTGGATATCAATTGTATCCTCTTTAGGCATATCAGTGTTTGGTTTCTTCTTGTACAGTTTACCCAATTCCATCATAGAGCTTCCTTGTTTCAGAACATTACCAGAAAGAGGCGATTTATCGGAAGGCATTAATTTCCTCGCTGAAGACCTTTCAGCCCGGATAGAAGGACTTCCGGGAATTGGAGACCCGGAGAAGGGTTGAGAATTAACAACTTTATCCGAGTGAGATACTTGTGTTAATAGCGGAGATTGCTGACGAATAGATGTCAAAGTTTTCTCATCGATCTTTCCCAATTTCTTCTGAGCAACAGTATTTAGTGAATTGGATTCATTTTTATCATCAGACAACTTCTTGGGACTGATATTTTCTACAGCTCTCTCAGAATGAGTATTCGATCGCTGCAAGATTCCGGACTCCACATTACCGGAAGTCACAGGAGATTTGGCGAATGGACTAGAAGGGTTCAACGCTACCCCACTCTCCTCTCCAACATCTGGAGATGTGCTGGCTACGTCACCCACAGAGCTCGGACTCATGCCTTGCTGCCTCAGGGCTGCCCTGTTGACTGCCTCTGTGACTCTACGATGGATGGATGAAGCCATCAGTCCTTCGAGTCCCATTCCAGCAGCCTGTCGCATGGTTCCTGGACTGGAGGTTAGGGTGGAGAGGGAGGGGTTAATGTAGTGTTGGAGGGGAGGGAGTGAGGGTAATCTAGCGGGTGGGGGAGGGGTTTGAACGTCAAACCTCTCCACTGGTCTAAGACTGCCCAACTGATCCTGTAATATGAAATTAAATTACTGATACTGATGCTAATTAAAAAAGCTAAACATTTATTTACTGATTAATTAATTTCATTTTCAATAATTTTACATCTATAAAAATTCAGTTGAAAATTATTCTTCGTAATTGTGTGCCATAGTGATGTCTGCTAAGACAAGCAGGGACTATATCTTTATTACAGGCCTACATATTTAACTAAAGTTCATCTATATATTAAATGTATATAGATTCAAATGTTTAAGACTCTCACATTTCGTATCGCCTATTCAAGAGCCTACAAGAATAAAAGCCTACACGAAAACAATAACAAATAGAACATCTGAACTTACCCTGATTTCAAACTTCAGCTGTTCCGAAGGTCTGCTAATATCCGTCAGTTCAGAGTTGGTCGCCGCTTCAAAGCTTCTCTGGGTCGGCAAATCTCTTTTCTGATAGGCTCTACCAAATTCGAAACGACTGGCTTCAGAAATTTCTCTTTCGTTCTTTGCATTCGATCCCGCCCACTTCTTGTTCAATTTACCCAGTGATTTCAAATATGGCGGTGGTGTAGAACTGACGACGATGTCATTATTCTGCATCCACGAAGGTGCACTCTCCGTTCTGAAATGTCCTCGAATTACACCGCCTTCCATCGAATCTCTGTTGCAATGTGAAGACTGACAAGGCAGTTCTTTGTTCCAATTCGAAGGTATTTTTACTCGATTGCTGGCAGCAGTGTTGGTGGGAGAGAAAGAATCAAGGTGGGATGGTTGAAGAGAGAGGTTGATCTGATTCCACCGCTCATCGGCGAGTATCTCCTCACACTTTCCCATCAGCTCACACTCCTGCAGGATTCTCATCTCAGTGTCTGGAGCAGATTCCATGCTCTTGTATCTCCTAGGATCTCTTCTCCTGAGTCTTCTCCTCGCGGCTAGGCTTCCGGCAGCCGCTCTGCTCAACAAAGAGGCGTCCACTAGAGAGTCCACCACACCTGCAGTGGAGTTGTCACCACGCAACCACTGCGGTGACGGCGAACCTAATGGCATAGCCCGCTCATCATGCTCTAGACCTGGAGTATCCACGGTATTCTGAGTTACAAATTCACCTCGATATATGCTATTGGTCTTACTGATGGGATATTCTACGGTTTCAGTATGCTCTGCCGATCTACCATGCTGATGACGTAACTCGGTTTGATCATCTTTATCTTTTCTCATGTTTCCTACAGAAGATGTCTCATTTCTGAAGTCTGGAGTAGCAGGATACGACCTAGAGTAACCTAGACCGATCTTTCTTCCTACGATATAGAGACCCGGAGATATAGGCGACGATCCGGAAAATCTTTCCAGGAAACCGATGGGGGAGAGACAAGGAGATAAGGAGAGATCATGAGGAAAACCTCGAGGTTTTGTCCTCCTGGTCCTAACGGAAGAGTAAAGTCCATCGAAACTCGAGGCAGGAGTAAGGTTGTCAGTGCAGTAAGCTTGTGGAACACCAGCTTTACCGGAGGAAGTGTCTTCCAGTTTTTGGTTGTCAATCATATTTTGTGCACAGACCGTTGAATCGAATATATACGAGACGGTTTTTATAGGCGATCGAGGTGGTTTTCCCGTGGCTTCCAACTTTTTCGAAGGAATGGCTTCACCTGCAAATAAAAAATGAATTACACACTAGTATGACAATTAGTAGATCTATATTTGGATGAGTGTGAGAGTAAACCTTGCTAGATCCTATTAAGTGTTCATTTATTTACTTTTTATTTATCTATTGATCATGCTCATTATTGGGATTTTTTACTCTAAAAATGAAATAAATAATTGAAAACTCTACAGTAATGAAATCTCTTATCATTGTCATCATTATCATCGTAACAATCATTATTATCACTATCATCCGCCGTCACCGCTACCACCATCACCACCATCACCACCATCACCACCACCACCACCACCACTACCACCACCATCATCATCATCACCACCACTACCACCAGTAGGGCCTACTTATTATTTAAATCGACAACAAATAGGCTACCACTATTGCTATTGAGTATGAAGTTGATTTCAGCCTCAGACGGTCGCTCCATGCTCCTATGTCTTCTCTTAGACAATCTCTTCTTTCTCTCCTGACCCCTCCCTCTTCCCCCTCCCTCTCTCTCTCCCTCACTGCTTGACGGGCAGGGGGTGGGCACCCCTCCCCACAACCCTCCCCCCGAGCTTGTTTCGTTGTTTAGCATCGCAGCGCCACTGCTGTGTCTGCGAATAGCGAGACCCTGCAACCAACATAACATATAACATAACAACAATTAGAGTGCTACAGTCATCAATGACAACATCGAGCACTATTGAGACAAAATTAAGCCGGCGAGCAAAAAGAAACATACAGCATAGTAGATCTATATTTGTACATTGTACATTACATAGATTTTCTAAGATGGAAAACCTGGATTGTTTTCTCAGGGAATGACGCACCTGCCCAGTAAAAGTTAGTCGAAGTCGAAGCTGAGGAAGGCATAGGGAACCCACCCAATCATAAGCAAAATCCCCAATAATAATGGTATATCACAGGGTATGCTATAAATAATTTCAACAGCCACTCGTATATGGACATGAAGAGAAAGACGGAGGATAGAGATGAGTAAAGGCGCTATTGGCTATTGACCTGCCAGTAGGCAGTGCACTAAAAGAGAGAGAAATATGCTAGGGGTCTACACACGTCATGAAAATTTGTTCCATTTCTTGTTAATATATGGAATCATGCCAATAACAACACGTCATGTCATGTGATCATCCTGAGGCTGGTTCCGGCCAAAGATTTCTCTATGATATTCTCTCACAAAACTCTATTTTTCGCCATTTTCTCTATGTTTGCACTTTTTCTTCTTTCTGTTCACTCATAAAGGCTTATTCCAGCAACCTTCATGCTTTCGATGAGACGTCCATCTTCTTTTAGGTCTTCCCACGGTTATCGATTCGTATGGTACAATAATTCTTTGTGATCGATTCGTATGGTACAATAGCAACAGTAACAACTACACATTTAAATTTACGATTTTTTAGAAAATATAATAGCAGTCTAAACAGCATCGAGTGCTTAACATTAGGCCTAAAATGCTTAATTTAATATCAGTTTCTTACAATAAAAGTTAATCATGTTTATCTATGTAATTCGTTAATGTTCGTTTTAGTTAACGTTAGAAAGGACTTTAGAAATGTAAATGATTTAGCTTGTTCGTACTTCAGCAGGAATACAAAGCAAAGTCGCAGGTTCAACGCCTGGTTGCGGCAACTCCAACGTTTTCTTCTTTACATCTGACTTGCTAACCAAAGGTGGTCTACAATGAAAATAAATTCAAAACAATTTTTATTAACTATGCCGTTAAAAAACTATTTATTTATTTAATAATTTATCTGTTTATATTCATATTCTTCTCCTTTCGACTCGACATACTTGCGCTACCGTCACAAAGATAAATTAATATATCAGAATTAACGTTAGCGGTGATAATTAGAATAGGTTTACTCATAGGTCACTGTATTTCTGAGATGGTTATATAACATATAAAGAAGCGAGTGGGCTGTAGTGTGTTTAACGTTAGGGTTCAGAAGCATAATGCTTCTCTTTCCACCGGGATCATTCTGAGACAGTTTAACAGTCATTTAAATCCTAGGAGAAAAACAAACGCGGGACATAAACTGTTCACTTACTTTTGTGTTACAATATCACCGCATGATAATGGTGTTTTATTGTGAAGCTTCATTTGTTGTTCCCAGCCTTTTACTACCTCGATATATCGATCCTGTAATGTAAATAGAAATCGCATTAAAGCAATATATCAACTAGTTATCCAATATTGCAATTAATAGCGCTTAAACTAGAAATTGAGGTCTCAATAATGTTTTTTTCTTTCAATACATTTCTTACTGTTATGCACGAATTTTATCACAATTGATCCATCGTAAGGGCTAAACACTAGCAAACCCTAATACTGATTTAGGATGTGTAAATCATGATTTATGAAGCTGGTTAGGGTAGCCTAAACACATTAGCCACCTACTTGCCTACAATTACGATAAACTTAACATAAGTGTAGACAATTCTGCAGTGTTCAGGAAATTTATTGCGAGTATAATTGTATAGTATTTCACTATATCTATAAATATATACAGTATATATATATATATATATATATATATATATATATATATATATATATATATATATATATATAAGCCTACACTCTTCCATGTCTTCCGTTTTCCTCTTCATGTATACATATGAACGATACTTTAAATCCTCTAGCAATACTTAGTCTTGTGCATTTATATTGTACATTTAAATGATATATGGAGGAAAACCTGTGAGCTGTTTGCAACTTTTTGTGTCCACTTCTCTATCCAACTGTCTGTTAATTCTGTAATCTGTAATAAAAGCAAGACATTTTGATTAACGTAATCAAAATTCAGTTACTACTATTACATACAAGCAATACAAGATTACACTTTTATTGCTTGGTCTAGAACTGCTATTGTATCATTTTATTTATTATGTTAATTTAGGAACGACTTCTGTAATAAGAACGTAGTCTGAGTGGATTATAAGCAGTGCTGAACTTCCACTGACATACCATGACAGTATGTCATATAATTAAGATCTTTTGAACGACGCAGACAATAAATAAATAAGATTATTTACTAATTAATTAATAGCGTTTTATCAAAGATCACCCGAAGCAATTTAACGTAATGTATTGTAATATAGGAAACCACAAGCGATGAAAATGTGGATTACTTCCAAATAATCCATATTTATTACGGATTACATAATAAGATCATAAGAATGATCATTTGAATAAGAATGGAAGAGATTAACTGGACACAAAAAGTTACAAATGAGGAGGTCTTGAGGAGAGTGGGTATAGATAGACATTTGATAAATACTATAAGAAATGGGAATGAGAGTTGGATAGGACAGGGAAAAGTTTAACGAAATTTTTCTCATGGGAGGGGAAAGTTTACTAAAGGAGGTTACAGAAGATAAAAGGAAAGATAAGCAAAGTAGACAAGAAACGTAAGATAGAGAAGAGTGGAGGCGGCATATCCAATGGACCTGCCAATAGGCAGTGCATTAAGAGAGACAGTAACATACTATTAATTGTGCAATTCTTACAGCTAAATGCGTCAGATATAAATATAGAATATTTTTACAATTCTAATAAGTTAAACTATGAACATTTTCATGTCTTAGATCCACTAATGTAAACAAGACTGATAAAAAATATCCACAAAAGCCTATCTAATACTCGTATTTCAATTCTATAGTGTTGTCATCCTGGAACTACATTTTTAAACCATCGTCAACGACGTTCAGGAAACGAATTACAGTAAACAGTAGCTAGTAGTAAATACTATAAGTAAGTAGTAAATTAGTAGAGTCAGTAGTAAAGTAGAAAAGTAACGAATAAGGTAACGAATTACGGTAAATGAGTAGGATTGGTTGTAGGAACCAGGGACGAATGTATGGACATCCCCATAGTGGAACTAATAAGGTAACGAATTAGTGATGTCATCCTGGAACTAATAAGGTAACGAATTATAGAAAATAGAGTAGAGGTGGTATAGGAACTAGGGACCACCTATGGACATCCTCATTTATAGTGAATAGAGAAGAAGATTGGTTTAGGAACTAGGGACAGATCTATGGACATCCCCCCGGCTCCAGGACGTCAGGACAACAGGCCCTGGTTCAGTCGCTACGCCTCCTGCATCGTCCTCATGGGCCTCATCATCGTCATCTCTCTCTTCTCAATCGTCGTCGTCATCTGCATCCTAGGAGTGCCGTACAGTAAGCGCCTCTGAGATACTAGTCGTCAGTGTTGTGTTATTTGTAATGAGGTAGTGTTAGTTGTGTGTGTTTTTTTTGCTGTAAATGAGTTAGTGTTAATTGTAAGTGTTAGTTAAAAGTGATATTTGATAGATTAAATGTTAGGTGTAAATGTTATTTGTTATATTTAGCATTACTTTTTAGTGTTAGTTGGGTTATTTGTAGATGAGTTAGCGCTAGTTGTTGGCGTTAGTTATAAGTGTTATTTGTTACATCGAGTGTTAGACGCTAGTGTTAGTTGTATGTGTTATTTGTTACATCGAGTGTTAGACGCTAGTGTTAGTTGTATGTGTTATTTGTTACATCGAGTGTTAGACGCTAGTGTTAGTTGTATGTGTTATTTGTTACATCGAGTGTTAGACGCTAGTGTTAGTTGTATGTGTTATTTGTTACATCGAGTGTTAGACGCTAGTGTTAGTCGTACGTGTTATTTGTTATAGTCAGTGTTATAGTCGGTGTTAGTCGCCTCAACTTAGAGTTAAATTTATTGTTGACCGAATGATTGACTTACAAATTTAATTATTTTTTAATTGATTTATAAACTGATTGATTGAGTGACTGACTGATGAGCTGATTAGCGAATTGATTGATTCGATAATCGATGATTTATCGATAGATTTAAAATCTGGACAATTATCACTTGAGGAGCAGTTGGAGATTGCCAGAAAGCTCGCGAGTCTGCGACTAACGGTTTATCACATCTCTATTACTCGATTAGTATATTTTTTTTAAACAATTATTTTAGTATCACTATTTATGACAGCTCTTTTACTCTATGCTAAATAAATTCCTCTCTCTCTCTTACTCTCTGTCTATCTCTCTCTCTCTATATATACATGTGACATATATATATATATATATATATATATATATATATATAATATATATATATATATATATATATAGAGTATATATATATAATATACATATACAGTATATATATAATATATATATATATATATATATATATATACTGTACATGTATATATATATATATATACACTGTGTTTTTTATAACTGATACCCAAAATTGTTTTAACAATAAAGTCGTAAGAGGTTGACCGATGTTCTTGAAATTTACAGCACTTGACCAGCAGCCAATTCTACAAAACATAGAGAAATTTCGTTTGAGTATCTTTAATAACGTGAAAGTTATAGTTTTGTGAACATGCGTGGGATCAGATAAGCAATTTTCAGCACAGGATTATGGGCGCGTTACATGCAGCGTAAAATTATCTCTATAAAAATAACCGCGAACACGTCACAAAATTTCAGCTAATACTATTTTGAAGAGCAATCACTTCTTTGCAAAAATTTCGTCAAATACGTGCTGATATGTTCTTAATTGACAAAGTTATTGAACTTTTAATGCATGCATTGCATGTCTGGGTACACTGATATCACCGCAGCCACTGCAGCGGCGTCCTGAAGCGCCACAGTTATAATAACTTCTTCGTTTATTCTCTTCATGCAATGCATGCATAAAAAGTTCAATAACATTGTCAATTAAGAACATAACAGCACGTATTTTACGTCGTTTTGAAAGTAAATGATTGCTCTTCAAAATAGCAGTAGCAGAAATTTTAAATTGCGTGTTAGCTAGTATTTTTATAGAGATAATCTAGATAATCTAAATGTACCACGCCCGTAATCCTGCATTGGAAATTTCTTATCTGACCCCACTCCTATTCGCGAAACTATAACTTTCACGCTATTAAAGATA
Source organism: Enchytraeus crypticus (assembly GCA_905160935.1). NCBI lineage: Eukaryota > Metazoa > Annelida > Clitellata > Enchytraeida > Enchytraeidae > Enchytraeus > Enchytraeus crypticus. The sequence continues at coordinate 669,282 of CAJHZI010000510.1, forward strand.
TTCAAACGAAATTTCTTAATGTTTTGTAGAAGTGCCTGTTGGTCAAGTGCTGTAAATTTCAAGAACATCGGTCAACGTCTTACGACTGTATTGTTAAAACAATTTGGGGTATCAGTTATAAAAAACACAGTGTATATATCCCTCTCTCTCATTATCTCTCTCTCCCTCTCTATCCATCTATCCATCTATCTATCCTCTCTCCATGTACTGCCTATTTGCTGGTCAGTTGCATATGCCTCCTCCATGTACATGTATTTCAGATTTTCTAACAACTACTACGAAATGATAAACTGAACATTAAAAGTGAATCTTGTATTTTTCTTTTTGCTTTAGCCAGTGGCGACGTCGGTAAGATACATGACCGCAGATCAGTATGTGCCAAATCCTGGGCTCGCCCGTCATTGACATCGCTTTCGAGTGAGGAAACTGGCGTTAACCTTAGCTTTAGTTTTTACAATTTGATAACAACAAATCATTTATTGACTCAACTAACTTAATTTCTGCGATAACTGCAGAGAAAGCAGCAGTGACCGACCTACTCCTCGCCATACTATGTTTAACCGACCAGGCCCAGGTCAACGACCTCATGAAGCCCTATCTAAAAGCCCTTTCTGTCGCCCTGCCCTTGCGCAACCCTGTCTATCGAGTCACCGCACAGCTCACGGGATGTAAATCAGGTTCAGCCGACTCTCTCTCATTCGACGACTTCAAAGACGCCGCCAAGAGAGACGCTTTCATCGACGGGTTAACCAATGCAGGGGCCAAACCAAAATACGAGGATGCCCTCAATGCCGCTGCGCTGTTATTTAGTAATTCCCCCGTTAACCCGGCGGCAAAGACCGTGGGGTATGATTTTGCGCGGATAGTGGCCCTAGTGGGAGGTGGGGAGACGAGTCAAAAGGCGCAAGAACTAGCTGATGGGCTGACTGCGCAGACGATTCAAGTAGTTGGAGTGGCGTTTGGCGACAGCAGCGATGCTTTGAAGGACATAGCGAAGGGCAGGGAGGCGATCTACCTGATCAAAGACAAGAGTGTGGTGGAGGCCTATGCTAAGTCGACTGCTAGCAGGTTTAATAAAACTTAGAGACAGCATGAGATCTCTGGTAGGTTTAATAAGACTTAGAGACAGCATGAGATCTGTGATAGGTTTAACAAGATTTAGAGACAGCATGAGATCTGTGATAGGTTTAACAAGATTTAGAGACAGCATGAGATCTGTGATAGGTTTAACAAGATTTAGAGACAGCATGAGATCTGTGATAAGTTTAACAAGATTTAGAGACAGCATGAGATCTGTGATAGGTTTAACAAGATTTAGAGACAGCATGAGATCTGTGATAGGTTTAACAAGATTTAGAGACAGCATGAGATCTGTGATAGGTTTAACAAGACTTAGACTTAGCATGAGATCTGTGGTAGAGACAGGCTGAGTTGGGCTCCATCGATCAATCAAAATAAGCAATCCTTAGATAATAAAACTAATAGAGATCATCAAATAATAAAAACTGTAGAAGATCTTGCTATAGGGTCGGCCAATTGATTCAGCATGATGTTCTCTCTCTCTCTCTTAGTGCACTGCTTACTGGCAGGTCCATGGTATATAGCGCCTCTACTCATCTCTATCTTCCGTCTTTTTCTTCATGTCCACATACGAGTGGATCTTTGAATTATTTTTATCACAACTTTTGATAGACCATTACTCTTGTTATTCTTCATTATTCTTTGTTATACTAGTCTGAGCTTATGGAAAGAGAATTTGATCAATCAATTAATCGATCGTATTAAACCATTCAGATAATCAATTGATCCACTAGTTAAAACTGGTGACCAGAAAGTGAAACTAAATTAAAGTAAATTAATTATGAAACTTCATGTCACCATTAATTAATGAAACACAAGATCGTCATTAAGCCAATCAATTGGACAATTTTAAGAGTTCAATAGTAGGCGATCAATGAATTAAATTTGCAATTAAGGATTAATCAATTAATTTATTTGTTTTTTCATCCGCAATAATATTGGGGCTCATTAGGCAATAAAAAATAGTTTAGCGCCTGTTTTCATACCCACAGAGACCATAAGAACCCCTCGGGAACATATCTAACGTATCAGTATCTTACTTAAACAAGAAGATATCGTATAGCAAACCTTAGAGCTACATTTCTTTATTCTGTCTCTCAGTTCAATCAATTGATTTACTCCCTTCGGTAGCCTACATCCTGGTATCTAATCAATCAATAATCCACTGATCAATCAATAAGCTACAGATCAACAAATAATCCATAGATCAATCAATAGTCCATAGATAAATCAATAATCCAATAAACCAACATTCGGGCATCTAATCAACTATAATGCACATGTCAATAAAGCAATCAATCAATAGTTCAATAAATCAATAGCTTAATCAACAATTAATGAATTAATCAACAGTATAGTATATAATCAACAACGATCCGTAGATCAATCGATAAATCAATCAATTCAATTAGCACATCGATCCATGCCAAACCTTTTTTAAAGAGAGAGTAGAAAAGAAAACAACATACAAGAAAGCTGATAAAATATTTTTAGAATTTAAGATATTTTGGTAAATTTTACATTCCGTTGCCATTTTAATTTGTGCAAATTTTGTATAATCGCAGACTAACAAAGTATAGATATACGAGGATAAAGATAATACAACACTTTATATTGATATAGCACTAGTTTATAGTTTACTCCAGTGGAGTATTGGAAACAGGAAGTGCTATAACTCACAGGATTGTGGACGTTCAGTTGGGACTTGAGGAAGGAGACCTGCAGTGTCAGTTCCTTGATCTTCAAAACACTGGAATCCTACAACACCATCATCATCATCTTCATCATCATCATCGTCATCATCGTCATCATCATAATCATCATCCTATTTAACTAGGGTCGGAATGCCAATAGACCGCCAGTAGTTTATATATATTTCATTTAGTTTGTCAATATAATACACTATATCTATTCTTCCCGTACACGAAATAAGCGTTTTATCTCTCTCTCTCACTCTCTCTCTCTCTCTCTCTCTCTCTCTCTCTCTCTCTCTCTAATCCCCGTCTCACTTTGTCTATCCTCTTTCTCTCTCTCCCTCTTTCTACTTCTCTCCATCTCTACCTGTAGAAGTCATGTTAAATTTAACAATGATTAACTCGCTCGATTATTTAAAACTAACCGAACTCTAGCAAACGATCATTTACTAAAATAGTGAATAATTAAATGTACAAAACTTTACAATTGAAAAATTTACCTGATTGATGGCAACGCTGTTGACAACCCTGGAGATACTGGAGGCGAATGTGAGTGTACTCAGTGTTGCTGTGTAGTCGTCCCTAGCGTCACTTACAGCTGTCGTAAAGTATCCAATAAGCACTAAAGCTATATAAGCATTTAGAGAATGCGTAGTAAACCTTCGAGGTTAGAAAATCCAGTTATTTTGCAAGAAAATACCTATAATTTGTAGCCGATATTTAGTTACATAAGCCCCTCAAGTAATCTTCGCAATTATATCATTACAGCTGCTTGTGATAACGTAATTTGTTATAAGCTTGAACTAGTTTTTTGTGACGGTAGCTCGAGTGCATCGAGTCGTCTTGAATAGAAGCTTTAGGCCTGTGGAGCGTGCCGTTAACATAATACATTACATCCGACCCATCTTCTAATCGACTCCTTGTTCTCTCTGGGCAAAACGTCCAGTTTAAAAGTTTCTAGCATAAATTGAATCTAGAAGAGAAATAAATTATTGTTATTTCGTCAAAATAAAACAATATTTAATCCTTTTAATTTTACCTGTGACTAAAGAGGCAACTACAGTATCTTCTTCGTTTAAGCCAATAATTACTCTTCTTGTTTTCAATCATCATCTTCCCTTGAATTTTAGTTTCTGCAAGGGTTGGGGAACATTTTAGTCCTAGGTTCTTGTTTTCTATGACACTGCTTATTTAACAAATAGCAAATGGGCTAAAGAAATCAGATGGGAACTAATTCCATTGAATAGCAGTAAGCGTTTAGTACTCACAAGCGAGTAGATAGGTGACAGAGTTTCCACCCAGACTTTGCTTGAGGAGGAGAGACAGAGATGTGTCACGGTATGGAATGTGAATACTGCGTCTCCGCACACCCTTCAAGTGCGAGAAACCAACTGGACGAGGCGTCAACAGCAACAACAATATCGAATCAATTTATCAGTGAAGCATCATTATGCTTCACTGATAAATTGATTATCAGTTTGAATTCCAGTTTATCTAAAATCGGATTTGAAAAACTTTGCAGCAATTTCGGCAGCTTGGACCCTCACCAACCGAATGCCCTTTCTGACGTTGGACAATCAAATAATTATCAATTAGTCAAGCAATCAAACAATTATCAATTAGTCAAGCAATCAAACAATTATCAATTGATCGATTAGTCGACCAATATATTAATAGATTGGTGGATTCTAACGGCTAGACTTTTAAAGAGAAGAATAATTAAATCAATCAAAATTCAAGTAAGCAGCAACCAAATTCATGAGTCCGTCAATCAAGAAATCCGCGTCAGTCGCCTCTTACGAACGAACAAGGGCAGTTTCGGTGAATTGCTTCAATTCTCTTGTTTCAAAATTACTCGAGACATTGCGGATGAGGATATTAACGTTAAATTTAGAATTGGTTTAGCAGCTACTAACCTAAAGCCTTGACGATATTATGTAACCCTGTTAAGCCTCTGTTGATACTCTGAGCGCGAATCCTCTGAACACCCAGGGCTGTCGTATCCTGCCTACAAAATAAACTACGTCTAGTTTACATCATCAGGTCAATCAATCAGTCAGTGAATCAATCAATTAATCACTCACTCAATCAATCAATTAATCAAATGGTCAGTAAATCATTAATCAATTATTTAATCAATCAAATACTGAATCAATGAATTAATCAATCAATCCATCAATAAATCAATCCATCAATCAATCAATTAATCAATCAATCAATCAATTAATCAATACATCAATTAGTCAATCAATACAATAATTAATCCATCAAGTAATCAAACAAACAAACAAGCAACTACAATAATGTAAGATGGGGTATTGCGATATCTGAAGAATTTAAGATATCATGTGGTGTGGTGTGACAAGGTGGTGTATTATCACCTACATTATTCTGTATCTATGTGGACAATCTTCTTTCACAGTTATCCAAATATGGATGTACACTTAATAATATATCATATGGTTCATTCATGTATGCAGACGACTTAGTACTTTTAGCACCTACGGTGGCGGAACTTCAACGTATGGTATTGGTATGCTGTGCTGAGCTGGATGCAATAAATCTGAAGCTTAATACAAATAAATCGTACTGTATTAGAATTGGCAAAAGATTTTTTGTTGATTGTCCAAACATACGTATATGTAGTGACAATGGTGTAATTGCTTGGTCTAAGGAAGCTAGATACCTTGGTATAGTCATTGAAAGCAGCAGACGATTTAAGGTGTCCTTTGCACATGTTAAATGTAAGTTCTATGCAGCTTTCAATGCACTATATTCTAAGTTAGGCAGATTGCCTGATATAAATGTCACTATTCATTTAATAGAATCAATAGCTGTGCCTAGTCTGTTATATGCTATTGAAGCGCTAAATTTAAATAAATCGGAAATTAAGAGCTTAGAATTTACTTTCAATAAGGCTTTATTTAAACTATTTCAGGTATCTAGTATGAATGATTTGATGTTTTGCATGAATATATTTAACATCCATTTAATAAAAGATAGATATCAGTTGAGAAAAGACAGATTTATGTCAACGCTGAAGACAATAAATAATATCAACTTACGCAATTTGGTTCATTGACAGTGCTCCCTACATGAATTTATGTATTTATTCGTTGTTTTTCTCTGATGTGTTGTAATGTGCACCATGTTAGTTTGTCACCTTTGTACTGATTTGCTGCCTTTTGGTGAAATAAAGATTGATAATAAATCAATTGAAACATTTCTTGCTTTGTGTTAAACATTAGCCTATATATTAAAGTTACTGAAAGTATATTATATAGAGTTTAGATGGAGCCAATGTGAAGCGAGGATAAAATCAAGCGTCAGTTCCCTGGACACACTGAGAGAGAAAAATACTTTGAAAGAATGTCTCACCCAGAACAAGCGTTTTACAATTATATTACTGCATTTAATTATGCGAATTATTTTATTTCGAATTGTTACCCCGTAATAACATCAAAATGCAAAAGTAATAATTAAATTAAAAATTTAGATGTCATATTTTGGTAGTAAGCAATCTAAGAACAATCTATAAATAAAATAAAGCATTTAGACTTTCTTGAAAAATATAGATTTGAGCTCACGTGACTGAGCGCACGTGACCCACCAGTCTGAGAGGTCAGCTATTAATAGTCTGCTCGGGTTTTCCACTGGAACACCTTCCCTACAGGATGCCTGACTACAGCGTATGTCGTAGACGACGTGCGATTGGCTGGCGCGATGCAGACCACGTGACTTAGTGCTATGACGATGCTGATGACGTATTGAGCTGACCTTTGACAAAAAGGTCAATTCCTCAGTTGAATTGTTGAGGGAAAGAGAGGATAGCCCTAGAAAATAGAGAAAAATGGACAGAGTAAAAGATCAGTTTTCCTATAAGGGGTTACGATAATTATGTATCCCTCATACGTATTTCTTATCAGAATCCTGTATTGTACACGAGGTTCGAAACTAGGCTAGCGATATAGCTGACATCTCATGGAAAGTCCTAGATTTTACTACGACTGACTCGAACGGAAATAGAATTGGAAATAAAACATAAACATGCATCTTTATAAAAACTCCGGATTTTAAGAAAAGATTCAACAACGTGTTGGTGAGACCTGATTGATCCACTAACTGTTGATGTATTCTTCGTTCCTAATGGAAAATTGACCCGGTTCTTTATTTAACAATATCGACTAGTTAAACACTAAGCCATAGAAACACAAGCATTTCGACAAGAATATCGGATTTTCTGAAGATAGCAACAACATCAATAATTACACTACTAGTTTTCAACAATACGAGATTGCTGACGAGGAAAAGAAAGATTCAAAAACGGTGCAAGATTTAAAAACCAGTTTGAATACAGCACTTACCATTCACCTGAGAGCCCAGCAACGGATGCTCTATCACAGACAGTTCTGTTGTTGTTGTTGCTCCACTCTCATCTCTCAAGAGATCTGTTAATTCTTCTCCTGCGACCCCTACAACACTGCATCATACGACACCATACGACTCCTACAACACTGCATCATACGACACCATACGACCCCTACAACACTGCATTATGCGACACCATACGACCCCTACAACATTCCATCATGCGACACCATACGACTCCTACAACACTGCATAATGCGATACCATACGATATCATAGAAAAAAAACACGATATCGTGCGATAGCATACAATACCTTACGCGAATTAATATGTGCTTGACTCGAATTCTGGGCTCGCCCGTCACTCTTATCGCCTTCGAGACGTGAAAGTGTCGTTAACATCAGCTTCACAGATTTTGTAAATTATGCGACACTTCAGAATGGTCTCAAATAGGAGATTGACTGATGATATGATGTAGGACAGAGAAGATTTCAGACAGTCTATTCGTATCCCAATTCTGGTTAAACTGGGATTCAAGGGAAGATGATGATGATGATGCGACACTCCGAAATATAATGTGATATCACACGATATCGTATGATATCAATACAGTATCATGTGATACTCTACGATTTTATGCGATACCATATGATATCGCGTGATATTGTGTGATAAATATATTTTTATACATCTAAAATACTGGTTAAGTTATTTCTAGTGTTAAACCTGATCTCAGTTAGAAACAGCTTCAGTCCCCCTGTATCCGCCAATGCTACCAATTCCTAAAATAGAAAATAATAAAAATTATAACACTCATTTTAATGAAATGATCAACCATGCTGATATCTATCACTTTTAGTATGACATGTTTAAACCGTTTTCTGCGTGTTTGAGACATTTTCTGTTGAATTACTTCTACACGGCAATGAGAGGACTGATTTATAGGGGTATTGGTAAGTCTATTGATAAGAATGCCGATAAGGACACTGACAAGTATAAAGATATTGATAAAGAAGTTGATAAAGAAACTAATATTGATAAAGATATTGATACATAATTTGCTGCCGGGAAAGTCAGGCGATTTTAGGAGAGTCAAAGTCGTCACAGAAATTAAGTTTATCTACGTAATAAATCATAACTATAACGGCACACTGGGTCAGGAAGTCCAGATGCTTGTTTAAGACTCATTTCCTCCTTCCTCTCCATGTTTATTAGTTATCGTTGCCTTTTGATGGAGCATCAATTGTCGCCGGCGCGGATTTAAGAATAACCTTCCATCACCCTGGGATTTTTTCCTTCCTAAGCTTTTACTAACACTCGGTCTTCCAAGGTGGTCACCCACAAAGTACTAACCGAGGTCGATGCAGCTTAACTTCGATAATTGACGCACAACTAAACCAAGTGTGCTAATACCGCCGTATAAGTCACACAGGGTGTGCGGAACTTCAATTCTGCAGCCTCTGGGTAACTCTTTTTACAACACTTAACAATAAACTCTTCTCAGTATATATCTTACAACATATATCATCAAATAAATTCTTCTAAATGTATGTTAAATGAACAAACATCTTTAAGAGATAAAATTTTTACAACACGACACAGAATTACATCATTATGACTTCTTATTGTTATCAATTACATTAGTATTATTTTTAATCATGTAACACACTCTAAGTTACAAATCACGATCGTTTAAAAGCCCTCTGTAGTACAAAGTATTAACATTTATAGATGTGCCATAATGCTAGAACACTCTTTTGATAACGATAACTAAAATATATGCCGATAAATTTAAAATATTATTACTAACCTTACAGAGCTGCTGAAGTATTCCGCCTTCATTCTGCAAAATAGCGACAGGATTGGAGATAAAGCATTACAGACTGTTCTTTATCCGATTCTTCAATGAAACTAAATCTCTAAGCACTAGGAGTGTATGCATGTACAGTGCGGGAAGCTGTTTCACTAAACAGAGATCTTAGATCTTAGGCTAAAGTATTATATAAACACATATTGGAGATAAAGCAAGATTGTTAGCGTAGGTTTCTAGTGATGCCTACAGTAAAAGAACCGTATAGGCTCACTGCACGATTTCACCGCTGATTTCTTAGTTGTCCATTATTTAAAATTTTCCCTAGCGATATATCACCATAAATATCAAATTATTTATACCTAATTTGATAACTACATACAAATACCGATTTCAAATTTTTCAGAGAAAATAGAAGCTGGTAACGCTAATGTTACCGTCAGTTTCCGCATTCGAAGCCAATGAATACTAATAATAAGATGGATACTAATAAACTGATCAAATTCAACACACCTGTGACTGAAGATTTCCAAGCAACGTTTCAGTTTTTCCAGTTCCACTCTGACCATAAAAGATGAGAGAAGCGTTGAGACCTTGTCTGGCGCACTCCAGCAAAACTCTAATCACCTGCGACAATGTATGAATGTAATGAAAGCTGTCGCTGCCAAGGTAACATTTTTATTAGTGTTTCTGTCATAGTTCTCAAATATTTATTTCTTCAAATATATTATAAAACTGATTAGCATAGCAGTAGTATCATTGATTAGAATTAATAGCATCAGTAGCAATAGTGGCGCTCTATTACAAGTACCTTCAGCAGTAAAAATTGAGTATCACCTCAGACTGTCCCATCGTATCACAACTAAAGATTGACCTGGAATCGAATCTTGCAGCTATGATCTGCGCGTCAAATGGACTAACTAACAAGCTATCTTCTCTAGTAATAATTTTGCATTTATGGAGTTTTCAGGTAAAAGCTAATAAAGCTAAGATTAACGTAAGTGTCGTCACTCGAAAGCGATGTCAGTGACGGGGGACCCAGGATTTTAACCTCGCACATACTGATCCGCGGTCGAGTATCTTAACTACGTCGCAACAGGCTCCAACCAGTAGCATTACCACATCTGTTAAATTAGAATCGATGTAGAGAACAGATCCAATGAAATAGGATATAGACAATAAGGTGGATTCTATTGGAGATCAGAGCGGCAGCACGGTACTGGTGTACTGTTTCTACAAACAAACTCTATTCACAGAACACAACCGGTGTAATTGTACGTGATTTCGTTCCTTAAGAGATGAAAGGAAACCGTGTTGAGTCCGGGAAGTTCAAAATAGACCAGCAGAAAACTGAAATGTTTCGAAACATCCGGTGAAAGCAGAAGACTGTGGAATATACCTTTCTGAATACTCTTATCATGAATAATAATAATAGTAATAATAATATGGCTGTAGACAGTAGCTACGTCAGTAGGATACTCGACCACGGATCAGTATTTGCGGGTTAAAATCCTGGGCTCTCCCGTTACTGATATCGCTTTCGAGAGAGAAAACTGATTATATACTGAGCTCGCCCGTCACTGACGTCGCTTTCGAGTGAGGAAACTGACGCTAATCTCAGCTTTACTTTTAAAAGACTACGTATTTTACTAGAGAAGACCAGCTGATTAGAGGCTAGCAATTGAGATGGTATCAGTGGATTGGTCGAAGTTGTGCTCAATGTGACAAATGATCGCCGGCAGTGGGTACGAATATGAATCTTGAACCATTCGCACCAAAATTCCAAACAAGAAGCAAAGGTTTCTGAAGCCTTCATCCCACGTAGACTTGAAATAAATTCTCGTATCCGTATTTAGGAAGTATAACTGAAACGGTAGAGAAACAGATGCAGGCTGAAGTTAGGTATATTAGACGATTTAAAGATCCACTTATACGAGGAAATGAAGAGGAAAGCGGAAGACAGAGAAGAGTGGAGGCGTTATATACCATGGACCTGCCAGTAGGTAGTGCGTTAAGAGAGAGAGAACTCAAACGGGCATAGACTGTTGTGATCTAGACTATAGCGGAAGATTCTGACATATTTAGAGGAGCGAGTTATGCAACAGAGTTGAGAGAGTGAGGCTAATAAATGCCATTCAGCAACCATTGAACAGCCTGCACTGCAAGCATCTACAGCAAATACTCCATCATCAAACATTATCCTGCATCTAGAACTCTTCCCGGCTGTGTACTAGGAAAAACAAATAACACGCATTATAGTGGAATGACCAATCATGTTGTTATCTATCACTTTTAATACCAGTTCTTTAAACTGGGCTTGTGACACATATCTCGTGGGCCACGGACCACGAGATATGTGTCACAAACCACGGGTCACGGGCCACGAGCCACGAGCCACGAGCCACGGGCCACGGGCCACGGGCTACAAGAAACTGTTTAGTACTTCATCAGACTATTAACGACTCTAACATAACATTCTATGAGAACTGAAACAAGCCTTCAGGAAGGGCCAAGATACTCAAACTCAGAACGACGACATTTGCTTTATATCTTTTCCGGTAACTATGCTGTTAACTGCTAATATAAAATGCTCAGAGAATACGCAACTCAAAGTAAATGCCTTATAGTCGATTTTATGACATCCCATTAGATAGCTATCGACGGATTTAGCGAGGGGATAATCACTTCTGAATTTATTTAGTATTTTTTGTTACCAATCGCTTACTCTGTTTTCTCAACGAGTCATACCGAATGCATTGGGCTCAGGTAAACAAGATAATCCAACGAATTTCACGACAAACGACCAGGCACTGCATAGTTTACTTATTATCCATAAATCAACACATTTTTAATTTATTGATTTATCGGAGTTATAGGTGAAACACAACCTGGAAGAGTTTTCAACTGAACGCAGTAAAAGATAAAAGGACTGGAAACAAATAGAAGATACCTCGGGGTGAAGCGTTAGCAGAGCCGAGAGTCTAAAGTGCCGATGATTAGATAATAGAACTTGTGGAAGCCGCTCGAGATTGAAAAATATAAGAGCGAGAGATTGACGGCGAGAGAGAGAGAGAGGTAGAAAGAGAGAGAGAGAGAGAGAGAGAGACAGAGAGGGAGAGTTAGAAGGAAAAGAGAGAGGGGGAGTACGAGACGGATGAGGAGAGTAGACGGTGAAAGAGAAATAGAGACTCTGAGAGAGAGAGAGAGAGAGAGAGAGAGATAGAGAGAGATGGAAGGGAAAGGGAGAGAGGGAGAACGATAGAGATGAAGAGAGTGGACAGAGAGAGGGAGAAATAGAGAGATAGAGACAGAGACAGAGACAGAGAGAGAGAGAGAGAGAGAGAGAGATAGAGATAGAGATAGAGACAGAGACAGAGATAGATGGAGCTAGTGAAAGAGAGGAGAGAGAGATGAACTACAGCAGAGCCAAATATCAGTTTAAAATATTAAATATTTTAAGGTTAGAATAGGGTTAGAAAAATGAGAGAATTTCTTTAGAAATTCTCGCATTTTTCTAACCCTATTCTAACCTTAAAATAAAATGATTATATTTGCCCATCTCTACCAGAGGAAACTCAAGATACATTAACACGATAACAATCATACAAGTAACATTAAGCAACCTTTGTGCCATGGACCTACCATTGTACGGGGCATCGACTAGAAAGCATCAACAATCTACGAAAAGCGGCCACTTATAATCTCTCTGCATGCAATATAGACTCTCAGTATCCGGAGCTTACCTTGGAATGTATGGATAGATCCTCAGCAGGACTCGACTCTCCGTGAGAGGGTTCCTGAGTGGAAGAATAACAGGCATGGAAAGGAAAACTGTCGAATTCCTTCAAACAACTATTTTCTCTTCTTTCCTCTTCAGATTCTATTCTCGTCTCCACAGGAAGTACCCTCTGTAGGAAATAGAAAACAATTCTAAGTTATTAACAAAATCTCGACAAAAAAGAAACAACATCTCGATCAAAAAGAAAGATTTTAGTAGATACAGTTTAGGCTTGGCCTTGGTTCTATAGTGCTCGATGCTGCCATTGCCGACCGTAGCACACTAATTAACAGAAATTATTGTTGTTGCTGTTGGTTTTAATGTTACGCTTCTATAGTTATACTCATCATCGTCATCATCTTCCCTTGAATCCTAGTGTAACTAGAGTCGGGATTCGAATAGACCTTCTTTTCCATTCGTTTTAGAGAAAGTTGTAGCAATTTATGGAGCCTATGGCTCACCAATTACAGTTAATAACAAAAATTAATAATTATTACATAATAATTACTGTTAATATTAATCAATAAACAATTAGTTTAAAATTAACAGTTATTAATTAATTGAAGTCCTTCGACTCCCTACGTAAAATCTAGATCAAAACCAACGTCAGAAAGAGAATTCGGCTGGCGAGCGCCTAGGCTTCAGAAATTGCTACAAAAACTGAAACGAATGGATATTTCTGGTATTTAAGGGAAAAGGGAATTGACTGAGGATATGGTGTGGGACAAAGAGGACTGGAGAAAGTCTATTCGTATCCCAACCCTGGTTAAACTGGGATTTAATGGAAGATGATAATTAATTAAAGTCCTACGATTCACGTTAGTTACAACTACATGCAAATAGTCTAACCTTTAGATGTACCGTATTCCCCACCACGCGGACGATTTCTTCATCAGCTGCAGCGCTGCGAGATATCAATAGAATTATATTGAACTGTTTGATTAAAAAATGTAGGTTAGTTTTCAGTCTAACTTCTTCTATACGAAAAGAAGTCTTAATCGTAAAGCATAACATCAGCACAGTATTGATTTTCAATTCACTCAATTTAATATTGTGTAATATACAATAGAACTAAATCTGTTCTTACTTGGAATAATCTAATAAAATCTTAATCGTTAATCCTAATCTATTCCTGGCTGGAGCCAGTGGCGAAGTCGGTAAGATAGTCGACTGCGGATCAGTATGTGCGGTGTTCAAATCCTGAACTCGCCCGTCACTGACATCGCTTTCGAGTGAGGAAACTGACGTTAATCTTAGCATTACCAGCTTTTACTTCTTTTCTATTTGTGAATTGAAAAATTTCAGCTAAGAAAATTTTTCAACTGAAAAGCGTTAGGAATATTCCACCACTGATGGACGTATTAAACAACAGAGTACTCAACTGACCGACAACTGAACGTGTGCTCTTAGGGCAGACCAGTTATACCACTTAAACTTAAAAACTATGCTTGATACATTCAGCTTTTTTCTTTGGCAGAATCTTGGAGAGAGAGAGAGAGAGAGAGAGAGTGAGAGAGAGAGAGAGAGAGAGAGAGAGAGAGAGAGAGAGACTGAAAGATATCCAGAGAGAGAGAAAGAGAGACTGAAAGATATCCAGAGAGAGAGAAAGAGAGACTGAAAGATATCCAGAGAGAGAGAAAGAGAGACTGAAAGATATCCAGAGAGAGAGAGAGAGAGAGAGAGACAGACAGAAAGAGAAAGCGAGATGTATATTGGCCTAACCCATGTCTCTCTGTTGATCTCGAGACTTTGACAATAACTTTAATGTTATGAGGTACCGCCTCATCTTCTAACATCTCACTTCCAGTTGACTAACTTCTTTAAACAACAACAACAACAGTAACAAAACAATAACAATATCAGCAACAGTAACAACAGTAGCAACAACAACAGCAACACAGTAACAACAGTAGCACCAATAATAGCAATACCTGCAACAGTAACAACAACAATAATAATATCAGCAACAGTAACAACAGCAACAACAGCAACAATAAAAGCAACTGTGCCAATAACAACAGTAACAACAATAACAACAGTAACAACAACAACAACAGTAACAACTTGCCGAAAGTAAGATAATGTTGATAAGATATTTAACCGCGGTTCAGTTTGTGCGGGGTTCAAATCCTGGGCTCTCCCGTCACTGATAGCCCTATAGCGTGAGGAAAGTGACGATAACATTAGCTTTTTTCAGCTTTAGCTTTATCTATAGCACCGGTAACTGGTCTTCAAAGTACAATTATAATCAGAACAAAGCGATAACCTGAGCAAAGATACACCCGTCGTTGTTCACCCCCGGCTTCTAGAAACGACTAAAAGACTACATGTCTACAGTTGTAGTTCTCGTATTTTAGACAATAATCAATTTTGTATAAAATAGCTAAATAATTCAGTAGTATAGTTCTTTGAGCTGAAGATTTATCCGAATTCAAGCATTTTTATACAAACATTTAACACGTAGGCTGACTTGCAGCCGTGCTTACGGTTATGGGCTAATAGCATAGTTGACAACACACTTTGCCAATACTAGAAAAACAGAGAAGTACCCGCTCCATATAGCCTACTCTAGTGACGCCTATCAATGACGCAATGATCTCTTCTACATGTATACCGAAACGAAAGCTAAATCTAGTTTTGCTTTCTGTAATTTTTGCTTACCAAAAGGCTATCTATAGCTGAGAGAGGCTATACTATACAGTCCTAATCCATCTCAAATCCAACACCTGCGATATATCCAACTGTAAACTACTGAAAAACAATATCACGCATAACTCTCCTCACGAAGCTACAGGAAGTCTGTACTAGTTGTAATGCACGAGTTTCACGATGAAGTTATCAGCACATACCACTGAGATCAGCTGCATGGGCCTCTAAGCTCTCAGGTGAATATAGGCCTACACGCCTGCAGCCGTCACTGTTTGTAAAAATTGAAAGAAATTTTGAGGTAACTGAACTTTGACTTTTGATTCTAGATTATAGCTTTAAGGTTCATAGCATCAATAGACTTATCATATTTGCGCAGTGTTTACTTAAGTGAGCCTAGTTATAGGTTATCTACATGTATATATTTATTTACCCAAACAACAGCCTCAAATGCAGAGCTATTTTTACAGTATATTCTCTATATTTTTTTTAGTTAGGTAGGCCTATATAGTAACCATACATATAACAATTTAAGTACTACGTTAACTTTTATAGCTGTAAAGTTTGCTTTTTTAATATTTCCCCAGTTAAATAGAGTAAAAATAAATTCATAAGTTAAATAATACAGCACACAAACATGAATATATAATTTCAAACCAATCGAAATCCATTCAATTAAAATCAAATTTATATCAATCTACAACAAAATCGCTAAGGAATCCACCTACATAACAGAAGAGGACTGTGGAATGGAAAACACTACTTCATTATAAATCAGGAGCCCATTATATTCAATATAAGGATCCCTGTTTCCGTCTGTGATCTTGACTATATTATAGAATGTGTGGACTAGTATAACGCCTCCGTCTAGATTCTGTTACAAGAAAGGACAGGGTAATGTCTGGTCTGGGTCTGTGACCATCGAGTCAGTCGAGTTTTGAAAGTAGAAGAAAAGAGTTGATTTGCGACGTCGAACAAAAAATGTGATTTAGAGATTAAAGGAGAAAAGTTACGTTTCTGAATTAAGGTATTAAATTGAGTTAACTGGTAATTAAGAGGATGTGAAATCAGTAATTAGTTAAATGAAGATATCGATGGTACTATAATTTCTATTATTTAAATTATTATTACATTTTATTTATACCGTCGTGTGCATGTTTATGACTTTATTGATGTTTCTGAGCTGTAAGAATGTACTGCAATAAATGCAAGTTTATTTAATAATTAACGAAAACAAGTAGTTCCATGTGTCATACTCAAATTTTTACGTAGATGGAATTACTGACAACGACTAAGACATATATAATAATAATAACAACAACAACGATTAGAGTGCTACAATTATAATTAAAATAATATACGCACTGTATTAAAAAGTAAACTCGCATTACAGTGAAATGATCAACTGTGTTGATATCTATCACTTTTAGTACCACATGTTTAAATTTATTCCATTTTCCGTATAAACAGTTAGGCCTAAGTGAATGTCCGAGATTTAACTCTGTTATTCATCAGTAAATAAGGATGATGTTATTCGAAACTTCTTACCTGTTCTTGCATATTTTCATAAACATTTAATTGGATCTTTAAATTTGCAAAATGTAAAGTTTAGTACTATGTGGATTTTATTCTGATGTATTTCAATAGATGAAGATTTCGCTGACATTTAGGTTATATAATTATCGATGCATTAAAACGTGTGAGTATGGATAGGGCCGTGTTGCTTCGGTATTGAAACATTAATATCTGGGCTATAGATCGATTGGTTGCCGGAACTTATAATGTTTATGATTGCCGGAACTTGTGATGTTTGTGATGAAAATGCAATCATTAAGTTGACAATGATATGTAATGCATAGGGATCGAAACGTTTACGGTTCAATAATATGCACTATAGAATGCAAATAAACGCTTTAATCTTGTACTTTAAGAAGTGAGTCAGACTTATGGAAATGAAAGTTATCTAAAGTTTTAAATTATAATTATTATAAATATTGAAGTCAAGTATATCAAAATAATTTTGCTGAACTGGCAGAAAATAGGCTTGATGTTTGGGAAATCAATTTAATGAGAAATAAACAATTATTTCACAGATTCTACTCTATCTTCTTGGAATCAGAATGATAATGTACATTGATTCATTAATTGAAATTAAGCTGAGTTTAAGATGACTTTTGAAACAAGTTTGTAATGTTTAGCGTTTAATCATGGGCCAACAGTCTAGTCACGATGCTTCTTTAGCATTAAATGATGGTACAACGACACCTGGAGCTGGTGGACTGGCACCAAAATCAGGTTCTCTGACTCCAAAGCCACTAGACGGCTCAGAAGTGACTCCAGAATCTTCTCAGCACAGAAGTCGTGTTGATAAGCTCTTCCGAAGGACCCACTCCGGTGGCTCCAGCGGAACTGGTAAAATCAAATCTAAGAACCGCACTCGTGGTGGTGGAAATACCCCTGCTGGCGGAAATACCCCTGCTGGTGGAAATACCCCTGCTGGTGGAAATACCCCAGATGTTGGTAAAACACTGAAGCTGCCCACTACATACGATGGAGACTCCTCCAGAGATTCCTCTTTATCTGGAACTCCGAGAGAGTTTCCTGATAGCAAACTACTCAATGTATCCGCCGATGGTATTGACCTTTCTTTCGAAGACAGCAACTCTTCGAGGGAAAATATTGTCTTCGAAGTGGCATCAGAAAACACGGCATCGAGAAGGTCTCCTATTTCCAATGAAATTCATCTTGATAGAGGAAGAGATCAGGGTTCAGATCTTGAAAGTGCTTTTCCTGCTAAAGATAGCCCTCTGCAGGACTTGAAGAAAAGCTCTCATGACTCTTCTTCTATCTCTACAGAGAATCCCTCGTCCGTAGGAATAAAAGCCGAGTCAAACAAATCTGTCGTTAAAGTAGCGAGTTCTCCTGTAGTTGGTGCGAGAGGTACTTCCAATGTGTCTTCTTATTCTAAATCAGATTTTATTAGCGAAGAAAAGATTTCTATAGAAAATGAACCAAATGGCGCGGCGACATTTGGTACGACGTCCAAGCATTTGGTTGATGAGCTGAGAGGTTTACCCAGTGCTAGTGGTCCATGTGCTTCTAAATCTGAAGAGGATGATGTCATGGGATGCAGTGTTTCAGGTGCTGGCAACGAGAAATATTCTGATGCAAAATCTCACATTTCTGATGGGAGCGAAAGTGGAAGGAGTGGATTTGTTAGCAGCCAATCAGGAGAGAGCTTTTATCTGTCAGCTGAAGGAAGCAGAACCAGTAGTAAGAAGGATTTGCTTGAGAGTAAATCAGTGACTACTGCTAAAGAAATTGGTTGGTATATTTTTATTGTATTTTTAGAAACCATAGAAACCGCCGTGTTGTGTCCGGGTTGTTAGAAGAATTGATCAACCGGTGACTGCACGTGTCGTAGAAGGCGTCTAGAGCACTAGAATTCATACCAACGTCGGAAAGGGCATTCGGTTGGTGAGCGCATAGACTCCAGAAATTGCTACATATATTTAAACGAATGGAAAAGTCTCAAATAGGCGATTGACTGCTGATATGATGTTGGACAGAGAGGATTTGAGACAGTCTATTCGTGTCCTGACCCTGGTTAAACTGGGATTCAAGGGAAGATGATGATGATTATTTTTAGATACCATTGATTAAACTATTGTTGACTATTTAGCAATTAACATATATTTATTTAAGTTTCTTCTTAACAACTCATCTTTGAATAATTGATTAATCAATGCTAGCCGTACAAATTTTGAGAAATTATAAATGAAAATATTATTTAAATTGATGCAAGGCTTATCTGGGTGCCTATTCTGAGTTTATTGCTATTTTTTATCAATTTTATAATGTTATGACCGATAGAGGCCTTGATCATGATGACTATCGTAGAACTTATTCGTATACTATCCATTGACTTCCATTTATCATTTTACACGAAGCATTACTTAATAACTACACAGGTTTATTGATTGACCGATTAATTGTGTGCTACTAAGCTGATGCTAACAAGATGGTAAACCAATCCCTCGAAAGTTCACATACGTCTGTTTCCACTACTTCACATCTCGCCTCATCTCATCATCACGTCAGCCTTACTCGACTCTCTCAACCTTGCGGCACCTCCTCAACAGTGACTGAGTTCAGCCACCTTTCTTCCAGAACTGACCTTGACCTCACTCCACCCAGAGAGCTGGATCGCTCTGCAAGGACTGCGTCCTCATCCACACTGGTGGGATCAGACAGTCCGTGCAGGAAGATGGACGGAAGTAACAAAATGACATCGGGGGCCGAGAGCTCTCGGGCGAGGCCTGACGAGTACGATATAGACAGCATGAGCTCCAGTAGCGCCAGCCTAGACCCCATCGATGATTTTACGTCTCACATGGAGGCGGCCAATCGAGCTTTGAGAGTGAGTCTGAACGATTTATTGAGTCAATTATCGATATTTCTAGCTCCTGTTATTACTAATATTGAATTTACTAATACTAATACTAATACTAATACTAATACTAATACTAATTTTTACTAATATTAATTTTTAAAATCTTGAAAGATCTAGCATAATTGGTGTTATAGATTTTTACAGTTTGCTTTATAATTGATCATATACCAAAATTCAAAGTCTGTCAGTAGCTCAGTACATTTGATAAACTATATAACATTTCAGCTCTGTGTTGGCCTGTTTGAATTTTATCATATAGTTGAGTAATTGCTTATTCTGATTTTTTAGAATAAATTGTTGAATATAAATATAAGGGAAGATGATGATGATGATGATAGTGTTGAATATAAATATAAAAGATTAAAATAAAAGATATTAAAAGATTAAGGTTTGTATAAAGATTAACTCTACGTATAAATTGTTGTATTACTTCAATTAATTCACCACCTTCTTATAAATTTTTTAATGATTCGACTTCAAATTCAAACCTACTGGTATAATTCAGTATTCTCAATTGATCCTCATCTCTTTTTAATTGTAGTTTTTTCTACTGCACTCTTTGTTTGACTTTTTGACAAATAGTCTATTAAAATAATTAAATAGAAAAATATGTAATTTATTTTAAAAGAGACTTCATTTAATTAAATGTTAAAAAAAAAGTGATTAAAATAATTCCTCAACACTCTGGGAATTTATTTAATAATTATTTCCCCAAATAAACAAATAATGCTTGTTGTAACTATGTGTCGTAGTGTCATGGATGACAGTTGCACCGAGATTGTTGTTGTTGTTGTCAGGAGGCAATGGGTCTCGACTCAGAAGACCTCGTCTCGGATATCTCGGAGACTGAGCTGTCTCTAGGTACGCACAGCGTAGACTCTCAACGCTCATCAGCCCGCACGTCTACATGGGGTGGGAGGCAGCGGGTAGGGAGTGAGGGAGGGGAGGCTAAGGGGCAGGTCTGGGGGCGCCACGGCAGCCTGGGGGGGTCTAGAGCCCCCAGCAGAAGTTCCTCCCAGGTGTCACTGGGTGAGGTGATTGTCTACCCTCAGGATGTGCCCGATAAACTCAACTTTACTCAGCTAGAGAAGTTTGAAGGTTGAGAATTGTTGTTGAAAGCTGATTGTTTACTTTTATTTTAGTTTTTTTAATTTCGCTATCTGGGATGAATTTTTTAATGTCGCCCTCTGGGATGAATTTCTTTGGAAACTTTCATCTCTATGGGTTTACTTATAAATTTATTAAGATGATTGAGTATTACATTTTGCATGAATACATTTATTGCTTCGACTGATCTCTTATAATTCAATGTTTTTTATGTTGCTTTCCAGTTTCTTTAATCTTCTTTTATTTTTTTCTTTTTCATTTACTCAACTGACTGACATAATCGTTTCTAATAACATCTAAGATTCTGCAGATTACGTATTGATTACTTATTGATTACTTAAATATATATTGATTACGTATTGATTACTTATTGATTACTTAAATATATATTGATTACTTATTGGATTACTTATTGATTAAGTACTTATTAGTAATGGTTTGTTAATGTTAGTGTATTAACTAATTAATTGAGTTGACAAAATAGATTGATAGATTGATCCAGTTGATGTACTGATTGACTGATTAATTGACTGGGTTGTTAGCAGATTGATCGATTGACTGAGTTAGTAGTATGATTGACTGACTGATTGATTGTTTAGGTCACATGCTGGTGTCGTGGTTCTACTCTAGTCTTTACTTTTGTCTACTTGTTGTAGGTCACATGCTGGTGTCGTGGTTTTACTCTTGTCTTTACTTTGGTTACATGTTGTAGGTCACATGCTGGTGTCATGGTTTTGCTCTTGTCTTTACTTTGGTTACATGTAGTAGGTCAAAAGCTGGTGTCGTGGTTTTACTCTTGTCTTTACTTTGTCTACATGTTGTAGGTCACATGCTGGTGTCGTGGTTTTGCTCGGCATTCACTGACCCGCAGCACTATCTCTTTGCTCTTCTGTCAGTGAGAGACAGCAGGATAGTAGCGGTGCAGTTCTGCACTCATCTATTGGCTGCCGGTGTTCTCAAACCCCTCGAGACTGACGGCTCCTCCTGCGACGTTTTCCATGTATGCTATACCATTGAGTTACTAACGTTAAATTTTTGTATGAATAGGCGTAATGGCAGATAGTATTAGTGTATTAATATGCAAGTTAATTAAAGTCCATTTTAATTTATTTGGCTTAATGCAATTTTATGCCGTATCCCGACCCTGGTTAAACGAGGATTTCAGGGATGATGATTGATTGATTGATTGATTGATATATTGATAGACTGATTGACTGATTGATCTTAACAGCCTAGCCTCATGTACTATTGGTCTCACTCAGAGCCGATCATGCAGGCGTTCGACATGTTACCGGGAAAGCTCTCACCGATGATCTGGCCTCCCTCTCGCTCTGACTCTCTCAATGATAGTGAGGAGCGGCTGACAGCTGCTGCTGCCCCTGCTGCTGCTGCTGCAGAGGGTGATAGAGCCAGCGGTATGTGTCTAGTGTTGTTATCCTATTTATCTGAGAGTTATTAAGTTAGGAGTTATTTATTAAGAAATGTATTTTAGTGCATTCAGGTACAACTGAAATGTACTCTAGTGCATTTAGGTTCAACTGAAATGTATTCTGGTGCATTCATGTTGCAGAGGGCTACGCTCATCTCTTGGGCTTGAAACGAGAAATGAAAATAGAAGTGGAAAAAATTCGGGTACGTAAAACATGCACTGACTAATGTGAGATATTATAAACTGATTGTTTCATTAGTAAATTAAATAGTATAAATATAAACAGGTAAAGAAGCTAGAAGTTGCTGTCGTATAATTTTTGATATAAGGAATGTTAACTACTATGTTTGCGTGCTTATGTAAGTACTATTTGAGTAGATGTTTTATTTATATTAGTACAGATATTTAAGCGGTTATTTGTTTAGTATCTTTGTGCATCTAGGTAAATATGTAGTCGTTAAATTTATGTAAATATTTATGTATATATTTATAAAGATTTTTGTTTAGTATCTTTGTGCATATTGGTAATTGTGTAGTTGTTAAATTTATATATCTATATTTTTGTAGGTATTTGTTTTGATTTCTTTGTACACATACATGTACATAATTATGTAATTGTTAAATTTATTTAAATGTTTTTGTAGATTTTTAAGTTGTTGTTGTTGTTGTGGACGTTGACAGAAGCAACACGAGGTGGCGCTGTTGTCTGCTCGAGGAGAAAGCGTTGTGCGGGCGACAGAACTCGAGCGGAGAATAAAAGAACTGGAACAAGAGTTAGAGAAGTCGCGCGTACTTGCCGACATTGCTGGACTAGCCTCACTGCAGAGTGATGAAGGGAGAAGATCGGCGGATAGAAAGAATGAATCAGTGACGCAGAGATGTGACGTCATGTGTCAGACAGAGGATACTAGTCAGTCACGCGACTTCACTGGTTCTTCCGCTGATACAAGACTTCCTGGTGATGGATTGATCGATATCTCTAATTCCCCTGTTCCTCCACCTGGTGGAGTTCCACCTCCACCACCGCCGCCACCGCCTCCAGGTGGAGTTCCTTCTCCACCAGGTAGTATTCCTGCTCCACCTCCACCACCACCACCTCCTCCAGGTGGAATTCCACCTCCTCCTCCTCCTCCAGGTGGAATTCCACCTCCTCCTCCTCCTCCAGGTGGAATTCCACCTCCTCCACCTCCTCCTGGGGGAATTCCACCACCTCCACCTCCACCTGGAGGAGTTCCTCCTCCTCCACCATTTGGTGGTATGCCAGTGCCTGGAGCAGTTCCTAAAGGTAAGTGATGGTGATGACAGAGTGAGCCTAGAATCTCTTAGCCTAGAATCTCATAGCCTAAAATCTCTTAGCCTAGTATCTCTTAGCCTAGTATCTCTTAGCTTAGAATCTCTTAGCCTAGAATCTCTTAGCCTAGTATCTCTTAGCCTAGAATCTCTTGATACTTTAGCTAATCACTTTAGCTAGTCGCTAAATAACTGCCTCATTTATCATTGACAGTTTCTATTGGTAGTTCTTTATATATAGACCTTTTATAATATGTAGTGGCAGCTCTGCACAGATGATAACAAAGTCAGGTGGTGGCGTGGTGGGAGAGTGGTGAAGGGTGTGTGCTTATATTGATGGCTGGCAATGCTCCATATATATACACATATATTTACTATGGATTTCTTCACTTTTTAACAGAATAAGTAAATAAATTAAATAAATTAGAAAGTAAGTTATATTTCAATTACTTATCAAATGATGATAAAATAATATCTAATATATCTCTAGATAGATATCTAGATAGATATTTAATATATCTCTAGATAGATATCTAGATAGATATTTAATATATCTCTAGATAGATATCTAGATAGATATTTAATATATCTCTAGATAGATATCTAGATAGATATTTAATATATCTCTAGATAGATATCTAGATAGATATTTAATATATCTCTAGATAGATATCTAGATAGATATTTAATATATCTCTAGATAGATATCTAGATAGATATTTAATATATCTCTAGATAGATATCTAGATAGATATTTAATATATCTCTAGATAGATATCTAGATAGATATTTAATATATCTCTAGATAGATATCTAGAGAGGATACCTTACATTTATGGGATATCTTTCATTATATTTATTAGTGCCTTCCTTAGAACAATCAGCTGATGATTGCACAGTGGCGCCTTAAACGAATGAGAAAATACACAAGGGGTTTTTTAAAAGTGAACAAGTTGTATAAAAGGTCTTTGCTATTGTAATTCTCGGTCACTGACATGCTATCGAGCAGTAAATTAATTTGAACTTTTTGGCTGGCGGATAATTCATTACTAGTACTATATGATATAATATTTGTAATTTATATCTATGTGTATATGACATAATATTTATGTGTGTGACTGTATATATATATATATATATATATATATATATATATATATATATATATATATATATATATATATATTACATGATAATGTTCTAATCAGGACCTCGCAAGCCCCGGGTCACTACACAGTCTCAGATGAAGCCTCTGTTCTGGAAAAAGATCGACGTCAATGACTCATCTATTGCTGCCGCTACCACAACGTATATCTTCTGTTACCATCTTGAGCAATTTTATTCTGTTTAGTTAGCTGCTTTTGTCACTTTTTCTGCAGTTTTCAAATATTTAATAGATTATATAATATAATTTATCAGGTATTTAAATCAATATTAATCTCTATTGCAGTTCCTTATGTATGGTAATGCTGTTGATATGTATGATAATGCTGATGATATGTATGATAATGCTGTTGATATGTATGATAATGCTGTTGATATGTATGATAATGCTGTTGATATGTATGATAATGCTGATGATATGTATGATAATGCTGTTGATATGTATGATAATGCTGATGATATGTATGATAATGCTGTTGATATGTATGATAATGCTGATGATATGTATGATAATGCTGTTGATATGTATGATAATGCTGATGATATGTATGATAATGCTGTTGATATGTATGATAATGCTGATGATATGTATGATAATGCTGTTGATATGTATGATAATGCTGATGATATGTATGATAATGCTGATGATATGTATGATAATGCTGTTGATATGTATGATAATGCTGATGATATGTATGATAATGCTGTTGATATGTATGATAATGCTGATAATGCTGTTGATATGTATGATAATGCTGATGATATGTATGATAATGCTGTTGATATGTATGATAATGCTGATGATATGTATGATAATGCTGTTGATATGTATGATAATGCTGATGATATGTATGATAATGCTGATGATATGTATGATAATGCTGTTGATATGTATGATAATGCTGATGATATGTATGATAATGCTGTTGATATGTATGATAATGCTGATGATATGTATGATAATGCTGTTGATATGTATGATAATGCTGATGATATGTATGATAATGCTGATGATATGTATGATAATGCTGTTGATATGTATGATAATGCTGATGATATGTATGATAATGCTGTTGATATGTATGATAATGCTGATGATATGTATGATAATGCTGTTGATATGTATGATAATGCTGATGATATGTATGATAATGCTGATGATATGTATGATAATGCTGTTGATATGTATGATAATGCTGATGATATGTATGATAATGCTGTTGATATGTATGATAATGCTGATGATATGTATGATAATGCTGTTGATATGTATGATAATGCTGATGATATGTATGATAATGCTGTTGATATGTATGATAATGCTGATGATATGTATGATAATGCTGATGATATGTATGATAATGCTGTTGATATGTATGATAATGCTGATGATATGTATGATAATGCTGTTGATATGTATGATAATGCTGATGATATGTATGATAATGCTGTTGATATGTATGATAATGCTGATGATATGTATGATAATGCTGATGATATGTATGATAATGCTGTTGATATGTATGATAATGCTGATGATATGTATGATAATGCTGTTGATATGTATGATAATGCTGATGATATGTATGATAATGCTGATGATATGTATGATAATGCTGTTGATATGTATGATAATGCTGATGATATGTATGATAATGCTGTTGATATGTATGATAATGCTGTTGATATGTATGATAATGCTGATGATATGTATGATAATGCTGTTGATATGTATGATAATGCTGATGATATGTATGATAATGCTGTTGATATGTATGATAATGCTGATGATATGTATGATAATGCTGTTGATATGTATGATAATGCTGATGATATGTATGATAATGCTGATGATATGTATGATAATGCTGTTGATATGTATGATAATGCTGATGATATGTATGATAATGCTGTTGATATGTATGATAATGCTGATGATATGTATGATAATGCTGATGATATGTATGATAATGCTGTTGATATGTATGATAATGCTGTTGATATGTATGATAATGCTGTTGATATGTATGATAATGCTGATGATATGTATGATAATGCTGATGATATGTATGATAATGCTGATGATATGTATGATAATGCTGTTGATATGTATGATAATGCTGTTGATATGTATGATAATGCTGATGATATGTATGATAATGCTGTTGATATGTATGATAATGCTGATGATATGTATGATAATGCTGTTGATATGTATGATAATGCTGATGATATGTATGATAATGCTGTTGATATGTATGATAATGCTGATGATATGTATGATAATGCTGTTGATATGTATGATAATGCTGATGATATGTATGATAATGCTGTTGATATGTATGATAATGCTGATGATATGTATGATAATGCTGTTGATATGTATGATAATGCTGATGATATGTATGATAATGCTGTTGATATGTATGATAATGCTGATGATATGTATGATAATGCTGATGATATGTATGATAATGCTGTTGATATGTATGATAATGCTGATGATATGTATGATAATGCTGTTGATATGTATGATAATGCTGATGATATGTATGATAATGCTGTTGATATGTATGATAATGCTGATGATATGTATGATAATGCTGTTGATATGTATGATAATGCTGATGATATGTATGATAATGCTGTTGATATGTATGATAATGCTGATGATATGTATGATAATGCTGTTGATATGTATGATAATGCTGATGATATGTATGATAATGCTGTTGATATGTATGATAATGCTGATGATATGTATGATAATGCTGTTGATATGTATGATAATGCTGATGATATGTATGATAATGCTGTTGATATGTATGATAATGCTGATGATATGTATGATAATGCTGTTGATATGTATGATAATGCTGATGATATGTATGATAATGCTGTTGATATGTATGATAATGCTGATGATATGTATGATAATGCTGTTGATATGTATGATAATGCTGTTGATATGTATGATAATGCTGTTGATATGTATGATAATGCTGATGATATGTATGATAATGCTGTTGATATGTATGATAATGCTGATGATATGTATGATAATGCTGTTGATATGTATGATAATGCTGATGATATGTATGATAATGCTGTTGATATGTATGATAATGCTGATGATATGTATGATAATGCTGTTGATATGTATGATAATGCTGATGATATGTATGATAATGCTGTTGATATGTATGATAATGCTGATGATATGTATGATAATGCTGTTGATATGTATGATAATGCTGATGATATGTATGATAATGCTGTTGATATGTATGATAATGCTGATGATATGTATGATAATGCTGTTGATATGTATGATAATGCTGTTGATATGTATGATAATGCTGATGATATGTATGATAATGCTGTTGATATGTATGATAATGCTGATGATATGTATGATAATGCTGATGATATGTATGATAATGCTGTTGATATGTATGATAATGCTGATGTTGTGTGTGATACTGATTAAACTATGAAGTTTACTAATTTGTCTACCTACTATATTGCAAGTCTATTTCTAGATGGATGGCATAACTAACTGATACTTAAGGTAGGGATTCACTTTTAATTGTGCGCAGTAGTTTAGCATCACAATTTTTGTGATCTAGTTTTTTCCGATTCAAGAGAACCAAGCTTCTATGGGATGTTAATAGAAAGTCCTGAGAATGGAGTTACAACTGATATTTAGCCGTAAACATATACACATATTTAGTTTTGGTGTGTAGACAGGATAGTTTTTCAGGGAATGACGCCCTTGTCCAGTAACTGTTGGTTGAAGCTTAGGAAGGCATTAGGGTCACACTTCATCATAAGCAGAATCCCCCAAGAATAATGGTGTATCAAAAGGAATGTTATAGAAAATTTAAAGATCCACTCATATGTGGACATGAAGAAAAAACGGAAGATAGAGAAGAGTGGAGGCGTTAAATACCAAGGATCTGCCAGTTGGTATAGCACTAAGAGAGAGATTAAGTTGTATGGTCTGTTTACAGGTCGCCAGCAGATTGTTTGTGGTTGAATCTAAAAGAACCAGAGGTAAACCTCGGAGAATTCGATGAACTGTTCGCCAAAGTCTCTACTGCAAAGAAAACGTCTTCACCCGATAAATCAAAACCCACGAAGAAAACAAAAGAGGTCCGGGTTGATAGTTCATTAGATTTGTTTTCAGTGTTTTTCTTATAGCTATTTATTTATTTATGTTTATTTATTAAATATCACCAAATATAGTTTGAGAAAGCTGACATCATCTGCACAAGATATAAAATAGTGCAGGTATGAAGTGAAGCGGTTGATACAGGTTAAAAAATAGCACTTCATATTCAGCCGGAGATATAAAAGGTGCATTTAGATGCTAAAAATATCTTAGGAGATATTAAAAGTAAAAAAGCTGATAAAGATCATGTTGAAGTCAGTTACTTCACTCGAAAGCGATGTCAGTGATGGGCGAGTCCAGGATTTCAACCCCTGTAATCAGACTTCATTAGATTTTTCTCAACATCTACTCAATAGTTACTTTCATTGAAAATAAAAATTTAAAATCTTGTGGGTAAATTGATTTATAGTGACATGTGATGGGGGGACGTCCCTTACATCATCTTTGTATGAGGAAACAGACGTTGGACCTCTGTTATTATTATACCTGTCATTTACGCAGCGATATTGAAACAGGTTGAGATTTTAAATCAGTACACCTCGTGATAAATGAGATACACTACAGTATTATGTGTAAGATATAAATTTATTTATAAATTCAATTGATTGATCGTATCTCTACAATGCCGTAACAGGTCGCTAAATTGTTGGACTCTAAAAGGTCGCAGGCTGTTGGAATATTTATCTCTAGTCTACATCTTCAAGTGTCTGACATTGAGACAGGTATTTACATGCAGATGATAATCTATTTACTAGTGTGCTCTACACATTTATTCTCTCGTGTCTGTGGAGTAGTAGTTAGAATGCTGCGCTATGTCTCTACCATTTGCTTATTGGCAATTTATTGAACTACAAAAATATTTGTCAAGGAAAGACATTGTTTTGTTATCCCACTAATTTGCCAGAAACTATTTCTTAAAATTCTTAAAAATATTTGAGAGGTTTAGCAGAATCTTCTGTATTGTGTAATTTTATGAACTGTAGCATTTGATGATTGTCTATTATCTTCATTAAGCATATAGTAGCTTTAACTTACTTCTGTAACCAGCATGACTGTGTCCGATACAGTAATGAATCAAATGCTAGACTAATGGCCGTAGTTACTAGTGAGATAATCAAGTGTTTAAACATCAAAAGTTGCGTAAACTACTGATTCGTCACAATTTGATATTCTGCAAGTTTGAATCGATGTGCAAAGTAATGCAAAGCTCTGTGCGCCTGTTTTCGGGCGTTTAAACAGTTGACATGCTATATCGCTGATTAAGATATAATATTCTGACTTTGTTTACTAAGTAATCTAATTGGTCAATCAGCCTGAAGGACAGCGCTGTGATGGGTAGAGCGGCATAATTTTGGCGGTTGACCTTGTAGATTATTACCATGCAAATTTTTTTAGTAAATACCAAAAATTCTGATCAATAGTTTTACAAACAATAAAGGCGTATATTATCAACTGATCAAAGAAAAGTTAGTAAATTCCGGTATTAGCTTTATTGAAAATACCTTTTTTTGGAGCGTATTATATAAATATTAGTTCGTTGAACTTTGTTCATAATGTATAAAAGATGCAGAATCAAAGCTCCAATCTTTCACAATGCAATTCGATGCAGAGAGAATGAAGATTTAGCGTCTCCTCAGTTGCAGGTGATATCAGGGAGCTATGTTAAATTTAATTGTTACATTTCGGAAACTTTACGAATTATTAAGCAAATTAATCATTTTCTTAAGTTGATAATGCTGATGTAGGAAACATCCACCCTTATCTTCTAACACACATTTACTGAAATGATTATTTTGATTTATTTCAGCTCTGCTAGACTTTGACTCTTCATCTCTCAGTCTGGAAACACTGAAAACTATCTATGAACAGGTTACTGGTTACCTTTAATCTAAGCTTCAGTTAGCGGCATCAATCGATCAATCACTGCAGTACTAATGAAGTAAATTGAGCGCCTGAGAAAAAGTTTCTATGCTGTTACACTGTAGCAATTATCGTATGTGTGTGTGTTTTGGTTGCCCAAGTGGCGAATATAGATATATATATATATATATATATATATATAGTATATATATATATATATATCGAAAGATAATTATTATATATATATAGTATATATATATATCGAAAGATAATTGTTATATATATATATATATATATATATATATATATATATATATATATATATATATATATATATTGAATAAATGTTGCTGTCGTTGTTGTTTTTCAAGAGATAATTATCTCTTGAAAAACAACAACGACAACATTATTCAATTATAACAAAATAACGTGATTATAATCACGTTATTTTGTTCAAAGTGAATAATGTTGTCGTTGTTTCTGAAGAGATAATTGTTATTTTGTTGTCAGTGAATAATTTTGTTGTTGTTGTCGCAGAGACCCGAGGATTCAGAGCTGGAGTTAATCAGATGCCATGTTCAGAATAAATCTGATGTAGCTCTTGATAAACCTGAACAGTGAGTAATTCAATCAATCAGTCTAACAAATCAATCTGTTAATTAATGTAGCAATCAGTCAGTAGTCTAGTAAATTAATTAATTATCTACGAGGTTTCGCTGATTCCTTGTTTTGCTGATCTATTGTAACAGGTTTATCTACGAGGTTTCGCCGATTCCTTGTTTTGCTGATATATTGTAACAGGTTTATCTACGAGGTTTCGCCGATTTCTTGTTTGCTGATATATTGTAACAGGTTCATATACGAGGTTTCGTTGATTCCTTGTTTTGCTGATATATTGTAACAGGTTTATCTGCGAGGTTTCGTTGATTCCTTGTTTTGCTGATATATTGTAACAGGTTTATCTACGAGGTTTCGTTGATTCCTTGTTTTGCTGATATATTGTAACAGGTTTATCTACGAGGTTTCGTTGATTCCTTGTTTTGCTGATCGCTGTTACTGTCTCATCTTTCAATCAACTTACTCTGAGAGTCTCACATTGGTCGAGTCACGTCTCACCAACATTAGACTTCTTGTTCAGGTTTTCGTTTGTCTTGTCAACTGAGTTCATTGATTTATTGTCTTAATGCTTAAATTTACGATGTAATTGTTAAACTTTAGTTGATTGATAAATCGGTAAAGTTAAAGCGATCCAAATTAAATTCTCCTTATTGGTGCAATATTTTAATTTCTACCGATATATTTCTTTAAAGCTATTTTATAGATGTACGAGTAATTTTGACTTCTATCACAAATCAAGCAATCAATCAGTAAAATTTTAACGTCCGGTTCCTCGCCATAAGGCAATGTCAGGGACGTCCGAGTCAACCCACTGTGTCGTATATTTCTGGTTAATGTTTCATACTGAATTCTTGTGTTAGAGTATGAGAATGCCTTTAGTGGTAAATATATTTTTCAGGTTTAACCAGCTACTCACCGTTAATTATGATCTATTTATTTATTAATTTTTTGATCGATCGATTGATTGATTGTTGCAGGAGCTAATGACGAGCACAGCTTTACAGCGGGTCCTAGGTCTAATACTTGCTTTAGGAAACTACATGAACGGAGGTATGTGCTCTGTGTTGTTAATGATCCTAGGCCGAGATTAGGTGTGTTAGATGATGATTTAAAGATCCACTCGTTTGCGGAAATGAAGAGGAAAGCTGAAGACAGAGAAGAATGGAGGCTTTATATACCATGGACCTGCCAGTAGGCACTAAGAGAGAGAGAGAGAGAGAGATATCTCAGGCTTGAAACATTAATCAGCTGCATTTTAAAATCAGTTACATTGCACCCTAATTACTCCTAAATCAAGCAAAGGAAACTGTTTCTCTCTCCTGAAAGAAACCTTTGTTTTAGTAGAGTCACAGTTCCTGAGGAGATTTTCTCACTGATATATACATATGAAATATTCAGTGTTAATACAGTCATAAACACACAGTTGCACAATTTTATAAATTATTCCTATTTCACTATTAATTATATTTACTTATACTTTTATATTTACTTTTACTTTTTTTACTTTATTTACTTTTATTTTAGAAATTGTCGGAAGTTATTATCATTATTATTATTAGTATTATTATTATTTATCAGTCAATCGTTCTTTGATATTTGATAAGCATACCGCTGATTGTCTGTGGACGGCAGGTACAAACAGAGGTCAGGCTGACGGGTTTCAGTTAGACATTCTGGCTAAACTGAGAGACGTCAAGAGCAAGGTATGATGTCGCTTCTCCTCTCAAAACTCTCTGTATTCAACGTTGATCTGTATACCTTACATTCCTACAAGATAATTTTAACTTTATAGGATTTAACTCTCGGGGGTTCTGTTCTGTGCTATGAGTGACTGATTGATGGAATGAGTAATTGATTGATTTACTAATTGGTTGACGGATTAATTGATTGAGGTTGACTGATTAATTGATTGATTGATTGATTGTACAGGATAACTCGATGAGCCTGCTACAGTATGTAGCGGTGCACTATATAAAACTCTATGACTGACTGACTGATTTATTGATTGATTGATTGTATAGGATAACTCGCTGCCTGCTACTGTACGTAGTGGTGCACTATATAAAACTCTATGACTGATTGACTGACTGATTGATTGATTGTGCAGGATAACTCGATGAGTCTGTTACAGTACGTAGCGGTGCACTATACAAAGCTCTATGACGCTGATGTGGGCACAGAGAAGTCCATTCTGCCTGTACCTGAGGCTAGCGACATCAACCAGGCCTCTGCCGTCAACTTTGAAGAACTGGAAGCAGAGCTGAAGAAGATCAGCTCTTCTATTAATAGTACGTATCAATCTCTTCCTCTCCTCCTGGGCCCTATTTTTATAACATTTAATTTGCACTTCATCATCTAGAATGTAGCGCAGAGGAAGGATAGTTGTATTTGACCTTGGTTTTTCTTTTTTCCACCGATGTTAATAGGGAGACCTGAGTTTACAGAACATCGCCTGATTTCTTATTTTGGCAAAGCTGAAGATGTAATCAAACTTAGCAAAAAAGATCTTGTGCGTACGAGTTAGATCAAATTATTGGATAATATTACTTATTGATTGATTGACTGTGTTGACTGATTGATTGACTGCTGTGTCTGATTGATTGATTGTGGCGACGGATTGATTGACTGGGATTGATTGATTGACTGTGGTGATTGATTGATTGACTGTGGTGATTGATTGATTGACTGGTGATTGATTGATTGACTGTGGTGATTGATTGATTGACTGTGGTGATTGATTAATTGACTGTGGTGATTGATTGATTGACTGTGGTGATTGATTGATTGACTGTGGTGATTGATTGACTGTGGTGAATAATTGATTATTAATTGATTATGGCGACTGATTGACAGTGGTGATTGATTGATTGATTGATTGTGGTGATTGATTGATTAAGGTTGTCAGGAGAAGGTGGACGAAGTGATCAGAGGTTCTACAGAAGACAACGTCGAGCCATTCAAATCCAACATGAACAACTTCCTTACTACTGGTTAATCTACTAATCTACTAGCCTAAAGCTGTTTATACCAAGTCTACTAAGCTAGCGGTGTTTATACTTAAATCTACGCGTAGTGTGCTAAGTATTGCATACATTAGTTAAAATATTAAACTCTGTATTAATTGAGATGATGAGTATCTATCGGTTTTAATGTAAGTGTTAATGGAAGTGTTAATATAAATGTTAATATAAGTGTTAATATAAATGTTAGTATTAGTGTTGATGTAAGCGTTTATATAATTGTTAATGTAAGTGTTTGATATAAGTGTTAATGTAAGTGTTTGATATAAGTGTTAATGTAAGCGTTGATATAAGTGTTAATGGAAGTTCATGATTGTCCTGTTTACAGCTAAAGTAAATGTGAAAGAACAAGAAAATAATCTCACAGAAGCAAGAGAGAAGTAAAAACTACTTTATTGCTAATTACCTTCATGAAGTTGACAGTGTTTTATCTCTGTATACTTGTAGGATAAAAATAATTGATTTAGTTTTATTTTATATTCTTAAATTGGATGCTTACTTTATTGTTAAGATCTGGCGTTACGTACATATTGTACATAAAATTTGAGCAATATAAGAGCGAGTGAATCTGTTCAGGGTAAGATGATTTCATGTGCCTCATCAATTGTAATAGTTTATTGATATGAGAAATGTTTAAATTGATATAAATGTACTTTTTTTCATTAGAGTTTAGTTATGAGTGAATTATGTTTTTTTGGAATTGAGTCGTGCCAAGTTTGTTACAGGTTTTATGTGTAGATTCAAGCAATGTGTCAGGTTTTTATGTGTTATATGTGTAGATTCGATCAATGTATCAGGTTTTTATGTGTTTTATGTGTAGATTCGAGCAATGTGTCAGGTTTTTATGTGTTTTATGTGTTGATTCGAGCAATGTGTCAGGTTTTTATGTGTTTTATGAGTAGATTCGACCAATGTGTCAGGTTTTTATGTGTTTTACGTGTAGATTCGAGCAATGCGTCAGGTTTTTCGCTGTCAAGCCTAAACCTGGTGAAAACGTGGTGAGCCCCAAGGATTTCTTCTCTCTGTGGCTCTCATTCTGCGAGGATTATAAGAGCGTGTGGAAGAGAGAACAGCAGAGAGCCATCAAGCGCAGGTTGCATTCCTCTCTAGAATCTGCTATTATTATAGACCATATGATTTATACTGAAAATGGTAGTAATGCATAGAATATCCTCGCTATTTTCTCCCTATTATCTTAAGCATTATCTTTAAATCTTTCTCGTGTCTGCATTTTGTATATGTTGTACTGTCAGTGGCGAGGGTTGACTTCCTATTTTCTGTACATTTTCTGAACATTCTTGTCGATTTCATATAAAATTGAAACTGTGGTGAAAGAAATCTCTATTTAAAAAATAGTTGTGATATCTGGGACATTTCAGGATAAGATTAACCTGCAGACAAATAAGTACCATTAATTATAAATTTGAGATTTATTACATTTTAATAATCTTAGATTCTAATAAAATTGACTGCAGATATAGACTAGTACAATGATAAAGCCTATTTAAATATCACCTCGCAAGCGTATCAGTATATTTATTTATTTGTTTTAGTTTTATCTTTAAACTAGAAAGTTTTCTGGGCTGCAGTTGGTTATAGCAGTATTTAGAAGAGAGTGAAAATAATTTTTATATGTAGCATATTTTATTATTGCTAAATCAATGTTATATTATGCTGCCACAATTCGTTACAATCAACTCAGTCTTTTTTCTGGATTGGCTTCTTTTTCTTTTAGTAACTTGTTGTATATCTTGTGCAACAATTACTTATTGTTTCAGTGTGATCGATGTTGTAGTGGATGGCGGTAAACGTCTTAATTGTTGAAGTTGCTTAAGTTTATGTTGTAATATAGCAATTTCTTAATTATTCTGGGTTATTAAAGTTTTGACAGATGAACTTCAATGAAAAATAATTTAGAACCTCATATTGGCAGATTGAGCATAAGAAAACGGTGTTTTAATAACATTTCTATTTTATAGAGATTATTTTAAGATTCTATTTGTATCCCGACTCTAGTTAAACTGGGATTCAAGGGATGATGATGATGATGATGATGATTCAAGATTCTTTATCTTCATATATCACCATTTCATTGGAGAACATTTTCATCATCGTCCCTGACATCATCCTTGTATGAGGAAATGGACGTTAAAACTTTATTATTACTTTTATTATTATTATTATCATCATGTTTTCTATTAAAAGTAGTAATTAATCTAATAGCAAAAGGGTTATCAACCGAGACGTCTCTTATATCATCAGTATATAGTTAAATACTAGTTAGTAGTATGTATGTTTGTTATATCGTATCAGATGAATTATTAAATTATTAAATTAAATCATATGACCTGTGGCAGCGTTGAAGAGGCACAGAAGAGAGTGAAAGAGATCCAGAAAGAAAAGAAAACAACCGTCACAACAGCCCCAGCTACTAAGAAAGGATTGGTCTGTCTGGCCTTATCTCTCTCTCTCCATCTATCTCTCTCTCTCTATCAGTCTCTCTGTCTCTCCCTCTTTCTCTCCTAGAACATATGTAATTATGAATATTCCATCGCCTGTGGGTGTGTATCAATCAGTGTGCTGCCTAATGGCTGATCCATGGCATCTCTTCAACTCTTCCGGAGTCCAGAGTTGTTGCATTTGATAGTAAATCATGCAACATACCATTTCTTGATCTGTATCTAACCCATATCTTGTGCATTATTGTTCTTTCTTTATTTTTAATTTCTGTTCCTTATTATTTAGCTTAAGGTTTGAGCGGTAGGCCACTGCTGACGTGGGATGCGGTGATAAAGAAAGATGTGAAAAATAGGGGATTGACTGATGATATGGTGTGGGACAGGGAAGAGTGGAAGAGGTTTATTCTTATCCCGACTAAACTGGGATTCAAGGGAAGATAATGATGACAATGTTCTTTTGTATTCTGCGTGGCAGTTCATGGAATTAATAAAACCGCTGTAGCATTGTGTAACGTTAATGTTTGCATGGATTAGGCTGAAAGCCTAGTCCTAAATGTTTTTCAAATCTTACCAATAATAATTCTGTAAATTTTTTGTTGTTGTTGGTGTAGAAAGCGAAGCTGACGAGCAAGGGAATTATTTGAGGCTGGAGAGAGTAACTGAGAAAAATTGGCGAATGCTGTCTAAATCTCTGTGCAGTGGGAGAAATATAGTGAGAGAGAGGGTTTTGGAAAACTTCACCATCATGACTAAACAATTCTTCTGTAATTTTGTGTATGCCTCTCTTTTGACTCTCTCTAGGATATAATGCTTTTTGTTTAACAGCCAGCTTGTGCTGCTAGCTAATCATTTAACATGCTATTGTGCTGCCAGTTAGCATTATTACTAAGAAACTACAATTTATACAGTTGTACAAACGTAAAGTCTTAAGTTGAGCTCACCTTTAATCCTTTACCTCTAAAGTGATTGATCAACTGATTGATTTAATATTGATCTGATTGATTGATTAAGTATTGGTTAACCATTTTATATTATTGATTCTGTGGTTTTTTGTTCTGCTATTCATTCTAAGGTGTTATGCTTTGTTGAAGTACATTTTCAAAAAATAGTTTTGATATTTGAACGAATTGAACGTATTTATACAAATCGTCACTAAAATGATTTTTCTGTTCTGAATATTTTCTACTTATTGGATTATATTTAAATGTAGTATTTCTTTTTTGTTAACTTATGTAAGATGGGGTAGAAATAGGAGAAAAAGAATTAGAAAAAAACTGAGTCGAATGCAATGGCATTTAATAAAATATTCTTATATAGAATTAAGAAGACACACTGGTTATTTAGTGACGTACATGATCACAAAGGAGGAGAGATGTGAGAAATGCTAATTACACTAATTATACTATACTTACACTATAATTGTACATAGTTATACAGAGTTATACTATAGTGAATATAATGTCGCACAATATAGAGGGTACTACACTTTAACAACTTCAAAATTCTAAAATAACTCTTTTTTAACCATCCTCTCCGCCTTCAAAACCATTTATTTGTAAAATGATAAACTTTTGAAGCAATGATGTGTAGAGCAGGCCATATTGTGTGTAATTATATTTATTATTGCATAATCATAGATAATTTTTGTATAATTATGTTTAAGTATAGTATTATTACGTATAATTAGTATTTCTCTCAACTGTCCTCACATATGATATGTACAAAAACACTGGTTATTAGAGTAGTTTATGCCATGGATCTGTATTTCGGCAGTACAGTGGCATAGAGAGAGAGATAAGGAGAGGGAGAGTGCAAGAGAGAGTGAGATAGAGTAGAGTAGGTTGTTTTACTATGATCATGTATGATTTCACTACTCGACTTTAGCTTGTATAAGAGGATCATTGATTGGTCTGATTGGCAAAGCTTTCGATAGACTTTGTTAATTTCATTGCTCGCTATTCCTCGCTTTTGTTGTGTAGCTTTTAGCGATTAGTTCTACTGTAGTTCTACTGTTGCCTCTGTCATTCAATAGATATGTGGCTAGTGCTTAAAGTGCGAATTGAGAGCTAGAGGAAGGATCGGAATATTTCCCCCCTGTAATATATTTACGATCTTCTATTATCTCATATGGGCCCCTAGCAGAGGAACGTACCTGAGAAAAAGCTAAAGCTGGGGATCTGTGTTCCTCTGCGTCTGCCCCCCCCCCCCCACTGTATCCACGGTTACGATTTAGTTCGAGATGAGAGAGAAAATATTTCTGCAGCTCTGGACTAGCACATCTAATGAAAATCGACGAATAATATGACATTATATCGGCGTAGTGGTTAAATATCGACTGCGTAAAACGACATCTAATCGAGTTCCCGCCTGACTTCATACTCGGTAGTCGCAGCCTAGTCAGCTCTTTTCCTTTTGTACGTCGACCAATTTTATGTTTTCTATTAATTTTTCTATTTACTTCTTTGCTGCTTTAATTTTTTTCTACGAATGTTTTTTTAGCAGTGTGTTAGTAGCTTTGGTGTATTTAAGTAAACGTTTGTCTACTGATATATATTGTAGCCTTAGTGATGGCTGTGTGTGTTATAATGCTCGCCTCGTATTGGAGTGGTTAAAGGCATCTTTGCGTACTGGTTAAAGGCATCTTTGCGTATTACCTCTTCATATTGTGTTTACAAAATTATGTCTGTTTTACAAGACGTATGTTTTACTGCTGCAGTAGAGTCTGAACGATGTGATATTTGTAGTACTTATATACTTATTGGTCGTCTTTCCTGAGATATTACTGAATTTGTAAACTTTTTTGCGAGTGATGCTTTTGAAACATTACCTTTTACTAAAGTTACACGTATTCTGGCATTTAACAAGCTCAGCCTTACGTACATGTCGAGACATTGCTGATATCACATGGTCTGCCTTCAGCTTCTGAGGGTAACGTTAAGAATAGGGTGTATTTATTTCAAATGGAGTTATCGTTTATTGTCACTATTATTTAAGTATCGGCTAATCAAACGAGCTTTTGCTTAGAGCGTCTTAACCTAAGCTCAGGTTATGGTCAATACATTCTCTTAGTCAATACATTCTCTTAGTCAATACATTCTCTGCGTAAATACATTCTATGATTCAATACGTTCTCTGAGTCAATACATTCTCCGAGTCAATACATTCTATGAGTCAATAGATTCTCTGCGTAAATACATTCTCTGCGTAAATACTTTCTCAGAGTCAATACATTCTCTGAGTCAATAAATTCTCTGTGTCAATACACTCCATATAATGGTTAAATATGTAAGCTGAAAGATCGTGTAGTGTGCAAGACAATACTGAGATAAATCATAAATGAATGAAAACGACTTGCTAAAAGCTGCAGCTGAAAATTGATGATGTCGTATAACTCTAGACTTAAATCCATGATTATATAAATGCGAGAAGCTAGACTTCGCATAGTGCTGCTGGTCTCTGTTTAGATTATGACAATATGGAGCGTGATTTGACGAAAGCAAATACTCTACAATGCAATCGTTCTTTTGTAGCTTGTTGATTTATTGGCATTCCACTATTATTTATATATAAACGATTCTTTATTTCATTAACTTTGAGATTTGTTATTTCGTGTTTATTTGTGGGTTTGATCGCTATTTAAATAAATCTTACATAAATGACCATTTATTACGATGTAAATAATATTTATTATTTGTTCTGTTATTTGACTGAGTTTATATTTGAGTTTTATAGCTTGTTATTTCAGGTAAATGTTAATTTATTACCAGCTCAAAAGCAGTGAAAAATTGAGTTGACACGTTTATATTAGTTGTTTAGAATTATAGTGTGTCGTCGTGTTTACATGGCTGACTAGTATTGTTTGTAGACAAATTCATTTAAAGTCTTAGTGTAACATACGCACGTGTTTACTGGGTGAACTATGCAGATAGATCGTGCTGCTAGGACGTAACGTTTCCGAGAATTACTTCTAATTTATCAACCGGTGCTATCAGTGATGAGGCTGATTATAGTTATTGTTAAGTTAAAACATGACAGAGAAGATAATATGCTATTTTTATACTATTTGTTCAAAAAATAAAGAATTATGTATAGAACGGGTTATAAATGTATGCATTGTAGAAATGTATAGTTACTAATATTTTATATTTAGAAATATTTACTTACTTCCCTTTACTTTGGACTGATTTTCTGGATTTTGGAATTTGCACCGCTTTTAGACCTTCTGTTTGCTCTCCGGCTTGATTTTGTCTCAATAGTGTTCGATGTTATCATCGATGACTGTAGCACTCTAATTGTTACATTATGAGATACACAGCAGGTTATGTTAAGCTTTACCACGGAGTCTAACTTTTAGTAAAGTGTCTATAGTTGCTGGTTTCATATTCATGCTAATACAGCGTACACTTTATATGTTCATCTTTCATGCTTTCATTTTTACAAACTTTACAATTTAAATCTGTTGAATGTGTTTTCGATTTGATATGATTTATAGTCAATAGAGTATTTTTTCGCCTAACAGTTAAGTCGTGCCTTGTATTCACGTGTGTGTGTGTGTGTGTGTGTGTGTGTTTGTGCTGACCTGATGGCCCATTGGTTAGGAAGTGCGTCTCTGTCTCAATGGACGGAAAAAGTCAGGGTTCAAAACAAACTCAGTGCACAGGATTGTAATAGACATGTTGCATGTCTATTCGTAACATTTCTGTTAGCTTTACTTCACTTAAAAACGGAAGTTAAATCTTCAGTCACTGACATCGCTTTCGAGTGAGGAAACTGACGTTAACATTAGCTTTACCAGATTTAAACAATATAATCTACAATAACAACAAAATCTGAGCAGTTATTTCTTACAAGAATCAACTCGATGACTTGTAGTAATGAAATAATCAATCAATAAATCATCAATAAATCATCAATCAATCAACAATTATCAATCAATCAATGATGAAAAGAATCAGTCATAATTCAACTGAACCAGCTCTGAATCAAAGCAGACTTTAGGTTATCAATGACGACGGGCGCACTCTACTCGACGCATGTTTATCACTTTGAACGAAACGGTTGCTGAGATATGTAATGCGCTATCATCCTCACATTATCGCTCGAGAAGAAAAGAACTCTAAATCATCATCGTCATCATCCTCCCTTGAATCTCAGTTTAACCAGGGTCGCGATACAATTAGACTGTCTCAAATCCTCTCTGTCCTACATCAAAAAGGACTCTAAATAAACGTTTATTAATATAGTATAAAAATCCCTGATCATCAAACAGATAACATCAAGTATAAACACAGAGGAGATAGTATACAGTATCAATCTATGGCTGGTCCACCGCATTACGAAGCCTTACAAATTCACAAGAGTATGGAGTAGATATCTGGAAAACCTGATTGCAGCCAATCAGAAAAGAGCATATTTCTCAATTAATGCAAAAGCAAAGAGAAACCACCTCAAACACATTTTTCTAAGTAAATTTTACAATTTATCTGTGGTTGAGACATTGAGTATTTTGTGATAAGATCGATGGTTTGCTCGCTTTAGAAACTCAGCACAGGCTTTTTGATAGGAATGAGTACCTAGAACCCGTTAATTGAGATAATACTGCAAAGTGAGAATATCTACAGTATTGTTAAATACAACTTAAATAGTGAGGCATAAAATGGAATGTTGACTTGTATACCCACAACAATGTACACCTGATGTGAGCATTGTGTAAGAACAGAACAATGCTTACATACATGTATATACACTATACATGCCTTGCTATAGACAGAAACAATGATTTGATGCTTTTAGCATGCACAATGTCGAGTCAAGTCAACTTGATTTGACAGTAACTTACTGTTGCATTAATCTTTGTTACGGTAGCTCGAGTGTGTCGAGTCGTCTTGAAGAGAAGCCTTGTGATTTAGAACCTCGACGTTAAACACACCACAACCTACCTACCGTTATAGACAGACAGAACACTACTAGCTCAGATCTATTGGTGTCAGTAGAACAGAGTTTACTTCAGCAAATGCTACGTGCTGCATGAAATATTACTCTAAGCAATTAACGTGAAGCCATGTGAAAACACTATCCTGCTAATATCCTGTCTAAAAACGATCAGCACTTCTATCATCAGTGGACAGAAAAACTAACGTTAAATCCCGTATAATGCAATGCATGTAGAAACACAGAGTCTTAAGCCACTTCGTTCACATGCAGAGCTAAGAACACAAAGATTTGCGTGCACAAGTTATATCACAGAAATTTATATAAGGCACAATGAGTCAAGCTGACGAGAATTAGTGAGCTAAAAATAGCAGCAATTCTGAATTACCCATTTCCAAAACATAATAGAGAAGGGAGATCAGCATCAAGACTGACCACTTTGACAAGCAACAACAACATGTGGCGACATCTGCGTTAATAAGCTCTCTTAGTGCTCTGCCTACTGGCAGGTCCATGATATATAACGCCTCCACTCTTCTCTGTCTTCCGCCTTCCTCTTCATTTCCACATATGAGTGGGTCTTTAAATCATCTAACATACCTAATCTCGGCCTGTCCCTGCCTCTTTTTCCTTCCATTCTACCTTCTATGGCGTTAATAATACTATTAGTAAATTAATACTACCATTGCAATTATTTATAATTCATAGAA
Source organism: Enchytraeus crypticus (assembly GCA_905160935.1). NCBI lineage: Eukaryota > Metazoa > Annelida > Clitellata > Enchytraeida > Enchytraeidae > Enchytraeus > Enchytraeus crypticus. Next base: position 712,874 of record CAJHZI010000510.1, read on the forward strand.
TGATTAAGGATAAAATACTAAAGTGCGGTACATAAGCTACATTACTGTCAAACGCAGTTAGGATCTCAATTAAGTTATTCACACATAGATGGCAGAAGTTTATAACATACTGGAATACAACATAAACTCAACTTAATATCACACGATAATCAACAACCATTAAACACCTTATGTTAAAACAAACTCTTCAACCAATGAATCTGCTAGAATTCGTTGATTTAGTGATCACCTAATGTCACAATGTCAATAAATTACAGCATTATATCACGCTAGGTCTCAAAACAGTGCAAACAAGTATCTTTCGATATAATATTGTAAAGTATACAAACTTTTTATCATTTCATAATTTTAATTTTTTATTTAAATGATTCAATCATTTTACGCAATAGAGCTAGAAAAGTCTCACAAAATGCAGCAATTCACATGAAATGAAAAAGACACAAATGTACGAAGACTCTAACATGTGCCCTGATCTCAATATACAGTTTACCGGTACTATAACAAACTTTCGCTCATTATAAAGACAATTTTTCTTAAATCAAACTTGACGGAGGCACTTTGATAAGAACTGCAATCTATCACCCGTAACCACATCAGCATCCTACGAGCCAGGAAGTCAACCAGACACCCAATGCTTCGCAGGTCGAGGCGTTAAACCGATGAGCCACAACGTCTCTAACATAACACGATAACTATTCTTCTTCAGTGTACTGCCAAGTGGCAGGTTCAAGGTACATATTCATACTCAAAGTCTGTTTTCTCGCTCCATATGAGCACTCCTTAGATCAACAAGTTAATCCCTTCACAAAGTCTATGCCTTATCCATCCATATCTTATGTAGTCTATAGCTTGGGAAAAGTATGGCTAATTTTTTAATTTGTTATAACTATAGCATAATGCTATCCTCGGTTTCGTTACCCTCACAACCTTCAGTACCCAGGGTATCCGTGTTCTCAGCCTCGTGATCGACTAGCCCCAATGTCAGGCAGTTACCCCGTGCTATATCTGAGCTGCCGCTGCTGGGGTTTGAACTCCCGTCCTCGTTAATACTCAGGACCTGCCAACCTCCCTCCCCATCCAGCCGCAACTCCACCTGAAATCAACAAATAGAGAATGTAAAAAGACAACATTCATCAGTTGAATGTTGATTTAACATTTTGATTTCGTCAATTGTATTTCAATTTGTTCTCGGTACTTAGAATTTATCGTTGAGACTTAAAGTCCAATAATATATGAAATCTAAAAATAGATCACCATAGTTACATATTAAACAGCCAATCACGCTGAGCGTTTGTTAAATTAAAACTGCCTAAATATTTTTATTTACATTACATGAACTATCCTGTGCAATTTCAACACAGTCATTTAAACTTAATGCTGAGCAAGAAATGGAGAAATTGCATAGACTAATTAAGACCTTAGACATCAAAGGATACTGTCAAACCGTCTCGTGGAAAATTGAAACCACAGACTTCCTGCTAAATAGGCAACTTCAGCAATAACTGGGCCAACCAACCCGTTTTAAATCTCCTTCAGCTTTTACAACTGAAATAAAATAACTAAATTCTTGTTCCTCTATCTCTTCTGAGATCAGACGTGGTAACACTGCTACCACTATTAATAGTAAAAGCAGTGAATGATAACAACAACAACAAGAGACCTGATGGAATTTCCTCAGTGTGTGTCTGTGTCCCACACTGATGACTGTGATACCCACAGCTCCACACAGCTCATACAATCTCTCCTCCATACCACTGCTTATCTGACTAGTGGCTTCATCCATTACTAAAATCAATCAATCAATCCATCAATCAATCAATCAAAAAAACTAAAAATCTCATGTTAACGTCAGTTTCCTCACTCAAATGCTATGTCAGTGACGGGCGAGCCCAGGATTTGAACCCTACACATACTGATCAGCGGTCGAATATCTTACCGACATCGCCACTGGCTTCAGCCAACCAATCAATCAATCAACCAATCTATCAAACAATCAGTCATACAAGCCAAACAACCTCTGTATACTACTACTTATCTGACTAGTGGCTTCATCTAACACTAAGTCAATCAATCAATCAATCAATCAGATCCATCAATCAATCAAGCATACAATTCAGCATCAATCATTATAAGGAAGCGAGTTTTTTAAATACAGTTAATGAAGGATAACTAATAGATAAAAATGGTATATATTGCATAGAGGGGAGCGTAACAACTATTTATTTATTTATTTATTTAGATCACCAAAAAGGGTCATTCAACCCTGTACAGTTCACAAGCAATGCAAACAAACAAGTAAATGCAATAAGTGAGCACAATTTAAATGTGAACCATGGTGAACTTAAAACGAAAATATAAAGTAGAAATTAAAGAATTGAAATAAAGAAATTCAAAATAAGGAAAATTAATGATAATAGGTAGGCATAATTCATAATAACAATATAAATATTATTGGTAAAAAGGGATATTTAGAGAAAATTCAATTCATAATAGTGTAAATTCAAATAAATCAAGATGTGTAATTAATTATTTGGAAGAAACACATTACATTTTAATTACAGTATGGAATATATACTAAAGTAATAGAAGCACTAAATACACGACACACACCAGCAAACAAGGGCCGATGATAGAAGAGTCGTAGAAAACTGATTCTCTGCATCTCACCGGGGGAGAGTCTGTCATACCTACAGATATTAGAAAGTCAAATATCATGACCAAAATCATTGCCACTAGCAAAATCACTATCAAAAATCACTAGCAAAATCACTATCAAAAATCACTAGCAAAATCACTATTTTGACGTCCCTGACATTGCCTTATGGTGAGGAACCCGACGTTAAATTGTTATTGATTATTGATTGATGGATTATCAATAGCAGAATCATTATCACTAGCAAATGATCAGAAGCCTTGCGTCCTAAATTCCTCTTGGATCGCTACAGTTATAATACTGTAATGAATAATAATAATAAAGGTTTAACGTCCGTTTTCTTACACAAGGGTGATGTCAGGGACGTAATGAATATGAAAAAACGGCACAGCAAATAACTATCATAGAAAAAATGTAAAATAGTTGTTCAGTTATTTACAATAGTAAAACTAATTTCAAATATCATTGAAACTATAAAGGAGAGTTTAATATAGAATTAAGTACGTAATGCCCACTGATTCACTGGTGTTTATCTCAAAGTCTCAAATCATCTTCATCATCATCATCATCATCATCATCATCTTCCCTTGAATCCCAATTTAATTAGGGTCAGGATAAGAAGTCTCAAAGTCTCAAATGCACTTGTTCAAAATAAATGCAGAGAGGTTAACCTTACCCTGGACCGATTTTCAAGATATTGGATTAGCACATCTTGTGTTATTTGGCTTTACTTTGGAATCACTAGAGCTCAATTGATGATAGTAGCACTCTAAGCGTTGTTGTTGTTATAACGCAGAGGAAGTTTAAAAGAAATGGTAACACACAGTCCATACTAACCAGTTCCAGTCTATGGGGCAATCCAAACCTCCGGTTCTTGTCAGGAGACACTCCAAACCAAAATCTTTTATATACTGAATGAGCTCAATGTCTGATAAATCTACAGTAGGAGTATCAATCAATCAACACCTAATTGTCCATCTATACCACTTCACGTCAGTATGTACACACACACACACACACACAAACACACACACACAAACACACACAGAGAGAGCTATGGTGTGTAATACCAACTCAAGTATCCTATACAATTAATTATCTATTGCAGTTAGTTGTTAAAATTAGCATGTAACATAGCCTCAGTATCCTCTCTCTCTCTCCCTCTCTCTCTCTTAGTACTACCTAGAGGCAAGTCCGTGATATATATATATATATATATAAATATATATATATATATTCCATATATTTCAATCCTTTTTATCGCCTTTATCATAACCAAAAATAATGTATTATATAATAATCTATATAATATAGAATTGTATAGGAATTGAACAGAAACAGAAATCATACCAGGATCACATGGTCCTTTATAAGGAAAGCAGATCTGAAACAAAAAAACCAGGCTGCAACATTCACATCATCATCATCATCATCATCTTCCCTTGAATCCCAGATTAACTTGGATCAGGAACATTTGCAACGTGGCAACATTCACAACGATCAACAAATTTTAATTTCTCGTTTGTAGTAAGAACGGAGATTTCTTCTGCTGCACTATTCCGTAGAGCAAAGGCAAACTGTTTCAGTGCTCTTTACTACGTCGGATTTAATATACCGCATATGTAATATCAGGAAATTAATTAAATAAGTAATTAATTTATTAATTTGAGAATTAATTATGCATAATTATCATCATCATCATCATCATCATCTTCCCTTAAATCCCAGTTTAACTAGGGTCGGGATACGAATAGACCTTCTCCAATCATAAAAACTTTTGAAGTTTTTCCATTCGTTTAAATTTACATAACTATAAATTATAAATATATATATACATATATAAATTATATATAATTATCAAGGCAACAATAAACCTATAATTTAAAATGCAAATTAAGCAGGCTGTAGTTTTGTATCCGCTAATTTGGGACGTCCCTATAGTCGCTTTGGAAAATTCATCGCTTGAGAAAAATTCAGTGCAAATCATTGATTTCATTCAAAAGAAGTTTTTATTCAATGCTATTGAAGATCTTGTATTACGTTCAGATTAAAGAAAGAAAAGAACAAAGTGCAAATCTACCTGTTGACGCAGAGTTCCATTGGTTAGGAATGGCTTCTGTGGAAGATACATCACACCCTGTCTATTATGCTGTACATAACGTAATATCTTACCTACACATACACACATAACGTAATATTTTACCTACACACACACACATAACACCCTTTCTATTGTGTTGTATATAACGTATAAAACTGTAATATCAGGACGAGCAACAACAACATTGTAGTATAAGGACAAGCAACAACAACAACACTGCAGTATCAGGAGGAGCAACAGCAACATTGTACTAACAGGGCAAGCAACAACAACATTGTAGTATCAGGACGAACAACAACAACATTGTAGCATCAGGACGAGCAACAACATTGTAGTATCACGACGAGCAACAACAACATTGTAGCATCTGGACGAGCAACAACAACAGTACCTCTGTGAGGAGACCAGAGTCCATCAAGTACCCTGAGTAGTGAGCTCTTACCACACCCGCTGTCACCCGTGATCAGCATGTTCACGTGCTGCCTCAGCTCTAGGTTCAGTCCTACCAACCAATCAATCAATCAATCAATCAGTAAAACAAGCTGTCAATCTATCTATCTATCTATCAACCAATCAATCTATTTATCAATCCATATTTCTAAAACAATCAGTCAATCATTCAATCAAGCAGTCAATCAATCTATCTATCCTATTAATCAATCTATATTTCGATCAGTCAATCATCAGCATCATCATCTTACCTTGAATCCTTTGGGATTCAAGGATAGAATACGATATGGAATATGATAGGGTCAGAATAAGAATCCTCCAGTCCTCTCAACACCACACTATCAGTTAATCCCCCAATTTCTACTCATTTAAAAAAAATTTAGTAACAATTTCTGAAATATAGGCGCTCACCAACCAAATGCCCTTTCTGACGTTGGTTTGGAGCTTAAAGCTTTATTGCCTCTTACCTCACTTGCAGTACACGGCTGGTAGACAGATAACAATATAATTGACTAAACTAAAGCTGAAAAGAAAGAAACTTTCAGCAGATGAGAATGATGTTTCCTATGATTAAACTTGTGTTAACAGTTAACATAAGTATCTCAAGCTGTGAGATATTCATAAAGTGATCACATCACACACCATCTCAATGAGCTTACCATCAAGCTCATACGCTCAAGAAATAAACCGTTGTGTCAGGAGTGACTCAATTCTTACCCATTCTCTGCCGTCAGTCAATTACTCCGAAATTTTCCCGACACAATAAGTATAAATAAAATATTAATAAATAAAAAAGTTTTAATAAATTAAACTACAAACCTGACACGAGATTGCTCTCAGTTGAACCCGGGGCCTTGTAAGCCAAGTTCTCTACCCGATAAGCCAACACCTGATCAGCCTCGCTCGACCAGCTGCACAAGTGTTTGTTACATTTCATTGAGAAACAGAAATAAAACAACAGTTATGAGAATAAGTACAAAGCAAAGCAAGACACTTCAAATGACAGTGCAGTAAATGAAATGATTTTGCTAGAGCTTTACTTATCTGACTTTGATTGCAGTAATGTCTTTAAAAGTGAAATTTGAGTTCAATTTTTGAAGCACATTGAGACAAAAATAATAAAATTTTCAGGATATACATTTAATTAATAATGTCTGTACAGGGTACTGCTATAAACATTACACGATAAATAACAAAACACTAGAAAAGAAGAGAAAAGACTATACAGATTATAATTATTATTTACTTAGTAGAAAAGACTATTTTTGTGACTGAATAGAAATCGACCATTGCTTTGTAAGGAAATGTCGCAGCCTACCAGTCCAGAACTGAAGATCTCATAATGTAAGAGTTAAATTCCTTCATCTGCATTTTTAGCTCATCCATCCGCTCTGCTAGCTGTATAATACTGCAGCACAAATCAATCAATTTAGTGGCGATAAATCAATATGTCCATTCAAATATCAATTGATGACTCACCCAAACAACTCAGTAGTAAACCAGTTACTGATTATAAGAGTTCTACTAACTAAAACATTACATGCAATTGATATTATTAAAACTACTTATATTTATTAGGAGATGATTAATGTTTTCTTTATAACATTTATTGAAATATTACGTAGTGAATGTTCTTTTTAATAAAAGTTACTTCAAAGCCGGTTACTTCGGAAGAAGAACTGCGACCACTTTCAAGCTACAATCAAACAAATTACTTCACTATAAGCTATCATCTACAGCATCAAATACTCTGTGTATCGCAATCTAACAAGATCTAGACGACTAACCGATGAGTGGTACCGGCTATGTCAGTAACCTCCACAGCCATATCAATGAGTCGTGTGAAACTGAATATCAAATATATGGTCGTGAATGCATTCTACAATCAATCAATCAATCAATTAATTATTCACTCAATATGAAATAATATATAAAATCAAGTACAACTCAATCAATCAATATTAATGCATTAACACTTGTCCAGTAAATTAATTATTAAACTGACTTGAAGCATAGTGTGTTACAACTAGACTTCACATTTACCAGTATATTCTGTCATAATTTCGTCAAAACAAATCAGAAATCAGTCAATCATTCAATCAATCATTCAGTCAATCAATCGATCATTCAATCAATCAGTCGATTATTCAATTAATCAGTCGATCATTCAATCAAGCAATCGATCATTCAATCAATCAAACATTCAATCAATCAATCAAACATTCAATCAATCAAACATTCAATCAATCAATCGATCATTCATTCAATCCTCATAGAATTGTAGAATTAACATCTTTTCGAATCAATTTCAGATCAATCGTTAATTTAGATAACATATCCGGCTCTTCAATCTAAGGCGATGTCAGGGACGTCTCAGGTAGAAGTCATAACAAAGGTTATTAACCACCGGCACACCAGCACCTGCTCATCTGAAACAAAACTCAGTATCTAGTTGACTCCTACCTGACTGATCAGCTGACTCAGCTCAGAAGGGTTGAGATGATCGTAGACCCCAGCGAATAGAGGAATAGCGATCATAATATAGCTGAGTATACCACCCATGTAGTCAGCTAAGTTGATCGATACTGCAACAAAATCAATCAATAACTCAAGATACCGCCCAGGTAGCTCAGCTAAGTTGATCGATACTGCAACAAAATCAATCAATATAATTCGATATAATGATGGAGTAAACTATCAATATATAGAGTATAACATACTATATATCTGAACTTGACAGAATAAAGAGAACACGTTTTGTCTACGTGTTGGACCTGACACCACAAGGTAATACAATTCTGTAATTAAACTGCGTCAAAATAGTTGAAGTTAAATTACTGAAAACTGCTACCACATCTTCATATTCTGCACAATTAGCTAAGCTTAAACAGAGATAGCTAGTATAAGATAGATGGAAGAGCAACAACAACATACGCGACAGTATGAGTTGCCTGACATTGAGCCGCTGTTGTGTGGAGAGAAGTATCTCCAGCTTCTCACTCGTCTTAGACAACTCCACCGCACCACAGCGATAGAACGCTGCTGACTCTGCATTCGTCCTCAGCATCATGTGCTTGTATCTACACACACAGAATTAGCTTTGGCTGGAGCAAGTGCGACGTCGATAAGATACTCGACCGCAGATCAGTATATGCGAGGTTCAAATCATGGGCTCGCCCGTCACTGACATCGCTTTTGAGTGAGGACATGACGTTAACATTAGCTATACCATCTATTAGCTTTTACATTATAATACAAACATAGTACAAATACAATACATCATCATCATCTTCTTCCCCTCAATCCCAGTTTAGCTATAGTCAAATATGAAATATTATATATATATAGATTGTGGTATAAACACTGCATATTTATTGCTAATAGTGTACACGTACAATATATCTATACTGTATATTCTCTCGCTCTCATTCTTTAGTGTGAACAACCATTTAAAGGGGAGTTTGCCGTGAAAAATTAAAAACAAAAAGATAAAATAAGTTTATATAAATATTGCCAGTCACCTGAAATCTCCCTCCAAGCGCTCCTGCTTGTACACTAGATTGATCACGCTTGACATCAACAACTTGTTACACACTGTGAACACCGTGAAGAATATGAGCACGGTAACAGGTCCTATGAAACCCGTGCTGTGAGACAAAATCAATCAATATATCAATCAATCTATCAATCAATCAATCATGATTTACATACTGTAAATACATTACAAAATAACAATATACACCTAAAGTATAATAATATAACTATACTATACAGACAACAACAAAAAATGGCTCCCTACACAAAATTAATTTCAAATCAGGAGAAATGAAGATTTTCTTCAAGACTATAGTCATGATGCTCAAGATCCGAAGACTTGAATCACTAGCCACTAGTGTGAACCAGACTCGTGGGTTATTACGAGGCTTCTCATGTCCTGGCCTAGTAAAAAATGCAGGACAATAAGCTACAGAGAATGCAGATATTCTAGTCTGCCACTTACGAAAAACACACATACAAAACAAGCAGAAGATCATGATCATCTTCCCTTTAATCTCAGCATAGCTGGGGTCGGGATATGTATAGATCTTCTCCACTCCTCTCACCCATACCATATCATCAGTCAATCCCCTATAATCTCTTCTATTCGTTTTCTAAAATTTTGTAGCATTTCTGGAGTCTAGGCGCTCACCAACGGAATGCCGTTTCTGACGTTGGTTTGGATCTTAGTGCTTTACTCACCTTCTACGACATGCGCAATCACTGATTGGTCTATTCTTCAAACAGCTCGGACACAACCCGGGGAAAATAAGTAGAAGACAAAGAAATAAAACGAGTTAAAGAAACCTGCTCCACGTCTGATACATGTAGTAGGCTATAGTAAACGGCGAGATCAGCAGACTCGGTATAATGTCGGAAAACGTCTTACACATCTTGTTGACATCCTGTGTTATACGCTGGTCGCTGCATAGGAAACAGAAGTGTAAAACAACGGAATAAATATAATTAAACAATTAATAATTCAATATCATCATCATCATCCAACTTTGAATCCCAGTTTAACCAGGGTCGGGATAAAAATAGACAGTCTCAAATTCTCTCTGTCCTACATCACACCACCAGCCTATCCCCTTTTTGAGACATTTCCATTCAATTAACAATTCAATTTACTTGATATAATTGTAATATTTTATCAATATAACCTAAGTACCACAGATGAGAGCATTAACAACAAAGCTCCAGCATATTTTGATTAATCAATAAATCAGTCAATACGTATCAATCCTGACCCTAGTTAAACTGGAATTTAAGGGAAGAAGATTTACTAGGATTTAAGGGAAGAAGTGGATGTCATTATCAAATCAATTAGATGAACATTTCATGTCCAGAGGCTCAACCAAAATGATTCAGTGATTTTTTAAGTTGCACTTCCTTCATGCACTATTTCAATTATGCTTAATGTGATTACTTATTTATTATGTTTCCAATTAATTACACTATAATTCTTCTTTCTCAGTGCACTGCCAAGTGGCAGATTCAAGTTACATATTCATACTCAAAGTCTGCTTTCTCGCTCCATAAGAGCACTCCTTAGATCAGCAAGTTAAAAGGCAACGGGAAACCAACTCAGAAGCCATACTTTTCCAAAGCTATAGGCTACATAAGGTATGGATAACGCATAGACACTCTACTACATAACTTAATTATAAAGTCACTTTGGTTTTATTACATCATTTGCCTCTACCAGAGCAATCAAGTCACTTCGGTTTTATCAAATAAATATTACAAAATATTCCATAGGTAAACCAAATAAGTGTATAAAGTAAGAAGACAAACGGGTTATCGACAGAGTTTTCGACAATGTTCAGCTGATAGTAGATGATGTCAGTGAAGTAGCTCTTGTGAAGATGTCTCGTTATACAGCCACGGGATGTTACGTAGAATACTGATGCTAGGTACTTCTTGGTTGAAACAACCTGAAACAGTGCAAACAAGAAACTAATGGCAAACAAAACAACCTGAAACAGTACAAACAGGAAACTAATGGCAAACAAAACAACCTGAAACAGTGCAAACAAGAAACTAATGGCAAACAAAACAACCTGAAACAGTACAAACAGGAAACTAATGGCAAACAAAACAACCTGAAACAGTACAAACAGGAAAATAATGGCAAACAAATAAACAAACAGCAAATGGTTCAGTACATAGGTCAGACTATATAGATAGCTTTCAATAGAACACCATGCAATAGCATAGCATTTATTTAACTGTACAACAATGCAATAGCATAGCTTTTATTTAACTGTACAACAATGTAATAGCATAGCTTTTACTTAATTGAACACATTGTTGGCTGGAGCCGTCAGTGGCGATGATGGTAAGATATTCGACCGCAGATCAGTATGTGCGGGGTTCAAATCTTGGGCTCGCCCGTTACTGGCATCACTTTGGAGAGAGGAAACTGACATTAACATTAGCTTTTTTTACTCTTTAATATTGTGGCTTTTATTTAATTCCAGATCTTGTAGTAGCCTAGCTTCTATTTAATTTCACAACTTGTAATAGCGTAGCTTTTATTTAATAGCATAGCTTTTATTTAATAGTGCAGTTTATAATAGTAAAATAGCTTGCAATTAGCTGCACAGCTAGTTACATCACGGCACTTAAATCTACCACTGAATTATTCCTATTCCACTGCATTCATGCGAACATCCCACCGCTGCCTCTACAAACATATCATGTATTTTAAGATAATGAGTAATACTCACTACTGCCATTGCGACGACAATGCCGATAGACTTGAGTGTGTGATACTTGAATCCATCCAGGTCTTTCTCTCCCAGGACAAGGTAGAACTTACTGGGCAACAATCCTACCTGATTCACCATAAACTGCTCTAAACACGTTAACAACAACAACAACAATAAATGTCGACTAAATAACAGCACAGTGCTCGATACATGCACCGTACATTTGAACACTAGTTAACTAGTTCTCATAGTTCTGATTGTAACTAGTTCTAACTAGTTCACACTACTAGTTATAACTAGTTCTAACTAGTTCACACTATCAGCTGTAACTAGTTATAACTAGTTCACACTACCAGTTATAACTAGTGCTAACTAGTTCACACTACCAGTTATAACTAGTTCTAACTAGTTCACACTACCAGTTGTAACTAGTTCTAACTAGTTCACACTACCAGCTGTAACTAGTTATAACTAGTTCACACTACCAGTTATAACTAGTTCTAACTAGTTCACACTACCAGTTGTAACTAGTTTTAACTAGTTCACACTACCAGTTTTAACTTTTTAAATATCTACTGTAAGTATATCTAGTTATATCATTGTTACATAACATACTGTGTCGCTCTAAGATTTGATAGGATACCCAAACTTTTATTCAACCATCTGAAAGTTATAAAAAAGAGATAACAATCATTATCATTAGATATTATTAGATTATTATTAGAGTAGCACATTATTATATTTATTCAAGACATCATCTAGCAAACAATATAAATGATGGCCATACCAAGCACAACAATGGCCAGCATTGCTACAAAGAGCAGTACAGTGATAGACTTCAATCTGGGAAAGGTTATCAGGAGAACCCTCCAGAACCTTTTGAAGAATATCAGATCGAGCTTGTACCTAGAAGAAACAAATGATAAAGCAACAGGAACCTTGTTGAAATCAGACTGAAAATAAATGAATCTAAGTAACAATGACATTTAAGCGAAAGTTCAATTCTAATTTCAGTAATTTTTATTACACACATATAGATAACTGTAGAAAGTGACTGAGTGGTATTTAGGCATGTTAGACCGCAAGTATAATAATAAAGGTTTAAAGTCTGTTTCCTCATCCAGGGATGATGTCAGGGACGTCCCCAACAGCACACATCACTACAGATCAGTTCACCCAGACCAATCTGCAAAAGAAATGCGCTAAGGAGAAGTATGTCAACACTGTAGGCCTACAGGTTAATTGTTTATTTACGATTAGATCTACTGACAATGAAAAGCTTTATAAAACTAAACCTAGACATTAAATTTATTAACACATTTAAAACAACGCTAAATACTGAATAAATATATGATATACCTTCTCTAAACAATATGAATTCAACAGTACTGTTTCTTCATAATAGTTAAAAACTATAAATACTTACATGATTAGAGATTTTTAATTCTCCCAGAGAGCTCCTCAAGTGCATATAGTTTTGTAGTGGAGCATTTTATATTCCACAGCAGTTCGCTGATTTTCAGGGTAGCAGATAATGACAGCAGTGTTATAGTTAGGCTAGCAAGACCTGCCATATACAGAGGGTGTGTCTAAATGAGTTGTCTCCAAATGTCCAATTTTAAGCTATTATTTGCATTTTAACTGAAATATAAGTGGCAGATATACTATTATTCTGCAGCAGTACTTTCCGATATTGCTCAAATTAAATTAGATGGTGCAGTAAAATTATAAATTCAAAATTGGTTTACATTAAATAGGTTGTTGAAGTGTAAAAGTAATTTCAATTACGTTATCATCTAAAATAAAATCACAAATCTATGACAACATATATCTATAAGAGGTATTGCATTTATAAGATCAAATTCATTTTGTTTAGTTGATGACACAGTCAGAATATGGCTATGTAATGGAATAGTTAGCGCACTTGGCAATATTGCGATATAGTAAGTCCCGTAAGCTTGCGGCGTAGAATTACCTAGCGGAAAATACATGATCGGTAAAATGAAGCAATGCCTAATGATTTACATGATGCTAAAAGTGCTACATATCATCAAGGATCCTTTGTATTATAAGTTGATTTAACCTTATTATTAACCTTATTTATTGGTAACTAGGTGGCCAACTAGATATGTAGTGTTATGCTCCCTCATCTATGGCCTGGTTTTGCATGCATTAGAGTGCCTGTCTTTGCGTTTTACTTAAGTATCTTTATGTTATACGAAATATGTTGACTGCTGTGCAGTGTGATATAAGAACAAATAAACATATATATGTCTCCTTTAAAAAACATAAAACAAAACAATGTACACATGCACAAGTGGGTGCAACTCGGGGTCAATCAAAACATAAACAAACCAAAGCCACTGCTACCATCACCTCCCTGAAAACTCATCAAATCCCCCTTAGCTACCCATAATCTACGTCTAAATTTAAAGTTGTGTACTACAATTTTTAAGCTAGAAGTACAGATAGCGATTTCGAAGAATAGCCTTCCTGTAAGTTACACATACGAAATTAATAATTTAATTATAAGAGTTAGACATAGAATAAAGAAAAACCGTAGAAGTGTCAAAGGCAATCTCAAACATTGTAAACATTGAGTTCAAGAATTGCACAGATGCCAACAACTAAATAATTTCGGTAGCCGGAAGTAAACAATATTAGCTGATCGCTATTTAAAGGCATAAAATAATGTAGTTTTTGAAAATTTTAAAATCTGTTGAACGATAATGAAACACTTTAGGAGCACATTTATCGTCTCATCTATCCAACGTATCGTAATGGCAACAAATTATTAGATACGAATTCTTATTAATTGGATTTATATTTTTATAATAAAAATGCAAACAAATTTTATTTTAAAATCTCTTAAAGGATATTCCCCGTTCTTTAGTTTCCTGATATCTGGAATTTGTGCATCATCTTAAAACAGTTTAGAGACCGAATATCATGAAATAAATCTGAAATTACAGCAATTACTATTAAATACACATATGTCAAGGGGGCTTTGTTTACCCTTTCGATTAAATGGAGAATGTTGGAAATCAAGTCGCTCTTGTTAAAAAACTGGTATCGCTGAAACAACAGTCATGCCATATCCACCTATTTTAAAGATCTTTGGAGCTAGACAACAGAGACGTAATATTGTCATGGGCGGAGTGTGATTGTGTTTGGCACCTAATCTGCTGTGATTAAAAATTTGTATTTTATCTCAATTCCTTTCTCATACTTACAATATATATAGAAAATATGGCACTTAGGCTATTGAGAGATTTCACCTCTTATACTCTGTTCTATCCAGAGATTGGGACAATATATCGAATCGTAATAGGCATATCTGGAGGTTCCATAACCAAACTTGTGTGACATTATGCTAATCGTAAAAGCTACAGAGTCCATTGTAGAATAGTTCAGTGATCAAAACCCTAACTTTAAACTTATCAATCAACTATTTAAATGTAATCCAAGTCAATGTAAAATGTATACGAAACACCGCAAGAATAGCCTATGATACACACACACACACACACACACACACACACACACACACACACACACACACACACACACACATATATATATATATATATATATATATATATATATATATATATATATGCAATATGTATGTATATACATGTACAGGCCTTATGTATTAATTAAGATTCTGAGTAATATTTATAATTTGATAATGTGTAGGCCTAAGTGTCGTAGGCCCCTATTTCTTGTTCTTTATTTTAATGTAAAATGAATGATGTACACTTGAAACAGGTAGGTTTATTTTTAGACTAATTCAGTCGAGCAGTCTTAATTGAAATCTGAATATATGCAGACTATATATAAGCCTATATGTCAACATTGAAAAGCATCAATTACTCCAACGCCATAGCCTATCCCATACCCTATAGGCCTATGTAATATAAGCAGAATTTTAGGTTGTAGGCCTATATAGTAAAGAACAATGAGCCTATGTACTATTAAGAAACTAAGGTTCCATCCATATTAATAGGCCTAAGCTAAAAAATATCTGACTATCCGGTAGGGTAATGCATCCAACCTCACCCCTCCTAAATCCAGTTTTGAAAATTACTAATTCATAGTAAATAATTTGATAATATAATTACTTATGACATGTTGACCTACTGCAACATTATGACACATGCGTAGCCTACACGGTAGAGGCCATAGGTCCATAGAATAACAATATATTTATTCTACATGTATAGGCCTATCTTTTATATGTAATGTAGGCCTACTGTTTGATATGTAGTCCTAATGCCCACAGATACATTATACGCGTATGGCTACATTCGTCTATATATTTCAGTGACTAATTCATGAACGAGTTAAAATTACATTAGGCTACTTTTGCACCACTTTGGGTACGTATGTTATCTCTAATATATACTGTAGAGTTAGATTTCATTGATAATACTATAGCATAGACATAGCTAGCTCTTCTGCATACTGCACGGTCCTCTAGCAACCTTTATATAGGCATAACACAGGCAGCGCTAAGAACTTGCGGTCTATAGGCCTACTTACCGTATAGGCCCTTTATACAGACTAAATTATTCCTATACTTAGATTGACTCAAAGGTAAATCTAGACAGGCCTATATTGACTTGCTCATATATAATTTTCTAAACTTTGGTACTACATGTAGGCCTTATATTGCACTTAGATCTTTAAAATTTACTGCTCTTCATTTGCAACGCTAATTAGATTAGAGATGAACGATATCGAATATCTATTGATCAGTGGACGATCGGTCTAAACCGCTAATTAACATTTAATGATTTAACGTAAATCCTTTGCAGAAATTCCACAAAAGGTGAATTTCATTGAAATGGGACAATTCATAAACCTGTTTAGGCCTACTGTTGACTTATAGCCTGCTCTTTAATTTCTGAAACCAATTCAGTCTTCTCATATTAAGCTCTCAGTGTAGAATATTGGCCTTGACCAATAAAAATTGACCAAACACAAATCGAACTTGTCATGAGAAGCATTTGTTAAAAACTTCGAAGAATTAACTCAGGTTGTTGAACTGCTCAGGGAGCCAACCATAACAGCGATTATGAGCTGCATTAAATTTTAGACTCTTACCTCAGAAGCTATACTTTTCCCAAGGTAGAGGCTGCATAAGGTATGGATAAGGCATAGACTTTGTGAAGGGATTAACTTGTGGATCTAAGGAGTGCTCTTTTGGAGCGAAAAAGCAGACCTTGAGTATGAATATGTATATAGAACCTGCCACTAGGCAGTGTACTGAAGAAGAAGACTATAGATTAGACTTCTAATTGTGCAGGATAGATTTAGCTACGATTTGCAGGAATAGACATATAATCGGCTGAGCAGCTTTGCTATACCTTTTTGTAGTTTTAATTAATCTGCTATGTATGGACTCAGACTGTACATAATTGCACACACTGAAACGTAAGCCTTACATACAGAATATGGATTGTCCCATACCTCGCAATAAATTACTGATACAGCTTGAAGAGAATCTTAACCTTGAACTATTGAGGCTGGTTCATGTTTTATGGTTCTCTGTAACATCCTGACGTCTATATGACATGATTGTATATCTCTTAGCAATCTAGATTTTTACTCGTTGGGAGGTTTTGAAGCTAAAGCGGTGCAAATTCTCGCCTCATACTCGCAAAACTGAGATTGGAATTGTCGAGAACTGCATGTGTTTCTATATAGACAACATGCAGCGCTAAATATGCATATTGTGAATCAAGTAGCCTGGTGACGAAAGGCCACCGTTGTAGTTCTATTCTAAATTTTCCCGAATCTACTGTACTCGTTGAAGCCTAACATATTCCTGCATTGCATAAACCAGCTGCTGTACTAAATCAGCTTCTGTACTAAATCAGCTGCTGTACTAAATCAGCTGCTGTACTAAATCAGCTGCTGTACTAAATCAGCTGCTGTACTAAATCAGCTTCTGTACTAAATCAGCTACTGTACTAAATCAGCTTCTGTACTAAATCCGCTGCTGTACTAAATCAGCTGCTGTACTAAATCAGCTGCTGTACTAAACCAGCTGCTGTACTATATCAGCTGCTATACTCTTATCGCCTATTCGTTATGTGCGCTCAATAGCTCCGTGTGTAGAGCGACCAGTAGAATTGTGATGTCATAAACGACAGATCCTGAGACTTAAATGATCTCTAGTTAACGGCTCGAAGACAGGGCGAGCTGATCAGAGAATAAATTCTTTCAGGACCGGTAACTGGATCTTAGACTGCAAACTAAATCATTAAGCACGTCATATGTTTTGCACTTATAAACGTATGGATTCTCATCTAAGCCGTGGTCATCCGATGTTTTTCTCTTTTACTGCTCGTCTAGTTGCACTCGTGACACGTGTTACAGCGTTTCATTGCTTAGTTACATTTCCTATAGTTTCTTTCAGTTATAGACTTACAGTTTTCTTTCAGTTATAGACTTATAGTTTTCTTTCAGTCATAGACTTATAGTTTTCTTTCAGTTATAGACTTACAGTTTTCTTTCAGTTATAGAGTTTTCTTTCAGTTATAGACTTATAGTTTTCTTTCAGTTATAGACTTACAGTTTTCTTTAAGTTGAAGAATTATAGTTTTCTTTCAGTTATAGACTTACAGTTTTCTTTCAGTTATAGACTTACAGTTTTCTTTCAGTTATAGACTTATAGTTTTCTTTCGGATTTAGAATTACAGTTTTCTTTCAGTTATAGAGTTTTCTTTCAGTTATAGACTTACTGTTTTCTTTCAGTTATAGACTTATAGTTTTCTTTCGGTTTTAGACTTACTGTTTTCTTTCAGTTATAGACTTACAGTTTTCTTTCAGTTATAGACTTATAGTTTTCGTTGTAGTTTGTATTTCATCTTTCCCTGCATACAATGTTAGTGATCGCTGACTTGGACCTATATAATCGTCAGTCTAATTTTACTGCCTCTCTCGGCTCTGACTCGTTGCTCAAGGGAGAATACACACGCGGAGGTAGTGCGTTGTACAGCATCAGCATCCAAGGCACAAATGTATGCGTAAATACGTACACAGTGTGTACATATGTACACGTACAAGTGTATATCATACTATATAACGAACTACCTCAACCAATGCATTCCAATTTACCCTCACATGTACACTGTACAGTGGTCTACATTCATTGGCTGTCACTATTGTGAGTGCATGTATCTATATCGATCCTTCCGCGACAGTCGTTTTAAAAAGTTAGTCTTTTCTTACCTTCCGCGTCGAGATAATTCGTAACTTTTCTTTAACGTGGCAGACAGCACAGCTATACGATGAATCTTACCGCCTGATACACACTCGGGATCAGATATAGTTCAATGATCCGGGTGAAAATCCTGATCCACTTCTGTGGATTTGTTACAGTCAGTAGCTGATGACGATATCACCAAAGCTTTTACTTCTTCATCCGTCATTGGGACTCTGCAATCCACATTCACCTGGCAGCTTCTGGTAGGTTTCAATGAAAACCCGAATGACTCCTTTCAGTGAAGTTCCTGAAGCCATCACTTGTCTGCCTATTTGATCGATCACCCCATGCACGTAGATTTGTTGGGCAATGGTAGATTTGTTGGGCGATATCTCCTTCACTATGGAATAGAAGAAACACTAAAATGATATCAGCAGCAACTAATGAAGACATCGCCTAAGTTCGTCTTCGTACCACCTCGTCCGTCAAACCACTCCGTTAGCTTCTTTCACATCTTTTAGATTCACCGTCCTCTAAATGATCATAACCCGCTGATGTTCTTGAAACATACAGTATGGACATAGTGTGGAATGATGTAAAAGCTGATCTGGACTTGGCTTTGACCCTCAGGATACTGCACCTGAGACAACCAGTGGTTGTGGTTAGCTACCGCCCCCAACTCCAGTTAATTCTGAAATCCAGTAAAAGGGTGCATCCTTAGAGGAAGCATCCATCTCTTCGGTTGAATGAGGACCATGAACCATGCATGTTCTCGTTGAGCTCGGGTCAACATAAAAGAGACTAAACGAGTACTGAGAGTGTAGTAAAGGACGACTAAGTAAGAGCTGGGAAGGTTGTTGGAAGCCACCGCATGAGCTCTTAAAGTAAAACTACCAAGATTTGGCAAGGGATATACAAGGAGAAACCATAAATGTGATGGTGAAGCGAGTGTCATAGAGAAACCTCAAAACTGTGTGCCAACAAGAATATACGCCTTGAACCAATAGTTTAAAAAATCACCAAAGACTAGAGAGAGAGACAGACGTTGAGAGCGAGAGAGAGAGAGAGAGATAGAGAGACAGACAGACAGATAAAGAAAATTATGGAGAAAGAAGGAGAGAGAGAGGCTGAAAGATGAAGGAACTTTTAAAAATCAAATCTAAAGAAATCACTGCAGCTGCGCACTTAAGAGGTCGCGACTCGTACATCACTTTGATCAGACCAAAAGAGATATAAATTATTGTGCACTGTAGTGTGAACAGCTGCTTTAGGAGGCTATTATATTTTCCTTAAAAATCGACTTGATAACAAACGAGAATTTCCAAGAATTTCATCCAGCGATAGGCTTGAAATATTGATAGCATATTTAAGAGGCAGGATATACTTTTGCAGCATGAATATTACTAAAAGGACGTATAAATAAATAAAAATTACAATTTACCCAGAAATGGTGAAAATTTTCTAAGATATCAAATGTTTTAAATTTTTTAATACTTTGAAAAACAGTATTTGGAAAACAACCAAGCGGAAAGCTCCGAAAGCATATTAGTTTTAGCAACCTAAATTTTAAAAGCACCGAACAAGCAAGCTGCACTACTGTACTAGATGTTGTCGTAGATGTTTCCAGTGATTTTCTATAGATGACTTTAAAACTGTTGCTGATTTGACGTCCATTTCTCTTCCTGTCTTTCATTTACAGACTGGAGAAATATTGGGAGACCAGTGACATCACGCGAATTGTCTTCTAAATATCATCACAACAGAAGAACAATATCACGTGACAGCCACTGTCAACCAATAGTAGAGCAGCTACTGTCAACCAATAGCAGAGCGGCATTAGGATATTCCACATTCTCAGTACCTTTCTCCACGGCACATAATGTACGATATGGCATATCTTGGATTCCTCTGACACTATCCGATGTCCTACAGTTCACAGTTCATCCTACTGGAGAATCGCATCTTAGACTATTGTTCCAAAGAGAGATGTGAACACCAATAGACCATCAAGCCTCTCGTAGGCTGCTTTCTCTTCCAACCTCCTCACTTTTGCAGCTTTACTGAAAACATAGATAAAACAAACAACAGACTACATGAAATTCTTGCCATACGCTGGTCCAGCTGTATGGGCAACATTTACTAATGGTAAATTATGAGGGACAAAATACTTTTAAAAAGTGCTTTTGAAATACTTTTGAAAATCGTTTTAAAAGTATTTTGAAAACACAAAAGTTATTTACATATATATATATATATATATATATATATATATATATATATATATATATATATATATATATATATATATATATATATATATATATATATATATATATATATATATATACTATATAATATAGATATATATATATATATATATATATAGCCTATATATATAGATACTGTCTGTCTGTATGTCTGTCTGTCTGCCTCTCCGTCTCTTTTTCACTATAACACTATACAAGTCACAGGTACAAGGTGCATATTCCAATTATTTAAACTCAGAGTCTGCTTTCACGTTCACTAAAACACAAACACTCCATAGACAACAATTTACTTCTTTCATAAAAGTCTATATAAGCCTCATCAATTCTGTATGTAAGCCTACAGGCTATAGCCTAGGAAAATATGACTTCGAAGGTTGTTTCCTATTTCCCCAGTTCATGCTTTGTCGCCTCTTATGACTCGAGCAGTTAACGGTTTGTCTATTTTTCAGTGTCCCGGAAACAACACGGGAATCATTAGATACATGTTAGGCTAATGTTCATAAAAGTCTTCTTGCAGAATTCATACATTAGAAATCTTACTATTTACTTTAAAGTCTTTGCTTTCATCTAAGGATAATTAGCTTCATTAATATATAGTTTGGCCGAGAGATCATACGTTAAGATCAAATTACTATACAGATGTGAGACGCTCATAAAAAAATGCGTTCTAATTAATTGAGATGAAAATCAATTAATTAATAATTATTTACTTCATTAATTCATACCTTATTTTAAAAAATAAAATCAATTAGGCCTAATTACAAATAAATTATCATTACTTAATATATAATATAAGATAAAGAATATTTAAATATCATAGAATAGAATAATAGGCACCACGGAGCCTACAAAAATAAGCAAGAACAAAAATGAATAAGAACGAAAACAAGCTCTTATATGTAAATGATTACTTTAGTTCGTTTTCATAAGTTTTCAGATTGGATGAACAAAAGTTTATAATACGAAATATAAAAAAAAAAACTAAAGAAGAGTAATTTGAATAGTATTTTGTTATCAAAATACTTTTAAAATATCAAGTATTTGTTTAGTCAAAATACTTGTTGAAAAATATTTAGATGATACTTTTAAAAATATCTTTTAAAAGTACTTTTAAAATATAAAATAAATTAGGGGCCAATTACTTTCTATTTTGAAGATACTTTTCTATTTTGAAAATTCTTCTGTTCCCATTAATGGGTTTAGTTTCAAATTCCTGTTCATATCTGCATAGGCCTATATAACTTCTTGTCTAGCATATGTTTAGTAGATTTTAGTATTTTTAATAAAGATGAGACTTCTCAGAAGATCTTCATTACTGTAAAATAGCAGTGAAGATAATAGTTTTTATCTAAATTTTATTTTTTATACCATTTTTAAGATTGGAATTTTTACAACTAACATTTGTCACTAAAATTTATTAAGAACAACATTTATCAGAGGAAGCTGACGTAAGCTTTCGCATTATATTTTATACGAATTGAATGGAATAGAGAGGCCATAAGCCTACAATCAGTATAAAACTAACTATTCTGAAATCGAGTTAACACTCCTGGTATCTATTTAATTGTTCTCAAATTGAGTTAGGCCTACCAGAAAAATCCTAAAATCATAAATAAAATTCGCATTATCCTGAGTGTAGGCCTATATAAAAAAGCTAAATTTTTAAATCAATAAGTTAAGGTACCAGTACCAGTGTCGGCTGGCACATTGCAGCAAGCGCAGAGTTCTTACTTAAAATAATTATATGCAGAATAATAGGCCTATTTCCTTAAATATTTGCAGTGCTCAGGTATAAAGGCAAGTCTAAAACTTTAAATTTTATATTCAAATTTATGAAACTAATATAATATAAATTTCCCCTTGGCAGACACTAAAAATCTAAAATGTTAGCATTAATTTAAAAAGCTAAAAGCTAAGGTTAACGTTAATTTCCTCACCCGAAAGCGATGTCAGCTACGGGAGAGCCCAGGATTTGAACCCGCATCAACTGATCCGCGGTCGAGTATCTTACCGACTTCGCCACTGGCTCCAGCCAAATTGATTTAATTATGATATTAATATTCTATTAGATCTATCAAAAACGACCGATCGATCGATCTATGGTACTCCTAGCCAACTTATGGCCTAACTTTCCTAATTCGCTTCTGTTCTCATTTTTCGTCAATAACTGACCAGTAACGACAGTTTTAGGCGTTTAGTAATTAAGACCAGATCATATAGCCTACTAAGCGGAAATCATATAAAAAAACTGCTCACATTCTAACCATGTAATAGTCTAATCACATACTAACCACGTTACCCAAGAAAATATATAATCATGACCATGTAAAAATCTACTCACATACTAACCCCAGTAACCCGTAATAATGTAATAACCTACTCACATACTAACCTGTAATCATGTAATAATTAACTCCTAATCTAACCTGTAATCATGTAATAACCTACTCAAATTCTAACCTGTTATCTTGTAATAACCTACTCGAATACTAACCTGTAATCATGTAATAATCTACTCGCATACTAACCTGTAATCATGTAATAATCTACTCGCATACTAACCTTTAATCATGTAATAATCTACTCACATACTAACCTGTAATCATGTAATCACCTACACATATACTAACCTGTAATCATGTAATCACAGACGCGTAACGATTTCCTGTAGGACCAAGCTCGTCTTGCTATTGGTCAAAGCTGCTCACCGTACGAGAGCTATCCACCAATGATATCAAGCGGTACATCGCCAATGCAACATCGACGAGCGAGAGAAAGAACTGTAGCAAGAAACAACAGGTGCTTTCAATCATGGAAACCAGCCACTGCTGCAGACGACTGGGAGGTGAAAGAGACACGCAGCAATTTACTCTAGCGCTGCGGCTAAATAATCACAGTGACGCGTGGCAACGAACTAATATGGTATTATTTGGTGCCCGGCAGGTTAATCGTACTTCTGAGCTATCAACTTAGCAACAAACACAGTTTTCTTACCTTGTAATAACTTGTAAATGCAATGTTATCTTAAAATGTCTACTCTGCTAAATTTTACAGGCAAGCCTTAAAATGTAACAAATATTTAAAACAGATGAATGAGCTAGTTGCATAGCACGAAATATAGGCCTACAACAACTGTTAGAAATTGCTAAAAACTCATCATAATTTATTTAGGGATGCAGAATTCATAAAGATGACAACTCTTAAGTCTGTAATAAATCCTCCAATGGTTAAAAAGGGTTACAAGTTTGTCAAGTCTGTGTTCAACACTTCAATCTGCTGAAGTAATCACTCATTACGAAGGAATTACTTCATATTCACCTTCACTAAAAACGATATTTCTATCTCGAGTTTTTTGACCAATTCATATCAGATGTTCCAGACTCCTATAGGGCCTTTAGTGGCCTCCTTATCCTATTGCATTTATTCCTTGTATTATTGTCTTTAACTGGAGTTGAACCCTGACCCCGAACCAAAGATAGCAGGCCAGTCAACAATGAATAATAGACAATCAATAATAATATACGCTAGATATATACCGTATACTATATACAAGCGTATATATATATATCAACAATATATATATATATATATATATATATATATATATATATATATATATATATATATATATATATATATATATATACATATATATACACGCTAGCTTTCGCCACAGAATAAGTATGAAAAGATAAACAAAGATAAATACGTCATATGCGATATTAGGAAATATACTAAGTAACACAATATTTAGAAAAATAGAAGACCTAAGAGACTATATTTATGTAGGGGCCTACACAGCCAGACAGACGTGAAAAAATGCTTTGTTAAATATTCCCTCTAAATCTTCAAATCTTTGCATACAAAGTTAAAGCCGGAAAGACAACAACTCTGCTATTTAACCCCAGAAATTGAAAACATAGTAGCGCTCAGGGGACCAGCTCTTTCGCGAGGCAGTCGAGACAAGTCTGTACGTAAAATAGAGAACAACTGAGAGAAAAATCAATGCAGGCTCGATTTCCTGTGGTTCACAACACAGGGATCGCGTAGAGATCATGACCTATGTATAGAACAAGTCATCTAGTAGAGATCAAGACCTGTGTATAGAACAAGTCATCTAGTAGAGATCAAGACCTGTGTATAGAACAAGTCATCTAGCAGAGATCAAGACCTGTGTATAGAACAAGTCATCTAGTAGAGATCAAGACCTGTGTATAGAACAAGTCATCTAGTAGAGATCTAGACCTGGGTATATACATGTATACATTGGGCAAGTAAATCAGAAAATCAAAAAATCAGATAAATAAATATAGGAATATCATGTAGCATGGATTTATCCTTTGACATAAATCCAATGATGGAAGCTAAAATAGTAAAAATAAACCAACCTTGTCAATATGATATGCAGGATAAATGAACTTTACTCAACATGTTTCATTTTTAGATTGAACGATACAACATCAATAAAGCGATTTCTTGAAAGTAAGTGAATGAATACATCAATCCATCAATCAACCAATCAATATGTCAATTATATTCAACATTCTATCAGTAATAATCAGTACGTCAAAGTTACATGCTTCGATCATTACTAAAGCTAAGATAGACACCTACAAGCAAGATATTATACTGACCATTAGACATGCATATGTATGTACTGTACATGTGTATATATATATATATATATATATATATATATACACACACACATGTATATACAGATGTGCGAATGGGTAAATTAAAGACTGGATGATTGAATTAAATGAATCAATGAATAACTGCTGAATGAATGACTAAATAAGTAAATGAATAATGAACGAACTAATGAATGACGTAATGAATGAATGAGTAAAGCACCTGACCATTCAGTGACCACTAGAACTTCCCTGAAATGCAGAGCTCAGTGGTCAAGTGGTTAACAGCTAAGTGTTAAAGAGATACCTATCATCTTCCTGTCTGCATATATGCAGGCAAGTAAAGAAATAGGCGTTGTCAGGTCAGTGAACTATTGAACAAACAGTGGGATCATGAAATGCTTGGTTAGCATCTGCCACTGAACAGAGATTAAAATAAAATGATTGGTCAACAACATACAACAGGTGTCATGTCACGTTGTCATGTTTTGTGTCATGTGACATATCGCTCCAGGATTCAGCGTCTGCCTCTTGCTTCAGTCACTAGGGCTATCGATATGGAGTTGTCTCAATAGTGCTTGATGTTGTCATCAACAGAACACAGGACAATATTAAAGGAGGACAGTAGCACTCTAATTGTTGATATGTTATACTACTAGAAAAATAGTCAGTAGTAGCGTTTTAAAAGCAAACATCAGTCACTTGGAGGCGGTGTTAAAATTTCCTGTATAATAATAATAATAACAATAATAATAATAAAGGTTTAACGTCCTCATCCATGGATGAAGTCAGGGATGTTCCCACAGCACACATCACTACAGATCAAATCACACAGGCCAATATGCAAAAGAATTGTGCTGAGGAGAGGTAGGGTTCTAAACGAAAGCCGGTCCGGATTGGGAGGATCAAACCCCGCATTCATTTTCTTGTGTCCACGACAAAAATGTGAAAATGTTAAATGTTCAGTTGAAATAGGATCTAGACTACTCTCATACCTACATTATCTCCCTGTAATTTACTAAATTGATCCCCGTGTTGTGCTCGGGTTCCCCGTGTTGGGCTCGGGTGTGGTTGGACCACTGCAGAATAGGGCAACCGCAAACAATCAGCCTCGTGTACGTAAGAGGCGACTAAAGGCAGGAGCTGAGGATGGCAAGAGGGGACCCACCTCACCATGAAATATTTCCCCCCAGGATTAAATGGTAATTAATCCACCTAACTGAAGAAGGCAACGGGAAACCACCTCAGAAGCTATGTTTTCCCAAGCTATAGGCTACATAAGGTGTGGATAAGGCATAGACTTCGTGAAGGGATTAACTTGTTGATCTAAGGAGTGCTCTTATGGAGCGAGAAAACAGACTTCAGTATAAATACGTACCTTGAACCCGCCACTTGTCAGTGCACTGAAGAGAGAGAAATTGATACGAAAATATTGTACCCGTACTCTTTGATTCACTGCTGAATCTGTCAATCCTATAAAACTCCAGGCCTAAATGCTTAATATATCAACTGCATACTCGCGATCTAAATGCTTAATCAATCAATCATTTATGGCCTACTGGAGGTCTAAATGTTTAATCAATCAATCTTATAGGGCCTACTGGAAGTCCAAATCAATCAATCAATCAATCTTAAATGGCCTGCTGGAGGTCTAAATGTTTAATCAATCAATCTTATAGGGCCTAGTAGAGGTCTAAATGCTTAATCAATCAATTCTATACAAGAGGTCTATAGTTAATCTAACCATCTACTAACTCATGCTCTCTGAATTTTGTCATTTTGATTTTTTTTCTCTTGCGAGTCTCAACTTGTATACAAGTTATAAAATATCATGATACCTTAAAGCCAAGCTATAGCCTACGAATGTAGGATATAGGATCTATTATGGATTATACAGATCTATAGGCCTACGCTTGACACACATTAGTAATTAATAATTAGCAATCTGTAGTCCTGTACATATATATATATATATATATATATATATATATATATATATGATATATATAAATATATATATAATATAGATATAATATATATATATATAGATATATAATTAAATATATAGGGGTATATATTAAATACTTATCTTAGTATTCATATATATATATATATAAATAATATTATATATATTATATAATATATAATATATATTATTATATATATATATCTTAGTATCATATCTATATATCATATAATATATATATATATATATATATATATTATATATATATATATATTATATATATATATATATATATATATATATATATATGTATATATATATATGGGACAAATCCTTTATTTCTGATTTTAGCAACCGTTACACATGGTCAAAGGTTATTAGTGAGCTTCGTTTGTAAGGACATCAGGAACGTCCCTGACATCATTGCGCCTCAATCAAACATCCGATACAATCAGCTGATCCTTGGCACAGTAGATGCTACACTTAGGCTCTACATCGTCATCATCACCTTCCCTTAAGTCCCAGTTGAGCTAGGGTTGGGAAACCAATAGGCTCTACAAGGTTATTAATATTATTATTATTATTAGTTATATTAGAGTATTATTATCCCCATGTTGTATGGTTGGACCACTGCAGAATAGGGCAACCGCAAACAATCTGCCGCGTGTACGTAAGAGGCGACTAAAGGCAGGAGCTGAGGATGGCAATAGGGGACCCACCTGACCATGAAATATTTTCCCTCAGGATTAAATGGTAATTAATCCACCTGAGGAAGGCAACCGGTAACCACCTCAGAAGCCATATTTTTTCCAAGCTATTGGCTACATATTGATAAGGTATGGATGGATAAGGCATAGACTTTGTGAAGGGATTAACTTGTTGATCTAAGGAGTGCTTTTATGGAGCGAGAAAACAGACTTTGAGTATGAATATGCACCATGAACCTGCCACTTGGCAGTGCACTAAAGAAGATTAGAGTAGGCCTAATTATTAGAAATATCATCATGTATAATTTAGTAATAGTTATAGTACCCCACAATGACGAAATAATAAAAATTATAATTACAAATATTAATATTATTTTTATTATTATCCTTATTATTAGCTTAGTAGGCCTATAATTAATTAGCCTATATACGAAATGAAATCATATATAATACCATACGTTCAATATATGACGATGCACATGATGACTAAATAATAAAAATTATAGTCATAAATATTATTATATATTTAAATTATTATGACTATTCTTATAATTATCCTACTATAATTATTAACAATTATTAACGAAATTGAAATCGCAGATAATGTTAGACATACATTATACCCTATAAAGGACAAATGATATCATCTAGAACATTGTTCGTGCTACCTCATTCTTCATTTTTTACTTGTAATTAACATTCAATAATTAATTAAAGTTGTGCTCGTAGATCTGCAATTAATTATCAATCCAGAATAAAAAATTACAGCGTGTGATAACGCATTCGATTATATCCCGTACCCAACAGACTGTATTAGTAATCATCTATCTCATAAAGCTTTATACGCTACATTGGCGAGTTTTTATCCATCGTACTAAACAAGTAATTACTAATTCGCTTTCAGCATGTATTGCAGTAAGTGAAGGCCTAGTAATTGACTATAGATTAGCTCATAATGGGTTTATTGCAGCAGGCATGTAATTATAATCCTAGGCCTGTTATGACTGCGGGATATTTCGCGCACAGGCATGCAGCAACGCCATCGGCTGCGACTATATCACGTCTTTGAAGCAACCAATAAAATCGCTCCAAAATCTCTAGCCTTAGATTTCTCGTAGCTCAACAGTTACTGGTTAGTTGTTACAATTTTTAATTGGACTTTGAAATCAGAATTGAGAAATTGAAGCCGTACGTGTGGTGTTTGCAGGATTTCAATTGCTAACTGATAAAACGTTCGAGTTAAACGAAGAAAAAGAAAAATAACAAGAATGAAATACCTAAAGAGTCAAGATATTTATCGCTCCTAATAAAAATAAATAAAATGTCAAATAAATTATAATTCAATCAATCAATCAATAACTTATAAATAAAATAATAAATAAATAAAATTATAATTCATTCCCGGACGATAGGATTACTGCAGATGCTTCATTATGATCCTACCAGTTCAAACATGAATATTTAAAAAAACCGATTCTGCTCATAATTGTTAGTTATTCAAAGAATTATTTCATTAACGGGTGTAAAAAAGGGTGTATTAAAGACTAAAACCCACGTATTTTCCCATCAGTAGAGGGGTGCCCGGCTAGGGGGAGGGATAACCTTTGTTACATACTTTGTCGCTAGCTTGAAATGCAGACTCGCGTACTTGTGGTTTATTTTTCCGTGAACACGACTCATAATGAGCAGATGCTGATCTCATAAGTCCAAACATAAAAACAGATTTAGCCTATTAGGCTAATAGCAACAATTAGAGTGCAACAGTCATCAATGACAACATCCAGCACTATAGAGTCAAAATCAAACCGGCGAGTGAAAAGAGGTCCAAAAACGGTGCAAATTCTAAAATCCAGAAAATCAGTCCAAAGTAGGCTTAGCCCTATAAGCAGGTAGTCAGGCCTACGTATAGCTAGAAGAGGTCAGGAAAAATGTCACTGAAACCAGACATTCAACTCCTCACTTCTGGCTTCATAATTATTCGAAAAGTCCATTATTGTGTCTCGTTAAACTTTCATGTTATAATTTACTGGTGCATTCATTTTTTATTTCAGAAGTCATATTATTCCCAAGTTACAGACTTGGCCTAAGCTATATAAAAGGTGTGGATAAGGCATAGCCTTTTTGAAGAGCTCGATAATCGATGGAGTGCTCTTTATGGAGGGTAAAAGCAGCATGTGAGTAAGAATATGCACATTGGACCTACTACTTGACAGAACAGTAGAGAGAGAGAGAGAGAGATGGGCGAATCTAACACAGCGCTCCTATTGGCTGATACTGTTCTGCTACAGAAGGCTGGCTAGACAGAAGTCTGCGGTTAGCCTTACGCAACAATACGCAACAGTACATCCAGGCTAGTCCCTCTGCGTGACGTTGTCTGTCTTACTCTATGTATCTCTGTCTATATTTCTAAATATTGCTGTGACAGTAATATAAAGGTAAATGTATAAGAGTAGAATAATATTGTAACCCAGCTTTATCCTATTGGTAACCATAGCCCATCACTTATAAACTAGCTCTCTGTAAAAAATCATCTGCGGGCCTTAACCCTATTGAAAAACTTTTAAGGGACAAATAAAAATTGAAATTAACACCCTTTACATAGGCCTACTCACATTCAGTCCAAAATCTGTCCATTCCTGGTTTTGTCTTTCTCTTTCGCTCTCACCCTTTCTCTCCCCCGCAATCTCTCACTCTTTCTCTCCCTCTCCCTCTCTCTCTCTTTCCCTCTCTCTCTCTCTTTCTCTCTTCCTCCCCCCATCTCTCTCTGACTCTCTGCCTCACACGTATAGACACACACACACACACACACACACACACACACACACACACACACACACACACACACACACACACACACACGAACACACACACAAAAACACACAAGATCTAGGGTTGAAAGTTTAAACGAGGACGGCTAGACAGCTAAGCCTGGCCTCTATAGACCTAGGCCACATACATACAGTCTGCATTGAGAGCCTTGTGACTTATAAAAAATCCCGTCTGTAACCGTTACAACTAAAAAACTCTACTACGCTATCTCAAGTCAAACCGTCAAAAAGTCAGAGAAACTCAATGAATAGAACAGAATAAATCCAATTTATAATTCTTTGTCAGATATGAAGGCTGAGATCTAAAAGGTTATATAATATAAATATAAACTTAATGTATTTTGTTTGAAAATATATTTGAAATGACAATTTATATACTGGTTAAAGTCACACTACACCTGTGTCTATCAATCTAGAACCCAACCCTAACGCAAACTCTAAAATCCAACCTCTAAAACCCAATCTCTAAAACACAACCTCTAAAACCTAACTCTAAACGAAAGCTCTAAAAACCCAACTCTAAACTCAACCTCTAAAACACAACCCCTCTTCCAAGTCCAATAGAGTCGTAACGTCTCTGGTTTATCAAAGCCGCTAACGAGTCTCTGAACGTGGGAGGTACTAAAACATAAATTCATCAGGAAACCAACGGCAATCTACTTCCGTACTTTTCAAGGAAATCAAGATGACAACACACTCGGATAGAGAAAAGTGGAAGGATATTATAAGCCTATACGAGATCAGTAGAGGTCAAGCACGGCCCTGATGGCACAAGGTGAATGGGTTCAGAGATCTGGTTTCAGGATGAGGGGGTGGGACGAACTCAAAAAATGTCCAACTTTGTTGTCTTTATTGGGGGGAGCGAATATTGTGCAATATAAAATAGCACTCCACTAGCTGCCCTCCACTTTGCCCACGTAGCCAGAATCCTCCTAGTAAGCCTAGCCTCCTTTTTCAACTCCCCATTATCTTCTATTACAGACCCCAAACACTTCTGTTACATTCCTTATATCCACCCCTTGGCCTATTAGTCTATCTCCGTTTATCATCTCACCCTTCCATCAACTCTCCAAATTCTCCGAATTTTTTCCTTATTCATCCTCAGTCCTTTACTTTCCACTCTACACGTGCACACTAATGCACTCACTCTACACGTACACACTAATGCACGCACTCTAGCCGCGTACTTTTATACGCAATCTAGACGTGCACTTTTACCATGCGCATAATTGCTCAATTAAATTTGCAAAAAGTGCTGAGTTTTAAACTATGATGGCAACAGTTAATCAGTGCATTCGATCCACCAACTGTTGTACAGGTGCATCCAGTGCATGTGAGTATTCATTGTGTGCTAAAATCTTGAGCAAATTTCTCAGTTTCATGAGATATGCTCATCAATGTCATGGAGAATCTCTCTCTCTCGCGCGCTCTCTCTCTCTCTGTCTTTCTCTCTTTCTATCTCCCTCTCTCCCCCTCTCCCTCTCTCTCTCTCTCTCTCTCTCTCTCTCTCTCTCTCTTCAAGCTCGTTCACGCTCAAATCTGCTCATATTAGCAAAAGTTTTTAATCAGCTGATCTATTCACTAGATTGCATGTTCATAAAAAGATAGAAATATATGCACTATACAAAGAATCCGTTCTTTACTATTCGTGCATATCCTTGCTATAGAGAATCCTGTGATGAACCTTCCTCTAACAGATCTAGTGAAGCCATGATGCGAATCAGCCCCAGTAATGATGTTCTTCTTAGTGTCCACATGGGCATCATTAGTGGACACATTTTTAAAAAGTCCTTTTCAAATTGCTTTCATTGCCAAAATGTTCTGCAGAGACTGGAACCAGTGGCGAAGTCGGTAAGACACTCGATCATGGATCAGTAGGTGCGGGGTTCAAATCCTGGGCTCGCCCGTCAATGATATCATAGTAGAGCATAAAACACAGTGTTACGGTATATCATAGTAGAGCATGGAATACGGCGGTAAAGTATAACATAGTAGTGCTTATATACAATGGAAGGACAATTTTTAATTATTCTCAAACTTTGTTCATATAGTTACAAGTATTTTTGACCACCCAAGTGTAGAGTTTAGGCGATACTTAATGATTTTGTCAGGTGCTTCATATCTCACTTGTCAACGTTCAAGGCGAGTGGTTGCCACAACCTTTAATGGAGTCAGTCACTGAAATCACTTTCGAGTGAGGAAACCGACGTTAACGTAAGCTTTTTTTTACAACGATCAGTTTCACTATCAGTGTGTTTCCTGCATTCATGATTCATGTTCAGGTGATATATTACACAAAATTCAGTATTATTAAGATCTTGTTAGATTTAATGATCACATACCACATAGCTGTATGGCCTGTTTGTTATAGCCTATTTTTAAGTATTTTAAATATAGTTCACATAGTTAAAATATTTTTGACCATCCACTTGTAGAGTTTAGGCTGTAGGCTACTTAATGATTGTGAAGGGTGCTTGATCTCTCAACTATCAATGTACAACAAGATTTGAGCGCTGTCTCAACGATCAGTTTCACTCTCAGTGTGTTTCTTGCATTCATGCACAGGTAAGATATTATATAAAAAGTAAGTATTATTAAGATATAATTATATCTAATAATCACAAACCACATATCTCTATGGTCTGACAGGAGTCAATTAAGTTAATTTATTAGTAGGCCCTATTGTTGGAGTATATTTGTTTATTGGAATGTTGGATGATTCAAAGATGCACTCGTATGTGGACTTGAAGAGCAAAACAGAAGATTGAGATGAGTGAAGACCTTATACACCATGGACTTGCCAGTAGGCAGCGCACTAAGAGAGAGAGATTAGTATGGTTTGAAAATACTTAAATACTGAATAGGAATACCTAACATGTTAAGAAAAACTGAGCTCTTAGGCATTAGTGTATGTTACATCTCTGCTCTTAGTGCACTGCCTACTGGCAGGTCCATGGCATATAACGCCTCCACTCTTCTCTGTCTTCCGCTTTTCTCCTCATTTTCACACATGCGAGGATCTTTAAATCATCTAACATACCTAATCTCGGCTGCCCCTGCCACTTTTTCCTTCCATTCTATCTTCAATGACCTCTTTTAATAGACCTTCCCCATTAGGGTGTGTCCTATCAAACTCCTCTTCATATTTCTTAATACATTTTTCATCTGTCTATCTGTACCAACTCTCTCCAGAACTTCCTCATTTGTAACCTTTTGAGTCCAGCTAATCCTAATGGTCATTTTACATATACCCATATTAATGTAGTACTTTGGTCAGAATACAGGTCTATGTTCAGGTATCTATCTCATTATATGTTGAGGCCTTTATTACTTGTACAAAATTTAATTATGTATACAGACTGCGCTTTAAAAAAATAACCTCCTAGCAAAATTGCGATAATGCTATCAATTTTCGATATTTCACCTTAACAGTTTAATCACCTATAGAGGAGGAATTTGCACTTCGCTCTGAAAATTTTCTGGAAATATTTTACTAGGGCCGGAGTTATCGACGTTTTACGATGAAATTGATTTTTCCAAATGACCGGGATACTTTAATTGAAGTTAGATATTTTGTCAAATCCAAATTATCTTCCACGCAACAAAGTAAACACACAAATTACGTCAAGCTAATGGACCAATAGCGTCAAACTGTTGGGCTGAGACCTGGCACAAATCAGTCACTAAATACTGAGAAATCTACGGTATGCTTCTTAGGCTCTCATCTAGATTTTATAACCATTGATTCATAGTAACAAAAATCGAAATTCTCAAATTGTACTACTGTTTATAGCCCAAACGTCTTAAAAAGGATGAGTGGCCTCAAAATTCTCCAGATTTTAATCCACTTGATTTTCATGTCTGGGGAGCCATGTTAGAAAAGTATCGTGCTTTCAAACCCAAACCCAGAAACACAACGGAATTAAATTCTGTTCTTCGGGAGATCTGGAAAGACCTACAACGGCAGTCAATTGACAGTGCAATTTTATCAGCAAGAAAAACACTTCTGGCCGGTATCAAAGCCGAGGGCGTTCATTTTGAGCACACATTGCAGCTCAATATCAGAGTCGTCATCATCTAACGGCCCTTTTCAGGGCCAGCACATTTTAAAAAAGGAATTGATTCTAACTGACCTTTTTCGTTGCGTGATAAATGAAAAAAAATCATTTTTCTCAAAACTTGGATAACTCCAGTTCCTTTACAAATATTTTTTACAAAATTTGGTCATCTTGTGGAAAAATTTCTCCACAAGATAATTCAAAAATTTTACGGTGAAGTCTCAAGAATTGACTAAGCTATCGTCATTTTGCTAGGGGGTTATTTTTTAATGCGCAGCCTGTATATTAGTATCATAACATAATTATTTCAAAATCTGCCTCAAGATATATCTATACTTGCTGTGAAACCCTTCAACTGATGGGCACAATATTATAAAATCAAAATTTAAAAATATAAACTACCTTTAAAAAAATAGCGGAGTAAAAATCGAACTAAGAAAGTCAGAATCCCGAGCCTGGCACTAAATCAGGCAGCTATAATGTAAAAAATATAAATAGGTACACAATAGCTCTATACATACATGTATATAACTAAAATTTATGATATAT
This sequence comes from Enchytraeus crypticus, assembly GCA_905160935.1. Classification (NCBI taxonomy): domain Eukaryota; kingdom Metazoa; phylum Annelida; class Clitellata; order Enchytraeida; family Enchytraeidae; genus Enchytraeus; species Enchytraeus crypticus. The sequence continues at coordinate 748,554 of CAJHZI010000510.1, forward strand.
ATATATATATATATATATATATATATATATATATATATATATATATATATATATATGTGTGTGTGTGTGTGTGTGTGTGTTATATATATATATGTATATAAATATCTCTCTCTCTTAGTGCACTGCCTACTGGCAGGTCCATGGTACATAACGCCTCCACTCTTCTCTGTCTTCCGCCTTCCTCTCATTTCCACATATGAGTGGGTCTTTAAATAATCTAACACACCTAATCTCGGCCTGCCCCTGCCTCTTTTTCCTTCCATTCTACCTTCTATGACCTCTTTTAATAGACCTTCCCCCTTAGAATGTGTCCTGTCCATCTCTTCTTCCTATTTCTTAATACATTTATGAACTGTCTATCTGTGCCAACTCTCTCCAGGACTTCCTCATTTGCAACCTTTGAGTCCAGCTAATCCTCTCCATTCTTCTCCAAAATCCACATTTCCAATGCCTCCAGTTTCCTAATATCTTCCTTCTTAAGGTCCATGTTTCACATCCATACAATAGCGTGGTCCAAACCAAAGTTTTCACTATCTTCATCTTTGTGTCTTTCTTTAGACTTTTTGTTAATAGTTCTTTTCTACTACCAAAGGCCGCTTTTGCTTGTGCAATCCTACTGCATATTTCTGTCTCACATTTCCCATCATCGGTTATAGTATGACCCAAATATTTGAAACTCCTTACCTGTTCCAATTTCGTACCATTTATTGTGATATTAACTTCACCTTTATTATTGGACACTCTCATAACCTTCGTCTTTTTATATTAATCTTCATGCCATATCTTAGGGCCGTATCATTCAGCCTATCCATTATCTTCTGCAATCCAATCTCGCTGCCCGCTACCATTCCTTGGTCATCTGCAAATCGTACATCTTGTAACAAATTCCCTCCTACTTTTATTCCTTCTTCCAAGTCTTCCTTGGCTTCCTCCATCCTTGCCTCAGAGTAAATGTTAAACAGCAGCGGCGAAATGCTACAACCTTGTCTTCCTCTACGTCCTATTTCACCTTCTTCTGAGTTTTCTTGTTGGATTTTGATTACTTCTCCTTGATTCATGTACAAGTTCAAAATTAGTCTTCTCTCCAGTCAATTCCTATTCTTTTAAGATATTCATCATCGTTATCCAATCAATCCTGTCAAATGCCTTCTCGAAGTCTACAAAGCATACAAAAACGTCATTACCATATTCTAAGCTTCTTTCGCAAAGAACCCGCATTACCCCATTGCTGCTTCTCTTGTGCCGCATTCCTTCCTAAAACCAAATTGTGTCTTGCTCAGTATCATCTCTGCTTTCGACTGAATGCGATTATTTACTATCTTTAATTCGATCTTCGATGCATGAGGTATTAAGCTGATTGTTCTGTAATCCGAACACTCCACAGCATCGTCTGGCCAAATACCTGTACTGTACACTTCCATGCATACTTCCATTAACTTTTTGAGTGTTTCTCCTTCCAACATTTTCAAGAATTCTGCTGGGACTTCATTTATTCCGGCTGCCTTTCCCTTCTTCATACTGTTAATTGCAGAATAAATTTCCTCCTTCATTAAATCGGGGCCCCTTTTATCGTCTTCTATGATATTCTCTTCTTCTATTTTAAAATCCTCTTGAACTGGTTTTCCAGCCTTATCATACAATTCCACTACATATTCTCTCCATCTTTCTTTTACTTCTTCCAGCTCTGTCTTCAATTCCCCATCTTTACCCATTATGCTAATGTTCTTTGCATTAACATAATGGGTATGTATATATATATATATATATATATATATATATATATATATATATAACTCTTAGTGCACTGCCTACTGGCAGGTCCATGGTACATAGCGCCTCCACTCTTCTCTGTCTTCCGCCTTCCTCTTCATTTCCACATATGAGTGGGTCTTTAAATCATCTAACATACCTAATCTCGGCCTGCCCCTGCCTCTCCTTCCTTCCATTCTACCTTCCATGACCTCTTTTAATAGACCTAACCCCCCTTAGAATGTGTCCTATCCATATCTTCTTCCTATTTCTTAATACATTCATCAACCGTCTATCTGTGCCAACTCTCTCCAGGACTTCAGCTCTCTTCCAGGTATATATATATATATATATGTATATATATATATATATATATATATATATATATATATATATATATATATATATATATATATATACATGTATAAATACTGTATATAGATGTGAGGCTGAGCATTAAAAAAATATAACCCTAGCACAAATACGAGAGCTTAGCCAATTATTGATATTTCACCTTGAGATTTTAAGGTTCTCTTGTAGAGGAATGTTTGCACCAGCTGACCAAATTTTGTAAAGATATCTTTAAAGGAACCGGAGTTATTCAAGTTTTTGCGAAAAAAATTGATTTTTTTCCATTTAACACGCAATGTAAAACGTCAGTTAGAATCAATTCCTTTTTGAAAATATGCTGGCCCTGAAAAGGGCCGTTAGTTGATGATGCCTCTGATATTGTGCTGCAATATATTACACTAACACTATTCTGCCAAAATTGATTGCAGACTGCATCGAGTTAAAGCCAAATTATTTCATTTTTCAACAGGACGGCGCGCCGGCTCACACTTCACGTCTTGCGCAATACTTTCTTGTATAATATAGCCCATATTTAATAAAAATGGATGATTGGCCTCCTAATCCTCCATATTTTAATCCACTTGATTTTTTTGTCTGGGGAACCATGTTGGAAAAGTATCGTGCTTTCAAGCAAAAACCCAGAAACACAATTGAATTGAAGGCTGTGCTTCAAGAGATCTGAAAAAACCTTCCACTACAGTTCATTGACAGCGCAATTTTATCTGTAAGAAAAGACTTCTGGCCGGCATGAAAGCCCAGGGCGTTCATTTCGAGCAGACATAGTAGCACAAAATCAGAGTGGTCATCATCTAACGGACTTTTTCAGGGTCAGCACATTTTCAAAAAGGAATTGATTCTAATTGACGTTTTACGTTGCATGTTAAATGATAAAAATAAAATTTTCGCAAAACTTGGATAACTCCGGTTCATTTAAAAATATTTTTACAAAATTTGGTCAGCTTGTTAATAAATACCTCCGCAAGAGGATTTTAAATTTTCAAGGCGAAATATCAATAATTGGCTAAGCTATCGTAATTGTGCTAGGGGGATATTTTGTAATGCGTAGCCTGTATATATATATATATATATATATATATATATATACGTGTATATATATATAGATATAATATTATATATACGTGTATATATATATAGATATAATATTATATAAACTTGTAAACTTCATAGTGACGATAATGATGATGATGATGATGATGATGGTGGTCATGATGATGATGATGATGATGATCATCATCATCATAAGCATCATCATCATTATCAACATCATCATCATCGTCGTCGTCGTCGTCATCATCATCATCATCATAATCATCATCTTCATCATCATCATCATCATCATCATCATCATCATCAATCATCATCATCAATCGTCATCATCATTATCATCATTTTCTTCTTTTTCTTCTTCTTCTTCTTTTTATTTTTCTTCTTCTTCTTCTTCTTCTTCTTCTTCTAAGGCATCAGCATCAGCATCAGCATCAGTATTAGTATTAGTATCAGTATCAATAGTCATGTAGTAGTAATTCATATCAAACCCGAAGAAACGTTGCAAAAAATACGCCATACCAACTAAGCGTAGCTCTTTGAATGATAAAGCCTTCATAGCCCGCGTGATAATAAGTTATGCTATAAAACTATAGCTAATTTAATTTTGGTTTAAAGTGAATGCTTGTAGGCTTATATGCGTTACTATAATATTATCTTCTCGTATAATGTAATTATGTTCGTATGATACCTATCAGCGGTTGTTAGATTGTTTTGAAATAAATGAAGATTTATTATATTTTAACATCAAGCTCAGTGGGATGTCTCATCCATTTTAGTTATCAGTTAAACGCACTCCCTTCGCTTATAAGATTTTAACATTAGAATATAATATTATGACCGTTATGAAACTTATATCTTGGACTTTATGGTATAATTGAACTTTCTATTTGCTTTTTGTTATATGTGTACGTTTTCTGCGGTATGTCAGATTTCATTTAACGAATAAACTACACCTAAGTAGTAATAGTATTAGCATTAATTTTGGTGTCAGTATCAGCTTGTAGCTAGTGTAGTATTTAATCAGTATTAGTTTAAATATTTGAAATTGAAATATGTAGGCTTTACGGTTATTTGTGGTGTTATTACTATAGGTTATAAAACGCTATGCTTTGCATTGTTATTATATTTTTTGTTGGTTGGTATTTCTTGGTTGCATTATCACACTGCTTTGTAGTGTTAATATTGTTGTTATTAATACGAACAATGAACACAATAACTTGTATTGTTAATATTGGTGTCATTTTAGGCAGTATTAACTCCATTATAGTCATAAGGACTTCATTTATGGGCATCAATTTTTTTTTAAATGTAATAATATCATTCAAAGTGTTTTAGTGAAAAGAATTTTTAATAATGTGCACTAAGGGGCTTCCATGACGTCAGTCGTGGCTTTTAAACGGACTTAAGGTCTACATCATAGTTTTATCAATACTATTATAACGGATATTATGGTATACATTTTAATTCAGTTTTAAATTATTTTACAGGAGAAACTTAATTAATTTTTAAAATTACTGTTCTACTGAGCACATTTGGGCAAAGCATATTCCAGAACATCATGTCTGCCACAAAGACAAAAGAAGTTAAATTTCTGATAGAATGTCCTCTGTGCATGTCCACATTCCAGCAGCCCAAGTGTCTTCCATGTATCCACACGTTCTGTCAGGATTGTCTGCAGCAGTATGTGGATGAGGATGACACTGGAGATGAGCTTCCATGTCCTGTATGTCGTAAGATGTTCCGTGTTCCACCTCAAGGTGTGAGTGGCCTACCTAACAACTTCTTCATGCTGAGAATGATAGAACTGGAGAAAATGTCTGGAACAGAAGCAGAGAAGAGGAAGATGGAAAACACTAGTAGTGATGATTTGGATGAAGGCACTGGTGAGGGTCCTGCAACTTTACATTCAAATGAAGAAGGACTGGACGCCTTAAAGAACTCTGTGACATTGTGTGAAACACACAGCAGTGAACCGTTGAGAGCCTACTGCTTGATGTGTAGTGTGTGCATCTGTATGTCTTGTTTGTTAGGTGACCACAATGGGCATACATTTGAGAAGATCGAGGTTGCTGCTCAGAAAATTTTGTCACAATTTACTGGCTATTTAACGACGTTAAGTGGAGCTGTAAAGCGTGGCCACAGCTCAGTAAATGATATAAGGACTGCTGAAGAACAGGTTATGAAAGAGTCGTCTGTGAATGAACAGAAGATTAGAGAAAGATGTGATGAGATAAGAAAGGTACTGGCTAGTTTAGAAGAAGAACTGTTGAGTGATGTAAGGAAGTTCAGAGACATGAGGGTAAAGGAGATCAGAAGTAAACTTGATCAGATGAAATTTCAGAATGCCATGTTAGGAAGATTTCTTGGAGATATAAGAGAATTGAGAGACAAAGGATCTGATTGTGACATAGCTTTGAGTGGCATTGAATTATCCACAAGAGCTGATCAGCTGCTGAAGTTAAGTAAAGAAACCCAGGCCAAAGAACTGAAGATGATTCATATGGACTTTCTTACTTCCCGTGAAGCTCTGAAGCAGACCATCAGTAGAAGCTTGATTGGAGAACTTGTAACTGGAGGTATGAAACTAGACGTTTATATTTATTTTAAACTCCGTGATTCATATGTATATTTATATGTGTAATAATCATATATCTATATATGATAAATATCCGTGATAATATGTATCCGTGATTTATATGTGTAATAAAAATGACATAAGGAGATAGGCCTATTAATTGTACATTAATTTAAGATTAGATTTAAAGACTGCAGAGGAACAGGTTATAAAAGAGTCGTCTGTGAATGAGCAGAAGATTAGAGAAAGATGTAATGAGATAAGAAAGGTACTGGCAGGTTTTGAAGAAGAACTGTTGAGTGACGTTGAAAAATTCAGAGACATGAGGGTACAGGAGATCAGAATTAAACTTGATCAGGTGGAATATCAGAATGCCATGTTAGGAAGATTTCTTGGAGATATAAGAGAATTGAGAGACAAAGGATCTGATTGTGATATTGCAAGCAGTGAGAAAGTATTATCCACAAGAGCTGATCAGCTGCTGGATTTAAGTAAAGAAAGCCAGGCTGAAGAACTGAAGACGATTCACATGGAATTTCTTACTTCCCGTAAAGCTCTGAAGCAGACCAACAATAGAAGCTTCATTGGAGAACTGGAAAACATAGGTAGGATTTTGGGTGTAAACTTTGATTATGTGTAGACCTTATTTTGTTCCAGTAGCCAAGTTTAAGTAAAGGAGTTATTAAAGCATTTCAAATTAACAGAAGAGAGAAGTGTTAAAAGTTTATCTAATTCAGTAGCAAATAAGTTTCAGAATTTAAATCTTAGCGTCCATATATTCTACATAAAAGCATAGATAAGACAGCCTTTTGTGAAATGTACAACTAAATAATAGATTAAATTCTCTATACCGAGTCTGAAAGCAGCATGTGAGTCTTGAGTGTGAACATGTTCTTTGGTCCTGCTTTGGCAAAGCATTCTGGTGAGAGAAAGACAACAGAGCAGTAGAGCTGAAATATACAAAATAAAATCTCGTGTCAGCTCTCATAGGTTTTATGAAATGAATATATTGGAGATGTTGCTTTAGTATTGTATATGGACTGCTTTAATGTCTGATATAAATACATGTATATATGACGATGATTAAGTTTTACTACATAATCATTTTCATATTTTTATTGCTGTGTGAGCCAGTATTTCATTAGATTATCTTAAATCAGTTCATATGTGTCCTCATTTCAAATCTCAGAGCTCTCATGGCTGATGGGGTCTCCGGCCGCCTTTAAATTTGAATGTAATATTCTATGTATACAGTCGTCTTTGTATAATTTATTGATTAATTCATGTGCTGTACCAAATGTCCCAATAGCGTAATGGTTAAAGATGTAGATAACGTCATGAAGTTTTAAATAACAGACCCTGAGGTGAATTGAACGTTGTTGGGTTTGATTCCCGGCCGCGCCGATCTAAGAGTAAAATTTCGGGCATTCACTGGACTGACTACTAGGAAAATGGACTAAATTGCCTAACGGATTTAACATGTGATATTAAAAGTGATAGATATCAATGTAGTTGATCATTTCACTATAATGTGTGTTATTATTTTTATTATAACTACCGCCTTTCCGGGTCACTGAAGAATAGATCAACAGCTAACTGCACATTTGGTAAGAGGCGACAAAGAAATAATTGTGAATGGTATCGGTAAACCACCTCAGAAGCCATATTTTCATCTCAAGCCATAGGTAAAATAAAAGTAAAGCCGATGATAGCGTCTGTTTCATTACGTAAATCCGCTATCATTGACTGGCGAGCCCAGAATTTGAGCCCACATATACAGATACGTGGTCGGATATCTTACCGACATTGCCACGGGCTCCAGCTCGCGTATAAGGCATATCTGAGCCCTTTGTGAAGAGATTAACGTTTGATATATGGAATGCTCTATATGTATAAGAGGCGTTAAAGCATACTCTGAGTATAACCATTTAGCATGGACCTGTCACTAGGTAGAGTATTTATATAAAAGATGTTTTAAAATTACTTCATTATTTATTGCATATCTCTATAAGTTTGATGAATTTTCATTTATTTGATAAGTTCTCATGTAATTAATAAGTTCTTATGTGTTTTGTAAGTTCTTATATGTTTGATGAGTTCTCAAGTGTTTGATAAGTTCTCATGTGTTTGATAAGTTCTTATGTGTTTGATGTGTTCTTATGTGTTTGATGTGTTATTAGGTGTTTGATGTGTTATTATGTATTTGATGTGTTCTTATGTGTTTGATGTATTCTTATGTTTTCGATGAATTCTCATGTGTTTGATAAGTTCTTATGTTTTTCATGAGTTCTCATATGTTCTCAAGTGTTCGATGAGTTCTCATGAGTTTGATGTGTTCTTATGTGTTTGATGAGTTCCCATGTTTTTGGTAAGTTCTCATGTGTTTGATGAGTTCTTATGTGTTTGATGAGTTCTTATGTGTTGTTTTAATGTGATTGTATTCAGTTTATGAAGGTATCATACAACAACATATGAATTTTTGTTCAGCCTAAATAATCTTCTCTACTCTTATGTGCAATTAAGAATATTAAATGTATGCACTACTATTGACTAGAAACTGCTTGTATATTCATGTAGGCCTACTGAATATTTAATGTACAGAAAACGAAAGCAAATACATAACGCCATCATGAAGTTAAAAGTTATGCATTTAGCGCCCTTTACTTTTAAATTAGGCTTATCTTTAAATATGACTGCTTGCGTATCATTCATTACTTCACAGTGCCTGCGGCATGATCGGTTAGTAGTATAGCTGCGAAGCAGTAGATGAAGGATTCAAATCCGGTGATCGCTAAGAGTCACTATCAAGCTTTCAAAAGAGGAACCATTAGTTACTATAGCATTTAGCCTTGCTTGGCCTCAAACTTATGTGTCCATGCATAACTCATTTATAAAATAACATTTAATTTTCTAAAACCTATATAAATACCGATTAAAGTTTATAGCATGATTCATTCACAGAGAAACGGCTTGTAATAGTAGTTGGACTCGATAAAGGACTATCAACTGAGGAGAAAATCTGTCACATCAGTCTAGATAAACCAGACGTTGTTAAAGTCATCAACTCTACACCAGCCTCTGTAGAGATGGAGTCAGCAGCCTGTGTGGTGAGTAACGACCTGTATGCTGTGGGTATTGGAAGAGCTTATAACGAGCTGTGGAAATGGTCAGCTAGTAGAGACGAGTGGACGAGATGTGCGGACCTGCCGTCAGGTAGACGTAGACACTGCGTCACTGCTGTAGGGAACAAGATCTACATGCTCGGAGGCTGGGTTGATGCTGATAAGAGAACACTCGATAGTATTCTTTCTTATGATATCCACTCTAACACGTGGACTGAAGCTGGTAAACTTCCTCACGCTGTTATGAGTGCTGCCTGTGTCACCTACAAGCACTGTGTGTATGTGTTTGGTGGATTTGAAATACATAACAAGTCAGTCAGTCACGTTCAGATCTATGACACATCGACAGGTGGAGTCTCACTCGGTTCTAATCCAATGCCTCAAGCATATTGTGTAATGAGAGCTGTGCTGTGGAGGTCCAAGGTTTTACTTGTGGGGGGCAGCACTTGCTACGTGTATGATCTCGAGTTAGACACATGCCAGCAGAGAAAAAGATTCAAGACAAATGTTGGTCAATTTGGTTTAACTCTTGATGACAACACACTTTACATCTCAGGAGGTGGTACATGCAGTGATGGTGTGTGGACAAGTAGAGATGATGTGATGAGTTTATCAGTGGATGATTTTATGTCAGATAAAAAAGAAGCTGAGTGGAGACATCACGCCACTCTACCAGCTCCTGCTCTTATACATGCATACAGTGACAAACCTCTAATATAAACCATGCTCAAACAGTAATGCGAATAGGTTTTATTTTAACAGAATTCTAATTATTATTTTATTTAAAAATTGTTTGGCAAATTTAATAAATAAGATAAAGAGACTATTAAACATTTAATTAAGTTGTCATCTTCTATTACTTAAGCAATGTTATTACAGTCGTTCCTAAATTATTTGATTAATTTTAGTTAAATTTTGTCTATATTCGTTCGTTTACTGTAGGAATGCATTAATATTCGTTTGACATAAGCGGCCAGTAGTTGACAAAAGTAAAGCTCCACAGTGCATAGGGATGTAAACACAAATAGAAGGATAATTATGTATCTGTTCTCAGCACATAACTTATTGCTGCTTGTACTACTTCTGTTCATGGTAACCATAGGTAGCATAAATTAGTAAAAACGAACATGAGCTTGTAAAGTAGTCTCTACTAATTCCAAACTAGATTGCCAACAATCTGCAAAATGTGCTGTACCATTTATCAGTCAAATCTAATTTTGTATTTTAGTCTATTTAATAAGCTATATGTCCATTCTGCTGGGTTTTATTAGTATTAATAGGTTTAAAATCCCATCCACTGACGTGGGATTGTTTAATCGTAGTGAGTGTTAAATGTTTATGGAGATAAATAAAGGACGTACAGCTTTACCTCTATTTCCTATACAAGGATTAATAAGTAATATAATATGTAATATAATATTAATATGTAGTAAGGGTAATAATATTAATATGTATATAATATTAATATATATATATATATATATATAATATATAATATAATATATTATAATATATAATATATATATATAATATATATATTAATATATATATATATATATATATATATATATATAATATTAATATGTAATAAGGGTTATAATATAAGTAATATAATATTAATATGTATATAATATTAATATATATATATATATATATATAATATATATAATATAATATATAATACAATATATATATATAATATATATATATATATATATTAATATGAATATATATAATATTAATATGTAATAAGGGTTATAATACAAGTAATATAATATTAATATGTAATAAGGGTTACTGCATGAGGTGGTTCGATTGTGATTCGAACAAGTATAGCCTAATGTTCCCCGAACAAGCGTGCCATCCATTCGGCCAGCAAACTGGTATAATTATGATGGAGTATTTCAATGCGTTTACTACTGAGACATTACTATTATTGAGGTTTACTATTGAAACCTAAATATAGGTTTCAAATCGCAAAATTTTAAATTCTGAGTTAAAACTTTATTCTAGCCATTATTATTGTTTAGGCCTAATGTAAAAATCGCAGAATAGAAATGTTGAGGAGTTTAAATTCTTAATAAATCTAGATCTTTATTGCATAATTTCTCCTTATTCAAACCCTTAATTGCCGCATTGAACTTAATAGATTTCTAATTGTTCTATACAGTATTATTTGTGTTTGATGTAAATTTTCTGTAAATATTTACCCAAAATTTGTGTAAGCCTAACAATTTATAACACCTGACAATTTAAAGTGCAACACGTTATAATATTAGAGCTGTTAATGACTATTCTTTGCAAATAATTACTAATCAATATACGGACTATACATGTATATACATGTATATATATATATATATATATATATATATATATATAAACAAGTTCTTAGACTATCGCATAATTCTGCAAGATTTCTTACGAAATGCTATTTCTATTTCATATTTTATGAGAACATTGTGGTGTCGTTATTGATCATTATTTATCTTGTATTGATTATGACCATTATTTGAACGTTAACCAGACCGCTCTGCCAAGTGCAATGCGTAGTTGCAGGTCCAAGTTATATATTTTTATTCTCCCAGTCTGTCGACATGATTCAAAGAGAGCTCTGCATCGATCAACAAGTTAAGCCCCTCACAAAAGCTGTGCCTTATCTACACCTTAATGTAGACTATATATTGATAAAAAATAAGGCTTCTGATGTGGTTTCCCTGTGCGATCATCAATTTTGCTATAGTGGCTCCCCAATAATGTAGGTAATAATAATGTAGGTAATAATAGGCCCAATAATGTAGGTTGTACCATTGGTGCGCAATTTGTTGGTATGATCTTATACGCTGATGATTTGCTTCTTATTTCACCAACGGTGCTTGGTTTACAAAAGATGCTAGATCAATGCTCAATTTCGTTTGATAATTTACTATTGGAATTCAATATAGATAAATCTATGTGTGCTGCGATTGGGTTAGGGTCAGCCTGTGAAATTTCTCCAATGTCTCTCATGAAAAAACCATTAAACTGGGTAAAACGTTTTAAATACTTAGGTATTACTTTTATAGCAAGTAAAAATCTAATGGTTGTGTCAAGGTAGGAGTAGAGATAATACTAACTATTACAATATACTCGACAATGACCTTTGTACTTTACTAGCACAGGGCAAGTTTCTTACCCTGCAGGCCTATTGTTCCGTGTCTGGGTCTGTGGCTGGAGTGAACACGAGTGCTGGGACTTGGAGAGTTGGCCGCAAGCGAGGAGCTTGGATTTTATTTTGTTGATAAACTTTAGTTTTCAGATTTAAGATAAATCTTATTAGACGTTATATTTTTCGCTTAGTGACTATTTTATTACAGTGTACATTTGTTTTGACTAGGTATCGATCCACATGAGACAGTAAGGTTATATCGGATTGTATGTTAAGAAAGGCCTAGGAAGTGTTAGACTCATTTAGAGGGGAAAGTCCTATGAATAGGTAACCCCTGAGTGGTGTTTATTGTGGTTTATTAGAAACTGCCAGTGAAGATAACAGGACGTTAAACGGCCATAGGGAACTGAGGGTTCTAGGGTCGTGCGTTGCTGATAGTTACTTCGAGAAGGTCCGAAGTTGAGTTGGGTATTTTGAACTCAAGGAAGTTGTGATAGACTTGTGTCATTACATTAAGAGAGGATTATAGGGTTTGATGCTGTAGTCATTAGGTATATTTTTATGGAAGAAGTGAGGACGTTGAATAGGAACTAGTTTGCCTTTATGTTCTTGTGAGATAGTATTTGGTGACAAGTGTTGCGATTTCTCTATAACTAAGTACTTCTCAACCTGGTTGTAGTCTGGTATTTAATTAGTAGTATTTTCGGTTCTTGCATTTTAGTTTGTATATTATTAAGTTATTTTCAACTCTATTATTAATATTTGATTATTAGATGTAATTCCGTTATTTGTCATATAAGGACAAGTTTCAGTTTCTTGTAATATATTATTTTGTTATATAGTGTTTAGTAAAATAAAATATAATTGAAGTTAACTAGTTACACTTCATTTATAATACATTACCTATGTGTCTGTTGTAATTTAACTGTAATTAGAAATTACAAACGGAAAGTAGTTGTCTACTACTATAGATCATTAACTTTAAGTTTAGAGTTTTAGAATTTATGAACCTGGTCCAGGCTAGGGTTCACCCTTAGAACCCTTCCCTGACAGGTTGATACCAATTTGATTATTAGGAAATTTTACTCTAGTTGCAATAATATATTGAGCAAATCAGTTTATTTACCTGAGCTGACAAGATTGCATCTTTTAGAGTCCTACTGGTTGCCCATTTTAACCTATGCCACTGTTAGTATTTCACTTAGAAACGATCAAATTCATGATTTAAATGTTGCCTGGAACAGTGTTTATAGAAAGCTATTTAAGTATTATAAACGAGAATTAATTTTTATTATTAATTAATTATTATTTAGTTCATATTAATTATTAAATGATTGATTTTATATTTAACTTATTAATAATATATTAGTAATAAATTGATATTAATAGTTAAACATATAAATATGTTTAAATATAGCTATTAGTTGATTATTAATTCATCAACTATTAATTATTAATAGTTGTTTAATATTTCCTATGTAATTATTGATTGATTATTATCGTTCTAAATTGGTGGAATTGTAAATCAATTGAAACATTTTAACCCTAATCCTACATCAAAACAAGTAAACGTGATGAATATCAGATTCGAACGCACAACCTTGAGATTGGCATGCCAGCGCGTTATCCACTGCGCCACCGCAACTGTTATTGTGAAAGTGATTTAGAACCGGATGCAAAAAAGCGCAGCTGATTCTGTATTAATAAGCTAAACCTATTGAAGCCTAAAACTATTGACTAATATAAATCTTGTAATCACCAGATGGCACTCAACGCCTTCCAACTTCTCCAGTCTTGTCCTACATTGGTTTGCCATTCATGTTCGTGTGCAATACTATACTAGCACACACTAGCACACACTAGCACACACTAGCACACACTAGCACAAACTAGCACATACTAGCACACACTGGCACACACTAGCACACACTAACACACACTAGCACACACTAGCACACACTAGCACAAACTAGCACACATTAGCACACACTAGCACACACTAGCACAAACTAGCACATACTAGCCCACACTAGCACACACTAGCACACACTAGCACAAACTAGCACATACTAGCACACACTGGCACACACTAGCACACACTAGCACACACTAGCATATACTAGCAGAATGGAACAGATTTTCGACCAATGATAATGAATATACACACGCATTATATTTAAATTATCATGCATGCTGATATCTGTCACATAAAATACTGGGTTTTATAACCGATAGCCAATTTCGTGCCATTTCCGTGTAACCAGTCCAGTGAATGTCCGAGATTTTACTCTCAGATCAGCACGGCTTGGAATCGAACCCACAAGAGTTCAATTCACCTTAGGATCGGTTATTTAAAAATGTCAATTAATTCCATGACGTTGTCTGACGCCTGAAATCACTGCGCTATTGAGACATTCAGTGGTATTATACAATTGATTGTTAAATTGTTGTTTACTAATATAATAATAGTTATTCGATTATTGAAATATTGAGACAAAATACAATTGGAAACCGATCTAATGTGGATTCAAAGTTAAGATTCAAAGATAAAGGAAATGACATGAATGACAACAACAGAAAGTCTTCTATATTTAGAAATTGAAGACTATTCTTCTGGCAACATCAGAATAAATCAAGATTACAAGGAAGGCGTCAAAATTGAATTTGTATATTCTTGGTTAGCAAAAGTGTGTCGTCTGATTTAAAATTATTTATTATGAAGGTAGTCAGGCAAGAAATAGAGAAGCTCAGAGATTTGAAATTTGAGGCACTCAAGGAAGAGATAAAAAATCTTTTAGAAATCATGGAAATCTAGTAAGAAATAGTGATTCAGATCTAAATAAATTATATCAAGGAAAAGACAGAGATGCTTGCAGTAATGAAGATATGAAGTAAGAGATAACGATTCTGCGAGAAAAAATAAAAATAAAATAAGATATAGAGATAAAGAGAGTAGTGGCCGAAATAAGGAAACGAAATGATGGAAAGAGGAAAGAGAAATGAAGGAAATCAAGAAAGACAGAGATTCAGAGAGAAACGAAGACATACGAGGGAGATATTGAGATACACAGATGCTTATTGCTTAATTTAAACATTTTCAGTATGGAACAGCAGGCCTAGCCTAATCAGCTAAGTTCAATCATTGGCCTACGTATTATATCTTTAAAATAATACTAACGTATTCTAAAAGCACTACTTCTTGTCGAGTAAATTTTGCTTAAATGAAATTCTGATCAAATACATTTTACTTACATTTTCATTGTTTTTAATTATCTATTTACATGTAGTTACACTTTGGCTTAAACTAGTTGAACGCGTAGCCTCTTTATTTATTTTATTTTATTTATTTAGATCACCAAAAAGGGTCATTCAACCCTGTACAGTTCACAAGCAATGCAAACAAACAAGTAACTGCGATAAGTGAGCACAATTTAAATGTGAACCATGGTGAACTTAAAACGAAAATATAAAGTAAAAATTAAAGAATTGAAATAAAGAAATTCAAAATAAAGAAAATTAATGATAATAGGTAGGCATAGGCTAATTATACATTTAAGATCAGTATTATTAATAACAATTTGATAAGTACTGACGAAGATTACTATTGAAACAGTTAACGGAACGAGATGATCGTAAATTATGTGGAAGGGATAGCCAGTATCTAGTATTATAAAGTGATATTTTGAATGTCTTAATTTGACATGCTAATTTAAAGTTAATTACGTAGGCAAAAATACAATGGAAATTTTAAAATTCCTATACATGCATATGTGCAAGTGGGTCGAACGATCCTATAGTTCAAAAACTTCAAACAATAATGGCGCAGTTTCACCTTTAATTAGAATAAAATAAAATAAATTGAAACTAATTTATCAACGAGTAAAACATTCTTATCCATGTAAATTATTTTCTTAAAAATGATGAATACTTTCTAGTTTACTCAAAAGTACTACTATTGGTCGAGTACTTTGTACTTTTACTTAAACAATTCTGATCAAATACATATTAAATTTTCTTTCATTAACCATTTACTTACACTTTTACTTAAGTTGACGGACGAGTACTTCTTACAACGTTGACAGTAGATGTATAGAAGTGAGCTATCTTTCTAAAGATTTAGAGTTAACTTATGAAATGGATACTAAGTGGCCTACCACGGAGTACGGTCTGAGGTTATTCGGGGGTTAGCGCGGTTGGAGGTCGTCCATTCCCCGCAACCTGGCGACTGGGGTGTAACCAACGGGGTAATTGTTGACATTAATAACGATTAGGAGGAATTTGAGAGTAAATTGAATCAGAATAGTTGTACCCATAGGTATATAAGAAGAGTAGAGAATAAGAATAAGAAAATAATTAAACAAAATAAATAAAAAGAATCAGAAGTATATATAGTTATATAATATAAGTATACATGTATGTTAGGTTCTCTCTAATACTTCGTTGGTTGTACCTTTTCAGACTAAATGTACACAACCTTATTTAGCCTATCTTGTGAAACAAGATAAACCGAAGGACAAACCGAAGGACAAACCGAATTCACCAGTTAACCTACTACCGTATTACATTATATATTCGATTACATTATGACTTGTATGGGCCTACAAAATGCACTGCTTATTTATTATGTTTGATGTTTGATACATCATGCCAAGCTTTCAGTAACATTCAATGTCATTATATCCGCAGTAGAACGTCATCATCATCATCATCAACATCATAATCATCATCATCATCAACATCATCATTATCGTCATCATCATCATCATCAGCATCATCATCATCATCATCATCTACTTCTTCTTCTTCATTTCATTGTTATTCTTCGGTTCGTCTTCTTACCTTGAAGTAAACTTTTTTATTGATTTTTGAAAACCATGTAGCAATTTCTGAAAAACAGCCCAAAATAGAACATGTTCTTACAATTTTACGTAATACTGTGGGCCTCTATTATGCGGAACATATTCGTATCATACACATTAAACAGATTCATACGCATTCTAATTGTTGAGGTTCCGCTTCAAAGTATCTCTCACAAAAGTTCATTATTGAATAAATGTAGCCTATATCGCTTTCTATTTAATCACGCTCTTATGCATTTGCATCGTAAGCATTAGCATGTGCAGTCCAGATTTCACCGAGTACGTGCATAGGTTTAAATCTGGCTACAGGAGGTCCTACAATTTTTATAACCATGAAATCTCACTTGTTTCAAATGAACGAGATCTTCTTGTAGACACCTGGATATGATCATGATGATAAATCCATTTTCACAGTTAGCTGGAGGCTCAATCATTGTCTCCACAAACATGACCAAAGATAATAAATCAATATTCTTTTTCTTCGCTGCAGTCTTAGATAATTCATGATATCCAAACATTATCTGACTTTTGGGTATTGCAATCTTTCACAGAGATTCACAATTTTTCTGAATCACCAGATAACACATTGGATGCGATATTTAATGGACAAGTTTCCGGATGGAGACATGTAAGACATTTCACCAATTCATCATAGGTATGCTTGAGTGTCCTTAGCAGTTTACCTGCTATATGACCAGGTTGTCAGATTGGGCTTTCCTTGTTTCTTTAAAGGCTCTTGAAAAATAATCAATTTTTCCTCTAAGTTTATTCGTCGTATGTAAACTAGCATTAGGCTAAAGTAGCAAAATAATTTTTTCCACTGCTGCCCTGTCATACTTAGTGTAGGCTACCCACCTTGGTTTTCAACTATATAAGAGAAATTTCGTAGCTTATAAGATTGTGCATACGTTTTTACAATTGTATGGTCTTTTTCAGTAATAATAAAGAAACATAGGCTAGTTCAAATAATATATCAAACATCAAGTCGTAAGAAGATGAAAGAACATATCAAGGTAAAGAATTAATTTATTGTATATCTGCTACATATCTGCTATATTCATAGTTTGCAAGAACCTCGTATTCTGCTCCTTTTCATTTCTCAATCTTGAGATCTCAGTAGCTGCGTAGAGTAAGTGGTTATAAATGCAGCAAACCAGTTCTGCAACTTTTACCTTTTATCATCCCAAAGCATTCCAAGCATTCCTTTAATCATGAGGCTCAGATTTCGTGATGTTTCTCAGCAGTCACGACAGAAAAAGTTCAGCTTTATTTGTTAATAAAAGGAAGAAATCTAAGCACTATATGCCTCGAGTCTGTGTCATATCCTATAGTATATTCTTGTTACCTACATGTATAGCCTATATATACACGTTAATATATATATATATATATATATATATATATATATATATATATATATATATATATATATGTATATATATATATATATATATTTATACAGTATAATATATACACAGTATATATATATATATAATAATGTATATATATATATATATATATATATATATACATGTATATATATGTGTGTGTGTGTATTTTAGTGCACTGCCTACTGGAAGGTCCATGGTATATAAAGCCACTACTCTTCTCTGTCGTCCACTTTCCTCTTGATGACCATACATGAGTGGATCTTTAAATCATCTCAGATTCTTAATCTTGGCCTGCATTTTCCTCTATTTCCTTCGTTTCTGCCATCTTATTATTTCTGATTCTCTTTTAGTAGAGGTTCCTTCCTTAGAATGTGTCCTATCTAACGCTTCTGCCTATTTCTTAATACATTTATCAACTGTCTATCTGTACCAACTCTCTCCAGAACTTTCTCATTTGTAACCTTTGAGTCTAGCCAATCCTCTCCATTCTTCTCCATATCCACATTTCCAATGCCTCCAGTTTCCTAAATTCTTCCTTCCTAAATGTCCATGTTTCACATCCATATAACAGAGTGGTCCATTCCAAGGTTTTCACTATATTAAATTTTATCCCTGTGTCATTCTTTAGACCTTTGAGAATCACAACAAAAAGAAAGAAATAAGAGCATCAAGAACAACAATAGCAACAAGAAGAAAGGACTTGGGCAAATTGCAACCAATAAAAAGGAAGCGTTAGCCATGTTACCATTTTTTTTCAAATATATTGTGTATTGTTATGGGCCTACTAATGTTGTTTATCTAGGATTGTATTTGCTAAAATTTTACAAAGATGGGTGGTTGAGGGGAGGGGGTGAGGGTTGAAGGCCTTCTATTGTGGTCATCACGGCTTTATCATAGGTTGAGTTATAACTGGGGGTTATAAGTAGTCAGGGGTTACACAATTGCCAAGGGGTGTCGAACACTCCGATCCTCATACAAATACTACTCTATATTTGGTTACATGTTTGAATAGTCTAGGCGGTACTTAATGATTATATAATGTGTTAACCTAGACATTAACGGTTCGCTGAACATGGGATTTAGAAAGTTGCCACAACACTTCAGTTTAACTCGCAGTGCTTTTCTCGTATTCATGCACAAGGCTGCTGAAGAGACTAAGCTAAGAAGTTTCAGTGTATATAAGTTAGATAAACCTAAACTTTGATAAGTATATACAGGTATAAGCGACGTTCAGGTATAGGCTATCCATGTACATCATTATTTCTGTATGCCTATGACCATATAAAAATATATGTATATACGTATCATCGCTTATACCTATATAGAACCATACATAACTGTACATGTATATGCATGTACATGTGTACATAAATACAATATACTTACACTTGCTATGAGCTCTTCAACTATCGGAAAAAAATGAATAAATACAATTTATGTTATATCATGCCATTCCCCTGCATCTATGCTAAATTCTAAGATATTTCTCTGCATATAATATTATAAAAAGGATTGCTGCATACTATGCAATAATATAGTATAAAACTGAGTACTCTTCTTTGCTATGGCATACATTTCTGCTGCATACTATGGTAAGCTATGACATATTCTGCTGCGTGCTATTCTATAGGCCTACTATGCTATTCCGTGCTGCGTGAAATTTTTCGTTGTGTAAAATTAGCAACAGTTGAAGTTTGATAGGAGTATAGTGAAGAAGCCGTAATATCAACAGAAAATGAAGAAATATTGATGGAGAAGAGTTTACGATAGCTTTTAATAGTTCTTGAAGAAAAGGAGTTAATGACAACGGGCAATTTGCAGAAAATTGAAATGTCATCAGACAATGCCAACTCTGAGAATCCGAAGTCAATTTCGGAGTCTCAGAGATGTCGATCATATATTGACTGACCCGGGCTTTGAACCAGTCCATTTGCATCCAAGTCTAACACTCCAACTGTTCCTCTATATCCATTCCCATTGCAATTGAATGGGTTTGTAATAATTAATTATTTATACATATTAGTATTGTTATTATGAGTGCTATGTATCATTTTATTTTGATACATTTCGTTGATATATTTAGCAGAAATTTGTGTATGATAATTTGTATATTTATTTCACAAGAGAATCCTGTACATCACTTTGGTATACTGAGCACTATCAAAGCAAGGCCATAGTTAAAAATCATGGCTACCGCTGCATGTTTCACAAAAGAAGTTAAATCTTCGACAGAATGTCCCCTGTGCATGTCGACATTCCAGCAACCCAAGTATCTTCCATGTATCCACACTTTCTGTCAGGATTGTCTGCAGAGGCATGTGAGTGAGCGTGACAAAGAAAAGGAGCATCCATGTCCTGTATGTGGACAGATGTTCTGTGTTCCACCGGAAGGTGTGTGTGGTCTACCTAACAGCAACTTCATGCAGGACATGATTGAGAAGGATAGAAAGTCAGGAGCTGAGGCAGAGGAGAGGAAAGTAGACGATACCAGCCATACAAAGAATTATAGGATAATGTGTGAAATACACAGTAAAAAGCCGTTGGAAGCATACTGCATGGAGTGTAAAGTGTGTGTCTGTATGAGTTGTGTAATAGGTGAACACAGTAGGCATAGAATTGATGAGATCGATGATGCTTCAAAAAGAATTTCTGCACAGTTTATGGACAACTATTTAACCAAATTAAATGTATCGCTAACACATGGGCGCAGCTCAGTAAAGGATTTAAAGACTGCCGAAGAACAGTCAATAAAAGAATCGTCTATAAATGAAGACAAAATTAGAGAAAGGTGTGAAGAAATAAGAAAGATACTGACTGGTTTTGAAAAAGAACTATTGGGTGAAGTTAGAAAGTTTAGAGACATGCGAGTAAAGGAGATCAGAAATAGACTTGATGAGATGGAGCGTTCGAATGGGCAGTTAGAGAGTTTTATTACGTATTTAAGAGAAAAAACGGACAAAGGATATAGCTATGATGTTGCACGTAATGAGAAGGAACTATCCACAAGAGCTAAGCAGCTGCTGAAGTTAAGTGAAGAAACCCAGGCTGAAGAACTGAAGAAGATTCATATGGAATTTTTTACTTCCCGTGATGCACTGAAGCAAACCTTCAGTAGAAGCTTGATCGGAGAACTGGTAAACATAGGTAAGATATTGAGCCTAAACTTAAATTAAGATATCGCGCATAGGCCCTACATGTATTTCAATTGTTTTCAGGAGTATTGTTGAGAAACAAAGGAATTTATAATGTTTTTTAAAGTTAGTGGAAGTGAGAATGGTTTAAACTTTAGCTCAGTCCGTAGAAGACTAGTCTCAGAATCGTAAGTTAAAATTTCAAATCTCTTCGTCGTTAATCATCATTGGTTTTGAGGTTTTCTTACAAACCAATAGGCCTATTCATAATCTATTAAGAATAACATAGCAGTACCATAGAGCACGGGAAACACGGGAAGAAAGAGAGAGAGAGTGAAAGTTAGGGATGGAAAACGACAATAGTGCTGTAGGCCTAGAGTAGCAATACCAGCAAAAACTAAAATCCGAGTTTTATTTAATTCGATGTAAATTCAGTACTAAGTTCAAGTTAAGACCTTTAAAACAATCCAGAGTTGTCAAAGTCAGAGCTATTTTAGAAGATATAAGATCATAGAAAGAATCAGCCCTGACACACGGTACTACATTATTTCTAGGAGCTTAAAATGCGCATGTTCTGACGTATTTTCTATACGATTTTATATTTTTATGTACAGTTAATCAACATTTATAAATGTACATGTGCTCAATAGCAGATGTCATTTTGTCCTCCTATATTGTTCTGTAGCATTTACAGTCATAATACTGATGTACAAACGGCAATAGATGGTAGATTAATATTATAAACAATAGAGATATCAAGTACAGACAGAGAAGAAAACTGCGTAATCTCAACGTCATCAGTTATAGCGCCCTTTACATTTCATGGACGTAACTTTAAATGTATCTGCAAGAATCGTTCTACTAGGAAGAACCCGTGTCATGGTCGGTTTTATGTACAACTGAGGACGAAAAGGCGCAGGGTTCAAATCCAGTGCTCGACGAGTTCCCGCAAGCATTTGAGAGTGGAACCTAGAGTTTTAATTTAAAACTTCATTTTGTTTTTATCAATTCACACCATTTGAATAAAATGTAACCAGTGATCTATAGCATACAGTTCTTATGAAAAAAGTACACAAAGGTAAAAAGACACTAATATGTACCTTGAAAAAAAAGTTTCAGATAATGTATACGAGGAAATTAAAGCACATTTTTTACAATACCAAATAAAATAAAGCACTACCATCTACAAATATACTTGAATCCATAAAATCTGTGATTTAAAAATGAATTACTAGATTTAAAATCAAAATTATATAATTGGCACAGGAGGAAACACTTTTCAACAATTTTCAGGACCATAGATTCCGACATGGAGTTAAAAAACACCAATTGCAAAATAGAACGGCCTCGAGACTGACGGGAAGACAATACTAGTCCATAATTTTCTGGGTCCCCACTTTCTCGCCCATTAAAATTTTTTAAACAAAGCACTACATCAGCATTAGATAAAAGTTAAGTTACATTAGGCTTTTAACTGCCTTAGTCTTAAAAATTTAATATAGATTCTTTGACCAGAGTTTTGTTAAATATATATTTTTCTGACACACCCTACATTGGATAGGCTAAATACTGACTAGAAGTTGGATTATGCTATATTTACAGAGAAACGGCTTGTAATAGTTGGACTCAACACAGGATCTTCAGTTGAACAGAAAATCTGTCACATCAGTCTAGACAAACCAGACGTTGTAAAAGTCATCAACTCTACACCAGCCTCTGTAGAGATGGAGTCAGCAGCCTGTGTGGTGAGTAACGACCTGTATGCTGTGGGTATTGGAAGAGCTTATAACGAGCTGTGGAAATGGTCAGCTAGTAGAGACGAGTGGACGAGATGTGCGGACCTGCCGTCAGGTAGACGTAAACACTGCGTCAATGCTGTGGAGAAGAAGATCTACATACTCGGAGGCTGGGTTGATGCTAAGGAGACAACACTTGATAGTATTCTCTCTTATGATATCAACGCTAACACGTGGACTGAAGAAGGTAAACTTCTTCACGCTGTTAAGAGCGCTGCCTGTGCGACCTACAAGCACTGTGTGTATGTGTTTGGCGGAGCAGATAAAGATAACAAGTCAGTCAGTCACGTTCAGATCTATGACACATCGACAGGTGGAGTCTTACTCGGTTCTAAACCAATGCCTCCAATGCTTCGTCATATACGAACTGTGACTTGGAAGTCACAGGCAATACTTGTGGGTTACGACAATAGCTACGTGTATGACTTTGGGTCAAATACGTGGTATAAAAAGAGATTTAAGGCAAATGTCATTCACTTTGGTTTAACTTTGGATGACAACACACTTTACATCTCAGGAGGTGGTATTCAGAATGCTGGTGGTGTGTGGACATATAAAGATGAAATAAAGAGTATATCAGTGGATGATTTCATGTCGGACAAAGTTGATTTGAGCCCTCACGCCACTCTACCTGTACCGGCTCTTATACAAGCATACAGTGACAAGCCCCTGATGTAAAACAGCACAAAAAGTAATGAATTGTGCTTTTAAAGATATTCAAGGCGATTGAAGAGATCTTAATATGATGCACTAATAGCAAAATTAAAATGACATAAACATTTAAGCAAATTTTGATTTTAGATTTAATAATAATAATAAAGTTTTAACGTCCGTCTCCTCATCCAAGGATGATGTCAGGTACGTCCCAGCAGCACACATCACTACAGAACAATTCACCCAGACCATTCTGCAAAAGAAATGTGCTGAGGAGAAGCATGGTTTTAAATGAACCATACGAAACCGGGCCGGTTATCGAAAAGGTCAGGGTAGACCGATTATATCTGAGGTGGGAAAAGATAGGTATTAAGCTTACTTGAGAAAGTTGAAAGAGAAGAATAAGAGCGAAGATTAATAGATAAAGAGTTACAGATTGTGGGTTCTGCAGAAGCTACAAATCTTGAAATTTGAAAATCTGAGTTCAAATCTTACTCAAGTCGATATGTTAAAAAGCATATCAGACAATTACTCTTTGAATTCTTAATAAAGCTAAATATTTATTGCATATTTCATATCCTCTTCATTAAAAGACCTTAATTATCATATTGAAATGGTTAGACATAAATTATTGCTATATAGGCCTGCTATTAATAATGGCTAATGTAAATGTTATGTAGACCTAGTTATTTGTCTTAACTTTATGTATTCATTTATAACCCATAGCAATTTTGTAATACATTTATACATAACCATCAGTTTACACACGGCTGTAAACTAAATTGCCGCGGACTGACTCTTTAATTGGTTTACGGCTTTAAACCCAATAATCCGAGTGAATTAGGCAACAAAGAGTCTGTCAACGGCTGTTATGTTGGCTGTGTGTAGTCTGATCGCAGTTAGCCTACTTCTGCATCACTAATTTAAAATGCAACGGCTAGAAATGAATATAATTATTCTTGACGTGTCAATATTAATTAATACGCGTATTAAATACGTGACTGAATAAGTTTCAGGATTGAAGTACAACTACTTCAGATGTCTCATGGACTGTTATTTCTAATTCAAATTTTAAGAGAGCATTCTTTGTTTAGTTGATGTCCAACCCTTTTATAGACCTTTTATAAATTTAAACTTTACATTGGAACATTAATTATGTTGGCCCCTCTAGTGTTATGTGGATTTGCAGGTCTAATGTAAATAATATTACCAAGAGTCTGCTAACACTCTTTTTACAGAACACTATATCGATCAGCAAGTTAAATCCCTCGTATTCAAAGGCCTTATTCTCATCTAACCGTAGCCTATAACTTGGTTAAATATGGTTTCTGAGGTGGTTTCCCTTTATCTTCCCACGTCATGCTTATTCGCTCACTATGATGTGTGCAGATTAAGATTTACACGCTCATCGTGTATTTTTCAGTGGCCCCGATATAACGCGCAAAATTGCTGTATCGTTCTATTGACACTAAGAGTGATTTTGTCTATTTTTTATTTTCTTGTTTGAGACTAATCTTCTATGCTTAGTTTTCTTGGTAGACTACTTTCGTTTTCATTTAGTATATTGTCTTTTTATATTAGCTCGTTATCTTTAATATTTAGCTGCTATCACAGCCTATATTATTATTTTTTGTCGTTTAATATTAGCGCTCGTTATTGTAAATATTTTAAATGTACAATTGCTTCAATTACAGATTATGCTTTTAGTATATTATATGCCTACAGTAGTTAGTTTTTTAGCTCGTTATTTTTAATAATTGCTTTCTCTCGCCGATTATACTGTTAGTATATTGTCACTATATATTAGCTTATATTAGCTAGTTATCTTTATTATTAGCTTTCTATCACAAATTGAAGGCCTACTGTTAGCATGTTGTCCTATACATGAATAAAAGGTCGATAACTTAACGATTTCTTCCTATCTCAGATTATACTGTTATTATGTTATCGCTCGTTAACTTTAATAATTGCATGTTATTACAGATTATACTGTTAGTATATTGTCATTAGGCTTATATTAGCTAGTTATCTCTAATACTTGCTTGTTTTAACATATTATACTGTTGATAGGCTTTAGCTATATAATAGCTCATTATTTGTAAAACTTGCTTGCCATCAACAATTATTCTGTTAGTATAGTGTCACTATACCTACTAGCTACTAATCTTTAATACTTGCTTGCACAGACTTTACCGTCAGTTTATTATCGTTTTATATTAGCTATTTTTCTTTAACAATTTCTTGTTATCCCAGATTATACTGTTAGAATATTGTTTATCCCAGATTGTTATCCCAGACTGTTAGAATATTGTTTATCCCAGATTGTTATCCCAGACTGTTAGAATATTGTTTATCCCAGATTGTTAGAATATTGTCGTTATATGTTATCTCGTTAAGTTTTATAATTTCTTTTTATCGCAAATTACACACACATACTTTCTCTCTCTCTTCTAGTGTACTGCCTAATGACAGGTCCACGATATAAATGCATCCCATTTTCTCAGTCTTCCGCTTTCCTCTTCATGTCCACATATGAGTGGAACTTTAAATCATCTAACATATCAAATCTCGGCCTGCCTCCGCCTCTATTTCCTTCCATTCTACCCTAAGTGACCTCCTTTATTAGTCTTTTCACCTTAGTAATAATATATGTAATAATAATAATAAAATTTGTATTCTCGGGAGATAATAATAATAATAATTATAATTATAAAAATAGTAATAATAATAATAATAATAATAATAATAATAATTATTATTATTATTTTAACCCACTGAGAAGGGAATTCTCCACTCCGAAATGCCGTGTCACCAAAAGTACCACGGAAACAAACTGCACTGTATCGCTGCAGAGCCATTGACAAACGTTGCCACAGGAAAGATTTCTCACCTAGATCTCCAGTAACAGCAGTAGTCCTCTTACCTATCACATCAATGAAGTCTGTGCCTGCAGAATTTATGGGTCCTAGGGTCTTAAAGGCTATGGGTGCAAAAATGTACTTACAACATAATTAGTTGTATTTGACGAGTTTCCTGCTATCAGCTGCTTCGGCCGCAAAACCAGCATCGCAACTAGAAATGCAATGATACTAGCGGCAAAAGTGTCAATGAAAGTGACATCCCATGTAAGACATTTTCCCTCTGACCAAGGAATTTGAGTTACTCCATCAGGTCGCTTCCCATCAGATGTGAGCAGGCCCAGACGTTTTTTGATAGAGGGGGATATTAGCTTTGTTCAGAGCGCGCCGTATTATGTCATTGAGAAATTGATAACGTCCATCTCTACCGGCGCTTCGTCTGCAAGATAACAAGTGAGTCCCCAACACGTTAACTGCTGCACCACATACACATGTGTGCGGTTCGCAGGGACTAGTGCCCAAACGGAGACCAACTGCTGTTACTGGTGATCTACTTGAGAAATCTTTCCTGTCGCAACGTTTGTCAATGGCTCCGCAGCTATACATTGCAGTTTGTTTAAGATGTACCTTTGGTGACACGGCATTTCGAAGTGGAGAGCAAGATATAAAAAAAGAATCCCCTCCTCATGGAGTTAAAAAAAGTATCATTGTTATTATAGTTAAAAGATCATACTTATAAAAATAATAATAATTAGTCAGTCTAATGCTTGAAAGTACCAATCACCATTGGCTAAGAATTTCCTTAGACTTCAAAGTGTGGAATAAAAGAAAAAGTGTAATCCAACTTTTCCATAATAGATAATTTCCGTCGAGCCTAAGTTTTCGTCACTTTCTCCGCTGCATGGGAGGGGAACTCACTGAGAGGAACAGTCGATCAAGATTCGTACAGGTGACCTCTTGCGTAACAGGCAAGAGCGCTACAATATCTGTGAGCATATAATCCTTTCGAGGTCTTTGGAATGAAGTTAAGATTAGAAATTGACTGATAGTTGGAAAGCTCATTTTTAGGTAACGAAGCCTACATAGAATACAGTGGTACGGTATATGATAATAAAGCAAAGAATACAGTGGTACAGTATATCATAGTAGAGCCTTGAATACAGCGGTACGATTTATCATAGTGGAGTCTAAAATAACAGTGCTACGATATATCATAGTATTGCATATAATACAGTGGAACGGTATAGTTAGTAGAGCACAGAATACAGTGGCACGATATATCAAAACAGAGCAGAGTATGCTGTGGAACTGTACAGTACATCACAGTAGAGCGTAACATAACATAACATAACAGCGGCACGGTATGCCACTGTATATTATATAATGCAGTGGTATGGTATGTCATAATAGAGTCTTGAATACAGTGTTTCGGTGTATCATTGCAGAGCATAAAATAAAGTGGTACAGTCCATCATAGTAGAGATAGAATACAGTGGTACGGTATATTATAGTAGAGCAAATAATACACCGATACGGCATATCATAGTAGCGCATACGATACAGTGGAAAGGTAGATCATGGTATACAGCCTGTATGACATATAATAGCTTAGAATAGAGCTGTACGTAATAGCATAGTAATAAGAAATACATGAGAAACAAGAGCAAGACAAGCAATAGAAATAACACAAGCAACAAGCGCAACGAGAAAAACAAGAACAACAGTAACAATAAGAACTACAAAAATAATAAGAGCAACAAGAGCAACAATATTTAAAATAGAAATAAACAACAAGAGCAACAAGTGCAACAAGAACAACAAGAACAAGAAGAACAACAATAACACAAAGAACAAAAATAGCAACAACAGCAACAAGAGCAACAAGAACAGCAAAAACAAAAATAGCAATCAAATAAAACTGCAAAAGGGGCGTTGTACTGTAGCTTCTACAAACTGCAATCAAATAATCAGTCAGAAATCTTTCGACATGCTGCAAATTTTTAATTATGTTCAAACTTAGCTCATATAGTTACTAATATTTGTGACCACTCAATTGTAGAGTTTAGGCGGTACTTAATGATTGCGTAAGATTGAATTGAATTGAACCACCTTTATTTCACTTCGTAAAATCTTACATAAACTAGAAACACATGTAGATAAAGTGAAAGAGGACACAAAGTCCATCACATGCCTCATCTTTCACTGGACAAAGTACCAGGAGATCAGCGTGGCTGCCTTTACGATCAGTTTCACTATCAATGTGTTTCTTGCATTCATGCACAAGTAAAAGTATTATTAATAGCTAGATAGATTTAATTATCACTAACCACATAACGTTATAGCCTGGTCAGGAGTTAATTAAATTAATTTATTAGTATTGTTTGAAAATAATTGAATACTGAATAAAAATACCCAGCCTGTTAAGAAGGACTGAGCTCATAGCTGTTACGGTATATTACATATACCCATATTAATGTAGTACTTAGGTTAAAATACAAGTCCATAAGTTTAGGTAGGCCTATATACCTAATTTTATATTGAGGCCTATATAACTTATATGACTATATATATATATATATATATATATATATATATATATGTATAAAAGCAAACATGCAGATAGTATATAGCCCAGAAATTGCTCTGTCAAGTGGCTAGTTTAATGTTGAAGTCATATTTCACATTCAGTGACAGCACTCCTTTGATCAACAAGTTTTTAATTGATCTCAACTGAAATTATTATTGCTAGTATTACTACTAGTATTAGTAGGCCTATGAGTATTATTATTAATATTATTACAAGTATTAGTAGGTCTATCTGTATCTGTATCAGTATCAGTGTCAGTATCAGTATCAGTATCAGTATCAGTATCAGTATGGTATCAGGGACAGTATCAATATCTGTGTCAGTATCCGTATCAGTGTCAGTATCAGTAGCAGTGTCAGTATCAGTATCAGTATCAGTATCAGTATGGTATCAGGGACAGTATCAATATCTGTGTCAGTATCAGTATCAGTATCAGTGTCAGTATCAGTATCAGTATCAGTGTCAGTATCAGTATCAGTATCAGTGTCAGTATCAGTATCAGTATCAGTGTCAGTATCAGTATGAGTATCAGTGTCAGTATCAGTATCAGTATCAGTGTCAGTATCAGTATGAGTATCAGTGTCAGTGTCAGTGTCAGTGTCAGTATCAGTATCAGTATCAGTATCAGTGTCAGTATCAGTATCAGTATCAGTATCAGTGTCAGTATCAGTATCAGTATCAGTATCAGTGTCAGTATCAGTATCAGTATCAGTATCAGTGTCAGTATCAGTATCGGTATCAGTATCATCATGATTGGGAGGGGATTCAGTTAAGCCACTTTGGAAGACTGAGTGTAAACAGCTTTGAATTTAAATAATCCCGAGGGTATTGGAGGTTATTCTTAAATCCGCGCCGGCTGCTATTGGAGCGCCAACAAAAGGCAACGATTACTAATAACCATGTAGAGGAATGGAGGAAATAACGAAAACTACAAAAACAGCAGCTAAGAAAGGAAACATGGTAAACATATGCGGTATGTCATGTATGTAACTATATGGAATAAAAAAAATCATCATCATCATCATCGTCATTGTGATCAGTATTAGTATTAGTGTTAGTATTAGTATTAGTATTAGTTTTAGTATTAGTTTTAGTATTAGCATTAGTATCTGTAGTATGTACATGTATATGTAGTAGCAGTATTAGTATTAGTATTAATTTTGGCTTCATAATTAGTTTATAGATAGTGCCGTATTTATTCTGTGCTAGTTTAAATATTTGTCATTGAACTCTACACTGTACTGTTATTTTTGGTGTTATTGCTATAGGTAAATAAACGCCAGGATTAGCATTGTTTTTATTGGTGGTAATGCTTGGTAGTATTGTCACCTGTTTTGTAGTTTAAATATTGATGGTATTAATAGGTTGTATGAACACTGTGATTTGTATTGTTAATATTGGTGTCACCACAGGGTGGTATTAACACTCTTATATTCATTAGGACCTTTTGAACCGAATACGACGCCAATAGATGAAATATTTCGGACACATTATGCGGAACAAAATAGTTGAAAATACCGTAGTGTCAGGAATATTAGAAGGAAAAAGATGCCAGGGTCGACAACGAATGACGTTTATTAAGAGTCTTAGCAAATGGATGCAGTTAACTGAAGCAGAGATGATCAGAGCAACAATGAACAGAGACATATGGAGGAATATGACCATGACCGTCCAGGCTTGGAACAGGCACGGCACTTAGAGAAGAGAAGATTCATTAGGATGTCATTTTTTGCCTTCAAATATTTTTAAAAAGTAATAAAATCTTTAAAATGGTTTTAGTGAAAAGAATTTTTAATAATGTGCACTAAGGGGCTTCCATGACGTCAGTCGGGGCTTTTAAACGGACTTGAGAGCTATCTTTCTCTCTCTTAGTGCACTGCCAACTGGCAGGCCCATGGTATATAATGCCTCCACTCTTCTCTGTCTTCCGCTTTCCCCTTCATTTCCACATTTAAGTGGGTCTTTAAATCATCTACTATACCTAATCTCGGTCTGCTCCTGCCTCTTTTTCCTTCGATTCTACCGTATATGACATCTTTTTATAGACCTTCCCCCTTAGAATGTACCCTATCCAACTCTTCTTCCTATTTCTGAATACAGTTATCAACTGTCTATCTGTGCCAACCCTCTCCAGAACTTCCTCATTTGAAACATTTT
This sequence comes from Enchytraeus crypticus, assembly GCA_905160935.1. NCBI lineage: Eukaryota > Metazoa > Annelida > Clitellata > Enchytraeida > Enchytraeidae > Enchytraeus > Enchytraeus crypticus. Next base: position 780,000 of record CAJHZI010000510.1, read on the forward strand.
GAATCCAGCTTATCCTCTCCATTCTTCTCCAAATCCACATTTGCAACGCCTCCAGTTCCTAATATCTTCCTTCCTTAAGATCCATGTTTCACATCCATACAATAGCGTGGTCCAAACCAAAGTTTTCATTATTTTTAGCTTTGTGTCTTTCTTTAGACTTTTTGTTAACAGTTTTCTTCTACTACCAGATGCTGCTTTTGCTTGTGCAATCCTACTGCATATTTCCGTCTCAGATTTCCCGTCATCGGTTAGAGTATGACCCATATATTTGAAACTCCTTACCTTATCCAATTTCGTACCATTTATTGTGATATTAACTTCACCTCTATTATTGGACACTCTCATAACCTTGGTCTTTTTGATATTAATCATCATGCCGTATCTTAGGGCCGTATCATTCAGCCTATCCATTGTCTTCTGCAGTCCAATCTGGCTGCTCGCTGGCACTGAATTCTGTATCATAGTTTAATTAATAATATTATAACGAATATTATAATATATAGGCCTAATCTGATTCAATTTAAATTATTTTACAGCAGAAACTTAAATAATTGTTAAAATTACTGTTCTACTGAGCAAATTTTGAGCGAAGCAAACTCCAGAACATCATGGCTGCCATGCAGACAAAAGAAATTAAATCTCTGATAGAATGTCCTCTGTGCCTGTCCACATTCCAGCAGCCCAAGTGTCTTCCATGTATCCACACGTTCTGTCAGGATTGTCTGCAGCAGTATGTGGATGAGGATGACACTGGAGATGATCTCTCATGTCCTGAATGTCGTAAGATATTCCGTGTTCCACCTCAAGGTGTGAGTGGTCTACCTAACAACTTCTTCATGCTGAGAATGATAGAACTGGAGAAAATGTCTGGAACAGAGGCAGAGAAGAGGAAGATGGAAAACACTAGTAGTGATGATTTGGATGAAGGCACTGGTGAGGGTCCTGCAACTTTACATTCAAATGAAGAAGGACTGGACGCCTTAAAGAACTCTGTGACATTGTGTGAAACACACAGCAGTGAACCGTTGAGAGCTTACTGCTTGATGTGTAGTGTGTGCATCTGTATGTCTTGTTTGTTAGGTGACCACAATGGGCATACATTTGAGAAGATCGAGGTTGCTGCTCAGAAAATTTTGTCACAATTTAGTGGCTTTTTAACGGCGTTAAGTGGAGCTGTAAAGCGTGGCCACAGCTCAGTAAATGATATAAGGACTGCTGAAGAACAGGTTATGAAAGAGTCGTCTGTGAATGAACAGAAGATTAGAGAAAGATGTGATGAGATAAGAAAGGTACTGGCTAGTTTAGAAGAAGAACTGTTGAGTGATGTAAGGAAGTTCAGAGACATGAGGGTAAAGGAGATCAGAAGTAAACTTGATCAGATAGAATTTCAGAATGCGCAGTTGGAAAGGTTTATTAGATATCTGAGAGAATTGAGAGACAAAGGATCTGATTGTGACATCGCTTTGAGTGGCATTGAATTATCCACAAGAGCTGATCAGCTGCTGAAGTTAAGTAAAGAAACCCAAGCAGAAGAGCTGAAGATGATTCATATGGACTTTCTTACATCCCGTGAAGCCCTGAAACAGATCATCAATAGAAGCTTGATTGGAGAACTTGTAACTGGAGGTACGAAACTAGACGTTTATATTTATTTTAAACTCCGTGATTCATATGTATATTTATATGTGTAATAATCATATATCTATATATGATAAATATCCGTGATAATATGTATCCGTGATTTATATGTGTAATAAAAATGACATAAGGAGATAGGCCTATTAATTATACATTAGTTTAAGATAGTTGTGAAAAGGTTAGATTTTATCTCGGTCGGTAGAGCTTTCGCTTCGGAATCATGTATGGTGATAACAAAATTAAAATTATTTGTCTCTCCGCTGTAAAACTAATATCAGAATCTTAGAAGCTTCGTCGTTTTTCTACGCTGGCTGCAGTAAGTGTCCGCATTATTTATATGATCATTATTCACCTAAACACATGACAGCAAGAACAGAACAAGAAATGAAAAAAAACTAACGAACAGAACAACAGAAATTACGGATTATTACTAAAGAGTCTGCAAGTAAAAGATTATAAACTAAAATCGCCGTTTATCTTAGAATCAACTTTCCATAATCTAGTTAGGTTAATAAACCTTCAAAATAAGTCCAAACTTTATGTCCTATTTGACCAATAGGATCATCATTCTGAATTACATATTTATTTTTAATATTAACATAATCCATATAACCAGACTTATCTAAATCTAGCTTACTATCCAAGTATCCAGAGACAATTAACTTATTTATGAAGGTATATCTGTGGTAATCATAAAGTAACTCAAATGGCCACAAGCCACAATACCACTGGCAATACGATATAATACCTTTATCGAAAGTTTGAAAGATTTTATAGTAGACATTACTGCAAACATTAAAAACTTTTTCTGTTCAGCATTTGACAGAGATAAAGCAGAAATGCCATAAAGTAGCAAAGGTACGGCTTGAGAATGTATTAACTTCAACAAGACATCAATTGCTGCGTTTGATGCTAGTCTCCCTAGTATTGTATTAACAGCAGCGTAGAATTTGCCTCTACTATCATTCTAGTGACATTTAAACGACTTTGCTCTATTATTATATACACCAAGATAACAAATGCTGTCAACCCAATTAATATTCTGAATAGTCAGTGGTTTACAAGGAAAATTAAATCTTGGACCGATTCTCATACAATGGCATTTCGATATATTTATAGGTAGATCTAATTCAGTAAAAACACTACTACACACATTGAATAGATGTTGCAGATCGGTGACTGAAATACTGAGCAGTGTAATATTATCTGCGTACATAAAACTATTGTAGCAGTTGTTGTTAATAAAACACGCATATTTCGATTTTTCAAGTTTATATAAAACAGTATCAACGTAAAGCGCAAACAATAGTGGTGAGAGAATTCCATCCTGCTTAACTCCTGATTGTTAAGGAACATAATCTGACACAGAACCGCACCAATTAACAGTAGTGCCATTCTTATTGAACAAGTTCTCGAGAATGTTAATGATTCGAAAGTTAACACTTTTAGCTTGCAACATGTTTAAAATACCATAACTATTACATTTGTCAAATGCTTTCCGAAGGTCAATTACTCCAACGTTAACAGTACTTTTCCTTACATTGAAATAATTTATGACTTTCCGCAACGAATTCAAAGCGTTAACACAATCGACATGCTTCTTGAACCAAAATTGCCTCTTTGATGTCGAAATGTCAATAAATTTTTTAATACAATGTTCAAAAATTTTTGACAAAATTGGACAGATCGTAATTCTTCTGAAATTGTCAGCCGAGACTGCTCTTTTATAACCTTTAAATTTCGGTATGTTTGTATTTCGGTATTTCGGTATGGGTGTAGTTTTTCCAGTGCCAAGAGAATCAGGCACCACACCAGTACGAAGCATTATATTAAAAAAGGTACGAAGGATTATAAAAAGTGATTCATGACAAAACATAATATGCTCAACTGTCAACCAGTAACAACCTGCCGCTTTATTGAGATCTAAGCAATTTACAGCTTTACACACTGATTCTACATCAACAAAACAGTCGTTATCACAATTTGAGTAAATGACTTTTCGATTAACATATCAATATTTCATTTTATTATGATAAATCTCAGAATTAGGCGTACAGGCAGATTTAAAGTTGTTTGCTGTATGATTAGCAATGTCAAGACTATCCTGGAAGCCATCTACATTTATTTTCCTATTAGTGTCATTTCTTTTAAAATACCTTTGCCAGCATCTCCAGAATTTACTGCTATTGGAATTTAAGAGATTTCGCTGCAAATTATCTGAGATAGTTTTATTAGATTTATATTAAGCAAGGTTATATTTATATTTAAGGATAAGATATTATAGTTATGATTAAACCTTTTATATTCCAAAGTTCCCGCTTTTAAAACATTGGTATTTATAATATATTACTCAACTATGCTAACACTATGATAACTATTTAATCTACTGAATGTGTGTAGGTGTATACTTTTATCTATGTGTGATACTGAGTGTAAACTTTAATTATGATATTGTGTAGACCTTACTGTGTTCCAGTAGCCCTGCTTCTGTGCAATTAAGGAGTTATTAGAGCATTTTAAAATTAGTGGTAGGTATAAACGTTAAAAGTTTACCTAATTCAATAGCGTACAAGTTTCAGAATGTAAACCTCAGAGGCCTATAGTCTATATTAAGGTTTAGATAAGACACAGCCTTTTATGAAAATTTATTGTTTAACTAAATAATAGATTAAATGCTCTATATCGAGTCTGAAAGCAGCATGTGAGTTTTGAGTATGAATTTAGTCCAGCCTAAAGAATTCTAAATACTATGCAATTCAGAATATATTATTAAAATGTATCCACTGCTATAGTCTAAACTATAGACTGTTTGGATATACATGTAGTTGTGTATTTTATGTACAGAGAATGAAAGAAATAGCATTACGCTATCGCAAAGTTAGAAATTTAGCGCCCTTCACTATTTATTTGGCTTATCTTCAAATATGACTGCCTGCATATTATTCAATACTTCACAGTTCCTATGGCATGATCGGTTAGTTGTATAACTACGAAGCAGTAGGCGATGGATTCAAATGCGGTGATCGCTAAATCACTATGAAGTTTTCAAGAGAGAAACCATTAGTTACTATAACATTAAGCCTTGCTTAGCCTTAAACTTATGCATCCATAGATAACAAATTTTTTAAATGACATTTAATTTTCTAAAACCTATTTTAATACCTATTTAAGTTTATAATATGCTTCATTCACAGAGAAAAGGCTTGTAATAGTTGGACTAAAAACAGGATCTTCAGTTGAACAGAAAATCTGTCACATCAGTCTAGACAAACCAGACGTTGTTAAAGTCATCAACTCTACACCAGCCTTTGTATGGCATGAGAGAGCAGCCTGTGTGGTCAGTAACGCCCTGTATGCTGTGGGTATTGGAAGAGCTTGTAACGAGCTGTGGAAGTGGTCAGCTAGTAGAGACGAGTGGACGAGATGTGCGGACCTGCCGTCTGGTAGACGTAGACACTGCGTCACTGCTGTAGAGAACAATATCTATATGCTCGGAGGCTGGGTTGATGCTGATAAGAGAACACTTGATAGTATTCTTTCTTATGATATCCACTCTAACACGTGGACTGAAGCTGGTAAACTTCCTCACGCTGTTATGGGTGCTGCCTGTGTCATCTACAAGCACTGTGTGTATGTGTTTGGTGGATCTGAAATAGATAATAAGCCAGTCAGTCACGTTCAGATCTATGACACATCGACAGGTGGAGTCTCACTCGGTTCTAATCCAATACCTCGAACACTTCATATAATGAGAGCTGTGCTGTGGAGGTCCAAGGCTTTACTTGTGGGGCTCTATACATGTTACGTACATGACTTGGAGGCAAACACGTGGCTGGAGAGAGAGAGATTTAAGACAAATGTTGGTCACTTTGGTTTAACTCTGAATGACAACACACTCTACATCTCAGGAGGTGGTACACTGAGTGATGGTGTGTGGACTTGTAGAGATGATGTGATGAGTTTATCTGTAGATGATTTTATATCAGATATCCCAGAAGCTGAGTGGAGACATCACGCCACTCTACATATTCCTGCTCTTGTACAAGCATACAGTGACAAGCCTCTAATATAAACACTGCTCAAACAGTAATGCGAATAGGTTTTATATTTTCAGAATTATTATTAGGCCTATTATTCTATTTAGAAAATTTTTGTTTGCTTGAAAATGTAATTAAGAAGATGAAGGGAATATTAAACATTTAATCAAATTGTCATCTTATATAACTTGAGCAATGGTATTGCAGTGGTTCCTAAATTGTCCGTTGTAATAAAATTTTACCTGTATTTGTTCATTTACTGTAAGAATGCATTAATATTCGTGTGACATAAGCTGCCAGTAGTTGAAAAAGTAAAGCCCCACAGTGCATAGTGATGTAAACACAAATAGAAGGATAATTATGTATCTGTGCTCAGGGTACTGTTTATTGATGCTTTCATAACTGATGTTTATATTAATAATTGATATAGTATAAATTAGTAAAAAGAATAGGAACTTGTATGGCAGTCTCGAATACCCATTCCAAAATAAATTTTCCAAGTCAGCAAAATATGCTGTAGAAATTGTTATTTATTACTTTTTAAAATAGTGTTTTGTAAAATTTAATATTTGAAATCCAATTTTGTATTTTGGTCTAATTGGGAAGCATTATATTTATTCTGTTGTGTTTAGTCTAGTGATAATAGGGTTTAAAAAGATAAAGCACAAATTAAACTGTTTTCAACAAAGATGCCTCAGAAGAATTTTAAATATCCACTCTTGGGACCACGTCAAAAAGGAAACAATACTCGAAAGGAATGGACAAAGAAAATTAGATGAAATAGTTTCTGAGAGAAGGAAGGTTGAGGTTTTTAGGTCATCTACTGAGAATGTCTGAGGATAGATATGCAAAGACTGTAGTTAATTGGAAGCCAACTCAAGGAAACAGGAAACGAGGAAGACCTAGTCACCTAGACGTACTTGGCTAAACACGATCAACAAGGATTTGAGAGAATTAAACATTTCATGGAAAGACGCTGCGAAGATTGCTGGTGATAGAAACGAAAGAAAGGAAGAATGGAAGAATGTTGCCTCCCTATGTTCTGTACAGAACTCAAGGAACTGATGATGATGATGAATAGGGTTTAAAGCCCATTAACGGACCTAGGATTGTTTAGTCGTCGGGCGTGTAGAGATAAATAGATAAAGATAAATAAATAGATAGAATAGATAGAGATAAAAAAGATAAAGAGTCTGTAGAGATAAATAAAAGACATAAAGTTTAACCTCTGTTTCCTCATAACAAGGGCCACTCTAGAGACGGCATCCGGCTGGGATTCGAACATGATAGCCTAATGCTTGTTGGGCAGAGCGTGCCTTCCATTCGGCCAGCAAATCGGCATAATTATGACAGAATATATATTTATTCGTTTAGTACTTAGGCCTAGGTATAGTTTTCAAATCTTGAAATTTGAATACTTGAGTTCAAACTGTATTCAAGATATTATTTGTTACTCTAAGTTAATAATAAAGTAGTTTACTCAAGACAATATTTAATGCAAAATCGCAGAAGCGAAATGCAGAGGAGTTTCAATACTTAAGAAATCAAGCAATTTATTGCATAATTCCTCTGTAATCAAGCCCTTAATTGGCTTATTGAAAATCACAGATTTATATCATTGCCGCACAATAATATTTATGCTTGATGTGAATGTTCTGTAGACATTTATAATGTAATTTGGGTACCAATTTGTATTATCCAACAATGTAAAGGCTGAGTAATCTTAGAGCTTTCAATATACATGTACATTCTATGGAAATAATCAGTAATCAGACGATATTACTTTGGACAGATTTTCTGGATTTTGAATTTGCACCGTTTTTGGACCTTCTTTTTGCTCTCCGGCTTAATTTTGTCTCAATAGTGCTCGATGTTGTAATTGATGACTGTAGTACTCTAATTGTTGTTGTTATCATTATTATTATATATAAACAAGTTCTTAGATTTTGGCATAATTCTGTCATATTTCTGACGAAAAATTATTTCTTTCAGATTTTAAGAGAGCATCCTTTGATTTTGCTATTGCTCATTATTTGTTTTGTATTAAGTATGCCTATTATTTGTTTTGTATTAAGTATGCCTATTATTTGTTTTGTATTAAGTATGCCTATTATTTGTTTTGTATTAAGTATGCCTATTATTTGTTTTGTATTAAGTATGCCTATTATTTGTTTTGTATTAAGTATGCCTATTATTTGTTTTGTATTAAGTATGCCTGTTATTTGTTTTGTATTAAGTATGCCTATTATTTGTTTTGTATTAAGTATGCCTGTTATTTGTTTTGTATTAAGTATGCCTGTTATTTGAACGTTAACTGTACCGCTCTGTCTAGTGTTCTGTCAAGTTACAGTTCTAAGTGACATATTTTTATTCTCTCAGTCTGTCGTCACCCTTCATTAAGAGCACTGCATCGATCAACGCGTTACACCCTGCACGAAGTCTTTACCTTATCTACACCTTAATTAATGTAGGTTATAGATTGCGAAAAACATTGCTTCCGAGGTGATTTCCCTGTGCCATCCTAAATTTCTCAAGATTCGTGCGGCTTACGGTTGAAAGTTCATCGCCTATTTATCAGTTACACAACATCGAAAATTTATGTGGACTAACTGTCATCTAATTTGCATCAAAATTGACTGCGTTTACTGATTTTAATTATTCGAGATTTATGTTAAATTCTTAGTTTTTCTTGCATGTCACCGTTGTTTGCCTGTATGCATGGTGACTATATTGTCGTTATATAATACTTCGCCTACTTTCACGTTCGCTTGCTATCATAGATTTTACAGTATATTGTACTAATAATACAGAAATTATTTTTTTGTAGATATTTACATTCTTAATCAATTAATGCTAACTAGTACTGTATGTGTAATCTAAGAGAACCTATGCTTATTGCGATAACACGTTTTACTTATTTGCTTTGCTTATTTTAATCCATCATTCTGCCTGGCTGGAGCCAGTGGCGAAGTCGGTGAGATATTCGACAGCAGATCAGTAGGTGCGGGTTCAAATCCTGGGCTAGCCCGTCACTGATATCGCTTTCGAGTGAGGAAGCTGACGATAACCTTAGCTTTACCAGCTTTACCAATGTTTGCATTTTTGCGCAATAAACAAATGAATTTTAATAAAAGACTTCGGTTTTATCACCAAAACCTCAAAACCATAAAACATCATAACAACAATTAGATTGCTACTGTCACATTTACTACATTACTGAGGAAAATTCAAGCCAGTGAACTAGAAGAAGGTCCAAATCGGTGCAGAATCGAAAATCCAAAAATCAATCCATATATAAAGTGAATTAAAAACATGCCATTTAGTAACGTTTAAATATTTTTTTTAAATATGAAATATTCAAGAGGCCTGTAATGCTATATATGAGGTTGTTTCAACTGAAGCTATTACATCTAATAGCTGTACTGCTGCAGCTGCTGCATATGCTGCTGTTGCTGGTGTCCTTGATGTTGCCATTACTGCCTCTATTGCTTCTGCTGCAGCTGATTTTATTTCTGGTGTTGTTGTTGCTGCGATTTAATTATATTTCATTGGCAAGTGTCAGGATAAGTACGTACTAGCACACTATAGCATACACTAGCTGGTTAGTCTAAGATCATCATTCAGGAACTATCCTCTATAATTCTTACAGAGTCCCTACAAAATAATGATGATACCGCTTTTCTTTTTTTAACAGTTTCAGATTGAGGGAATTGTCAACCGCTGTGTGCACGTAAAGTGAGAGACAAAAACTAACTGCAAAATTGAGAGACAAAAATGAAATGCAAAACTGATACATAAATGAGAGACAATAACGAGAAACAAAAGTTAGAGTCGTGACACTCTGATTAATTTCCTGGCCAGTCAAATGGAGACTTCAATATAATAAATGTTTAACGTCCGTTTCCTCATACAAGGATGATGTCGGGAACTTCCCCCATCACATTTCACTACAAATCGATTCACACCAAACGATCTGAAAAAAACACGTGCTGAAGAGAAAGAAAAGGATCCTAAACATTGCCGGTCCTGTGATATATTGCGTGGTCGTTCCTTCGAATCGTATACAGTCACCTGAGGCTCTATAAACTGAGCAGATTGCTGCAGATAGTGACTAGATATAGTGAACATCAGTTGAAACTTGAAACAGGTGCAGCTACTCGTGGATAAAATTTCAATGATCGCAAATCATAATATAAACTATACAGAGTGTGAATGACTTGAAGCTTTAGCATGATGCATTAGCATGATGCATTAGCATATGCATCAGCACGATGCATTAGCATGATGGATTAATATGTTGCATTATTATGTTGCATTAGCATGATGAATTAATATGTTGCATTAGTATGTTACATTAGCATGATACATTAGCATGATGTATTAGCATAAATTATTAGCATGAACCATTAAAATGATGCATTAGCATGAAGCGTTAACAAGAACCATTCGCATAGAGCATTAGCATAAATTAACATAAATCATTAGCTTGAACTATTAGCATGAAGTATTAGCATGAAACGTTAGCGTCAAGAAATAGCGGCTGCTGCACACTGCGCTGCTACTAAACACGTAAAGTGTAATAAGCTTAACTATTAGCTAAATAGGGGTAGGTATAGGGTTAGCTAAACGATAAAGGTTAGGAAGGGTTATCCATTAGCTAGAATGTTAAAGTAAAAACTATGGTAGGTAGAACAAAAAATACAGGCGTACGGGCCAATGAAGAACCGGCTAACCGTTAACAGCATGTGCCGTAGCAGTCGACTACACAAGAACTGAGGAAGGCAGACTTAATATGAATCTATACCTTGGACCACCCACTTGCTCAAACACTAGAGAGAGCGAAAGAGACAGAGACAGAGAGAGAGAGAGACAGAGAGAGAGAGACAGAGAGAGAGAGAGAGAGAGAGAGAGAGAGAGAGCTACTTTTCTAGCAGAAATGATAACAGATGAAAAGAACTGCCCACACACGGCTGAGTTTGATCATTTTCTAAATGCCGCATCACATGATGTATTTAGTATCACATGATATATTTAGCATCATGTGCAATATAAGTATAGATGTGCATTCATCCAACGGCCTTCATTCACGAAGACATAAGAGTTTAATTCTAAAAATGTTTCTTCTCAATAAAGTCACTATAACACTAAAGCAATGGTATGTGAAGTTCAGAGTTGATCGTGATTGGTAATTAGTCCGATAATTTAAACATATTTAGCGTGAGTTCGACAGGTAATTAGTTGTTAATAATTATTCGGATTGATTTTCTGGATGTTGGAATTTGCTTCGTTTTTGGACCATTTTACACACTTGGATTAGTCTCTATAATGCTCGATTTTGTCATTGATGACAGTGACACTTTAATTGTTGTTGTTATTATTATTATTATTATTTCATGAAATTCTTCATATAGTTTTGAGTCCATTTCCAGTAGATACTCATTTTAAGTTCCTCTTTTTATTAATTATGGTGGAAGTGTTTTCCATGTGTTTGGTTACGTCAGGACACTAACAGCGTCCACATAGTTTCTGAACCACATCGCGACCGTCACCTAACACGTCAGTGATCTCATTGTCAGGTTCAACTGTTCACCAGTAATTTGTTCATTCAACTCTTCCAATTCAGTGTCCTGCAACTCACCGGGCTCGCTTTCCGCAACGCTATAAATCCTTTCCACGATTCCATTAGCGGATTCTGCATGTTCAGACATAAGTCCCAGCGCCCTTCTCCCTGCCTCCCCTGTCGTATTCCGTGATAAACTCTGCAGGGAATGTCGAGGGGAAGCGTGACTGGGATTGGACGGGGCATGCCGCTGATTGCAGGGAGATCTGGACATATGGCTGGGTGAGGAGGGGTAGCCAGCCAGAGTACCAGAGGAGCCACCGCATTCGTCAGGCCTCTGTTCCATTGTCCTCTCGTGAGTCCCGTAGTTCTTAGCCTTCACTGTTTTAACGCGCCTCTGGTCGCTGTGATATGTAGTGACCCACGTTCGGTTCGTGAAAATTTCATTCATTCTCTTTACCACACTCTCTGACTCTTCAAGCCCTTCGACAGGCTGACTGCTTAAATTTCTCCGAGGATCGACCAATGTCAGCCTCGATACCTGCCTCTTCCTACTCGAATGGAATTTATTCCTACCATCCCTGGAGGCACCCATGAGGGTCTCGGCCTTCGAGCATCTAGGAGGACAGGGCTGAGAGGCGGCGGAGAAACGCTCCCTGAGGCTGTAGCCCAGGACTCCCTGTTCGAGACGGCGCAGTGAGATGGGCTTATAACCTCGGCGCACTGACTGAATAGCCTCTGAGTCACTCTCCAACAAACCTAAGGAGCTCTCTTTGTAGATAGCAGTCACAGTTGGGGTGGAAGTTAAGTCAGAGGTCTTGTAAGGGTTGTGAGCGTCATATTTGAATAGCGCAGATTGAGGAGGATAAGCGTCTGTAGATGGACTAGTAGACAAAACTCTCTTAATCACATCACTTTCTTCCGTTGCATCAGCCTTGGCAAGACCTCTGGCAGGTGCCGTAAGTTCGGGTATTATTATTATTGTTACTATTATTATTATTTAATAATACTAATACTACTACTTACTACTACTACTAATAATAATATTATTATTATTATTATGTTTATTATAAATATTGGGAAAGTTTTGAGGGAAGAGCTGGATGTTAAGCTAGAGTGAGGTAGACCACAATTGACGTGGGATGCAGTAATTAAGAAGGACATGAAAAATAGGGGATTGACTGATGATATGGTGCGGGACAGGGAGGACTGGAGAAAGTCTTTTCGTGTCCCGACCCTGGTTAAACTGGGATTTAAGGGAAGATGATGATGATGATAATAATAATAATAACAATAAGGTGGTTGCGAGTCGTCGATTGCAAATGATGTACATACTATCATCGACAGAGGCCAAGAATTTGGGCTTCAGTTGAATGGTACCAAGTGCGAAGTCATATCATCAGTTTGCAAATCTCCGGGCAACTCAGTTTTGTCATCCTTTCTGCCAATGGGCCTCTCCCATTATACTCTACTCGGCGCGCCACTCTCTGGAGAAGAAGCTACTACCACCGCTTTATCTAGCCGCTTGGAGGATGTCAAACGTACAGCATCGCGCTTGAAGTCGCTAGCCGCTCATGATGCTTTGACAATCCTTCGCTTTTCATTAAGTGCACCTAAACTTATGCACATTCTGCGTTCTAGTCCGGGTTTCTCTAATCCGCGGCTTTTAGACTACGACGAGGCTCTTAGGCTATGCTTGTGCGCCGTAATCAACGCAGATTGTCCCAGCTGTATCAACCAAAAGAAGCAGTGACTGGCTTCACGCTCTCCCTGTTGCTTCTTGTGGGCTTTTTTAGACAATGAGGCGATTTGAGTAGCCGTTAGTTTCCGTTTAGGGGCGAAAACTTGCGAGCCTCACATGTGCCCCTGCGGTCATGAAGTCGACGCTTTATGTCTCCACGGCCTCTCCTGCAAACGAAGCTCAGGTAGAATGTCTCGTCATCACAATTTAAATGACTTAATATGGCGAGCACTTTCAAGAGCAGGCATCCCTTCCTCTAAGGAACCAAGTGGGTTGTCCAGATCAGACGGCAAGCGTCCGGACGGCATGACTTTAGTGCCCTGGTGCAACGGTAAAAGTGCCGCATGGGACGTCACGGTCATTGTCACTATGGCAAACTCCTACCTGAATACGACTTCAGTCACAGCCGGTGGAGCTGCTGTTCATGCCGCCTCTAGGAAGTTGGATAAATACCGAGATCTGTCCTCAGGATATGAAGTTGTTCCGGTTGCCATTGAAACCATGGGCCCGATGAATCCCTAAGGAGTTGACTATATCAATGGCATAGGCAGACTTATCACAGAGCAAACCGGCGATAAGCGAGAGACATCTTTTCTTTGGCAAAGGCTTTCCATGACTTTGCAAAGATTTCATGCAGTCTGCTTTAACAATTCTTTTAAGCCGATTGATGACCTCGAGTAGCCGAGCGGCGATTCAGCACGTATTGCTTGAATCGTTTTTATCAAACCCCAGGTTCTTTACACCGGGGTAAAAAAAAAAATAATAATAATAACAATAATAATAATAACAAAGGGTTAAAATCCGTTTCCTCATACAAGGATGATGTCAGGAACGTCCCCCATCATATTAGTTATGTGACTTATTTAAATTATTTAATTTGACAATAAATCATATTATAAAAGTAATCCAATCGAGCTGCTGATCTCACTTTAAAATGAAACCAATTCTATAGTAGGATCCATTTGAATGTTAGAGATATAGGCCTAATATCATTTTCAACCCAATTATTTACATGTGTAGCCTATTGATACGGATCTCAGTTATATTGCGCATTAGCTGCAGTCACTGCTCATATATGCAGATTTCATGTATTTCTTTATGTCATTATGAATACTTCAATTCTTTAGGTTATTATCAATTTGTTTCTATAATTTATAATTATCATTTAATTGGTAATGAATTGATAAAATTTAATTACTTTCTAGTGTATACCAAGTTGATGCCTTAAATTTCTCATAGAGTCGGTTAACGACGGTTTAGAGCCTGCAAGTAACAATCACTATAAGCTCTATGTTTCGTTAGGCTTCAAAGTGTGAAATAAAAGAAAAACATTTAATCCAACGTTACTCCTCTATGATAGATAATCTCCGTCGAACGTAATTTAGCCTCAGTTTCTCCGCTGGGGGGGGGGGGGGGGGGAAACTCTGAGATGAACAGTCGATTAAGATTAGTACAGGTGATCTCCTGCGCACCAGGCAAGTGTGCTACAATATCTGCTAAAATGTAAAATCCGAATTATGGCGTTGAAGTGTAATATCAACATGTTACAAAAAACCGTGCTTAGTTAAGTTTAATTTCTCTTGCTCTATACTCTCTGAAATACTGTCAGAAACGGTTCGGCTGAGATTCGGACCGATGTCCTCCTGCTTTGCAGGCAAGTATTCTATTCATTCGGCCATTTAACCGGTATATACTACTACAAGTTGCAAGAAATACATTTCAAGTGAAGAAATAAATAATAGTCACGGAAGAAAAGTGACGAATAAACGTGGTTAAGTATCGCTCTATAGACACTTCTTTGAGATTGTTTTAGAAATGGTTTAAAAAAATACTTAATCTTTACCCTGTAAATACAGTATAGTTAGTATGGACACTATGTACTGCAGTTGTGTGGTGAAACTAGAGATAAACTGAGGAAGAAATTTTACTAATATAAAATATAGGATGATTACACCTATTGTAAAGAATGGGTAAAAAGATATCTAATAATGACAGAATAAATAATAAGGACAATAATTTCAAGTGAAAATAAAAGAATAAATTATCTAACTCTTAGATTTTAGTAACTACGAAGAGATAAACGTAAGAGCGAACTTAGAAAATATAAGCAAAATGTTGAGACTGATACTGAACCAATTCTTTTATCACTTAATCCTCCATCTGAATGCTGTCGTTCTTTCAAATTCTGATCATCAGCCAACCTCTGAATCAGTGCAGCTTAGATGCAGAAAGGATTTGAGACTTTGCTACATCATTCGTGTGGAAGAGCTGGACTGGGATTCAGCCCTGCAATCCTGTGCCACGACGTATCCGGGAGGGACTCTGGCAGACCTGACTGCTGGAGATGTCTACGACTGGATGAGCGGTGAAGAAGAGATGAGAGATAACAGAGACGATTTACTGGATCGAGATGTGACGAGAGATACTCATTTAAGAGATGAACGGATGAGATTATCAACAAATAATAATGATCATGCCATTGGAAACAGATCCAATACAAAATCGAAAGTAAGAACCAGACCAGGCCAGAGAACTGAAGATAAAAGAGTCGATATGACTACTGATTTGCCACGCGCAAGAGAAAGAAACAAAACTGATATTGAACCGGGGAGAAATAGAGATGATAAGGAAGAGGGCACAATGGCATTTTTAGATTCAAGGTTAGACAATAATGCGAACACAGAATCAAAATTAAGACCTAGATTAGATCTTGACCAAGCAAGAGATAAAAATGCGCACAGGAATGATGGAAATGAAGGAAGAGATAGAGATGGAGTGAGAAATGATGGAAATCCAGAAAGAGATAGAGAAGGAGAGAGAAGTGATGAAAATCAAGGAAGAGATAGAGATGGTAAGAGAAATGATGGAAACCAAGGAAGGGATAGAGATGGACAGAATAATGATGGAAATCAAGGAAGGGATAGAGATGGACAGAGAAGTGATGGAAATCAAGGAAGAGATAGAGATGGAGTGAGAAATGATGGTAATCAAGGAAGAGATAGAGATGGACAGAGAAGTGATGGAAATCAAGGAAAAGATAGAGATGGAGTGAGAAATGATGGTAATCAAGGAAGAGATAGAGATGGGCAGAGAATTGATGGAAATAAAAGAAACGATACAGTTGGACAAGAATATGATCGAAATCAAGGAAGAGATGGAGATTTAGTGAGAAATGATGGAAATCAAGGAACAGATAGAGTTGGAGTGAGAAATGATGGTAATCAAGGAAGAGATAGAGATGGACAGAGAAATGATAGCAATCAAGGAAAAGATAGAGATGGAGTGAGAAATGATGGAAATCAAGGAAGAGATAGAGATGAACAGAGAAGTGATGGAAATCAAGGAAGAGATAGAGATGGAGAGAGAAATGATAAAAATCAAGGAAGAGATAGAGATGGAGTGAAAAATGATGGAAACCAAGGAAGAGATGGAGATGGAGTGAGAAATGATAAAAATCAAGGAAGAGATAGAGATGGAGTGAGAAATGATGGAAGTCAAGGAAGAGATAGAGATGGAGAGAGAAATGATGGAAATCAAGGAAGAGATAGAGATGGAGTGGAAATGATGGAAACCAAGGAAGAGATGGAGATGGAGTGAGAAATGATAAATCAAGGAAGAGATAGAGATGGAGTGAGAAATGATGGAAGTCAAGGAAGAGATAGAGATGGAGTGAGAAATGATGGAAATCAAGGAAGAGATAAAGATGGACAGAGAAATGATGGAAATCAAGGAAGAGATGGAGATGGAGAGAGAAATGATGGAAATCAAGGAAGAGATAGAGATGAACAGAGAAATGATGGAAATCAAGGAAGGGATAAAGATGGAGTGAAAAATGATGGAAACCAAGGAAGAGATGGAGATGGACAGAGAAATGATGGAAATCTAGGAAGAGATGGAGATGGACAAAGAAATGATGGAAGTCAAGGAAGAGATAGAGATGGAGTGAGAAATGATGGAAGTCAAGGAAAAGATAAAGATGGACAGAGAAATGATGGAAATCAAGGAAGAGATGGAGATGGAGTGAGAAAGGATGGAAACCAAGGAAGAGATGGAGTGAGAAATGATGGAAATCAAGGAAGAGATAGAGATGGACAGAGAAGTGATGGAAATCAAAGAAGAGATAGAGATGGAGAGAGAAATGATAAAAATCAAGGAAGAGATAGAGATGGAGAGAGAAATGATGGAAACCAAGGAAGAGATAGAGATGGACAGAGAAATGATGGAAGTCAAGGAAGAGATAAAGATGGACAGAGAAATGATGGAAATCTAGGAAGAGATAGAGATGGAGTGAGAAATGATGGAAATCCGGAGAGAGATAGAGATAGACAGAGAAATGATGGTAATCAAGGAAAAGATAGAGATGGAGTGAGAAAGGATGGAAACCAAGGAAGAGATGGAGATGGAGTGAGAAATGATGGAAATCAAGGAAGAGATAGAGATGGAGTGAGAAATGATGGTAATCAAGGAAGAGATAGAGATGGACAGAGAAATGATAGCAATCAAGGAAAAGATAGAGATGGAGTGAGAAATGATGGAAGTCAAGGAAGAGATAGAGATGGAGTGAGAAATGATGGAAGTCAAAGAAGAGATAAAGATGGACAGAGAAATGATCCAAATCAAGGAAGAGATGGAGATGGAGTGAGAAATGATAGAAATCAAGGAAGAGATAGAGATGGACAGAGAAATGATGGAAATCAAGGAAGGGATAGAGATGGAGTGAAAAATGATGGAAACCAAGGAAGAGATGGAGATGGAGTGAGAAATGATGGAAATCAAGGAAGAGATAGAAATGGAGCGAGAAATGATGGAAATCCAGAAAGAGATAGAGATGAACAGAGAAATGATGGTAATCAAGGAAAAGATAGAGATGGAGGGAGAAAGGATGGAAACCAAGGAAGAGATGGAGATGGAGTGAGAAATGATGGAAATCAAGGAAGAGATGGAGATGGAGTGAGAAATGATGGAAATCAAGGAAGAGATAGAAATGGAGCGAGAAATGATGGAAATCCAGAAAGAGATAGAGATGAACAGAGAAATGATGGTAATCAAGGAAAAGATAGAGATGGAGTGAGAAAGGATGGAAACCAAGGAAGAGATGGAGATGGAGTGAGAAATGATGGAAATCAAGGAAGAGATAGAGATGGAGTGAGAAATGATGGTAATCAAGGAAGAGATAGAGATGGACAGAGAAATGATAGCAATCAAGGAAAGGATAGAGATGGAGTGAGAAATGATGGAAGTCAAGGAAGAGATAGAGATGGAGTGAGAAATGATGGAAGTCAAGGAAGAGATAAGGATGGACAGAGAAATGATGGAAGTCAAGGAAGAGATGGAGATGGAGTGAGAAATGATGGAAATCAAGGAAGAGATAGAGATGAACAGAGAAATGATGGAAATCAAGGAAGGGATAGAGATGGAATGAAAAATGATGGAAACCAAGGAAGAGATGGAGATGGAGTGAGAAATGATGGAAATCAAGGAAGAGATAGAAATGGAGTGAGAAATGATGGAAATCCAGAAAGAGATAGAGATGGACAGAGAAATGATGGTAATCAAGGAAAAGATAGAGATGGAGTGAGAAAGGATGGAAACCAAGGAAGAGATGGAGATTTATTGAGAAATGATGGAAATCAAGGAAGAGATAGAGATGGAGTGAGAAATGATGGAAGTCAAGGAAGAGATGGAGATGGAGTGAGAAATGATGGAAATCAAGGAAGAGATAGAGATGGACAGAGAAGTGATGGAAATCAAGGAAGAGATAGAGATGGAGAGAGAAATGAGAAAAATCAAGGAAGAGATAGAGATGGAGTGAGAAATGATGGAAGTCAAGGAAGAGATAGAGATGGAGTGAGAAATGATGGAAACCAAGGAAGAGATGGAGATGGAGTGAGAAATGATAGTAATCAAGGAAGAGATAGAGATGGAGTGAGAAATGATGGAAATCAAAGAAGAGTTTTAGATGGACAAAGTAATGATGGAAATCAAGGAAGAGATAGAAATGCACAAAGAAATGATGGAAGTCAAGGAAGTGATGGAGATGGACAGAGAAGTGATGGAAATCAAGGAAGTGATAGAGATGGAGAGAGAAATGATGAAAATCAAGGAAGGAATAGAGATGGACAGAGAAGTGGTGGAAATCAAGGAAGAGATAAGGATGGACAGAGAAATGATGGAAGTCAAGGAAGAGATAGAGATGGACAAATAAAGGATGGAAGTCAAGGAGGAGATAGAGATGGAGTGAGAAATGATGGAAATCAAGGAAGAGATAGTGATGGACAGAGAATTGATGGAAATAAAAGAAACGATACAGTTGGACAAGAATATGATGGAAATCAAGGAAGAGATAGAGATTCACATGAAAATGATGGAAATCAAGGAAGTGACAGAGATGGACAGAGAAATAATGGAAATCAATTAAGAGAAAGAGACGGACAGAGAAATGATGGATATCGAGGAAGAGATAGAGATGGACTGAGATATGAAAGAAATAGAGATAGCGATAAGGTTAAAAAAAGCAATGAAACACATGAAGGAAAAGATAGAGATGGACTGATGATTGAGGGAAGCCATGAAAGTGATAGATTTTCAAAGGGAAATCAGGGATTAGATAATGAAATACGAAATGAATTAACTTTGGAAAGAGGTAGGGGTCAAAAGATAAATCAAAGTAGAGATGGATATTCAGCGAGGCCTGTTGGAAACCAAGTAAAAAATAAAGATTCGGAGAGAATTGAAGGAAATCATGAAAGAGATAGAGATGGAGAGAGAAATATTGGTAGTCGAGGAAGTGAAAATGTTGGACAGAGAAATGATGGTAGAGAAGGAACGGCCAGACTTTCACAGAGATATGACGAAAATCGAGGTAAAGACAGAGATGGACAGAACAAGGATGAAAATCAAGCGAAAGATAGAGATTCAGAGCGAAATTATGGTAATTCAGGTTCAGGGTATGGATCCAGAAGTTCTAGTGGAGTGGGACTTGGTGGTCATAATAGGTCATTTAACATGGATTGGGATAGATCTGAGTATAGATCCAGAAACTTCAGTGGAATTGGACTTGGTGGTCATAATAGGTCATTTAATATGGATTGGGATAGATCTGGGTATGGATCCAGAAGTTCTAGTGGAGTGGGACTTGGTGGTCATAATAGGTCATTTAACATGGATTGGGATAGATCTGGGTATGGATCCAGAAACTTCAGTGGAATAGGACTTGGTGGTCATAATAGGTCGCTTAACATTGATTGGGATAGATCTGAGTATAGATCCAGAAACTTCAGTGGAATTGGACTTGGTGGTCATAATAGGTCATTTAACATGGATTGGGATAGATCTGGGTATGGATCCAGAAACTTCAGTGGAATAGGACTTGGTGGTCATAATAGGTCGCTTAACATTGATTGGGATAGATCTGAGTATAGATCCAGAAACTTCAGTGGAATTGGACTTGGTGGTCATAATAGGTCATTTAATATGGATTGGGATAGATCTGGGTATGGATCCAGAAACTTCAGTGGAATAGGACTTGGTGGTCATAATTTGTCATTTAACATGGATTGGGATAGATTTGGTAATAGAATCAGAAATTTTAGCGGAATCGGATTTGAAAATCACAATCGCACATTTAACATGGATCGGGATAGATATCGGAATGGAATCAGAAATTTCAGTGGAATTGGACTTGGTGGTCATAATAGATCATTTAACATGGACTGGGATGGATCTGGGTATGGATCCAGAAGTTCTAGTGGAATAGAACTTGGTGGTCATAATAGGTCAGTTGATATGGATTGGGATAAATCTGGTATTAGATTCAGAAATTTTAGTGGAGTAGGATTTGGGGGTCACAATCGCACATTTAACATGGGTTTGGATAGATCTGGGTATGGATCAAGAAATTTTAGTGGAATAGGACTTGAAGGTCATAATAGGTCATTTATCATGGATTGGGATAGATCTGGCAATAGACTCAGAAATTTTAGTGGAATCGGATTTGGAAGTCACAATGGAACATTTAATATGGATTGGGATAAAACTAGGTCTGGATCCAGAAATGTTACTGGAGTAGGACTTGGTAGTCATAATTTGTCATTTAACATTGATTGGGAAATATCTGGTAATAGAATCAGAAATTTTAGTGGAATCGGATTTGGAGGTCATAATCGCACATTTCACATGGATCGGGATAGATCTAGGTATGGATCAAGGAATTCTAGTGCAATAGGACTTGGTGGTCATAATAGGTCGCTTAACATAGATTGGGATAGATCTGGGTATAGATCCAGAAACTTTAGTGGAATTGTCGTTGGTGGTCACAATCACTCATATAATATGGATTGGGATAGATCTGGTAATAGATTCAGAAATTTTAGTGGAATCGAATTCGGAAGTCACAATGGAACATTTAACGTGGATCGGGATAGATCTGAATATGGATCCAGAAGTTCTAGTGGAATGGGACTTGGAGGTCATAATAGGTCATTTAACCCGGATTGGGATATAACTGGATATGGATCCAGAAGTTCTAGTGGAATGGGACTTGGTGGTCATAATAGGTCATTTAACATGGATTGGGATAGATCCGGGTATAGATCCGGAAACTTCAGTGGAATTGGACTTGGTGGTCATAATAGGTCATTTAATATGGATTGGGATAGATCTGGGTATGGATCCAGAAGTTCTAGTGGAATGGGACTTGGTGGTCATAATAGGTCATTTAACATGGATTGGGATAGATCTGGGTATGGATCCAGAAACTTCAGTGGAATAGGACTTGGTGGTCATAATAGGTCATTTAACATGGATTGGGATAGATCTGGATATGGATCCAGAAGTTTTAGTGGAATTGGACTTGGTGGTCATAATGGGTCATTTAACATGGATTGGGATAAATCTGGGTATGGATCAAGAAACTTCAGTGGAATTGGACTTGGTAGTCATAATAGGTCAATTAACATGGAGTGGGATATATCTCGTAATAGATTCAGAAATTTAACTCGTAACAGTGGCGGATTAAACTTGGGATCTTGGAACTACACCTCTAGTACTCGGGACCTGACCGGAGACTTACCTCAAGGTCGCAGTTATTTATCAAGAAATTACAATCAAGCTAATGCAGACAACGAAGCCGATGCTCATCGAAGTTCTAACAGAGAATCCAGCAATTATTCTCGCGGATTGGACAGAGAGGGAGGTCGTGGTAAATTTCTCAATTTCTCTGGAGCAGTTGGAAGATTCGGATTGGGTGAGGAGGACAGAGAATCTAGTGGTTATGGTTCAGATTTAAGTAGTCGCATCAGAAGCAATGATTTTACTAGATTAAGTCTTGGAAATATATCGAGAACTTTGGAAAGAAATCGTGACAGAAGATTCAATTTTACAAACGCCTTTGAAAACTTACGAAGAAACTTCAGCTCAACTGCGCGTAGAGAAGGGTCTATGTCAGGCAATGTACTCAATTTGGATTTGGATGGATTTGGAAATTCAGACTTTGGATTGGATCAAGAAGACACTGGTAGATCCGGCAGATTTAAAAACATCTCGAATGAAAGAAATCGCCAGTCGTTGGGAATCCTTGGCTATCGTAACCTTTCTTCTAGCCTATCTCACGATGTGTCCAAATCTCATCTCAGTGGAATTTTCGGTTTAAATAGAACTCGATCTTCAACAAGAAACACTGACGACGAATCCGGAAGTTCCAATAGGCTTCATCCAGAGAGTTCTGATGGAGGAACAAATCGGCTTCAGATTCCAAGCGATAGAGATCAATACAGAGTAAGATCTTCATTGTTCAACAGGAACAGGACTTCAGGTGTTGGGGAAAGGAATACCAGAATATCGCGAATTTTAAACCTTAAAACTGATGGACAGCAGGGAATCTTAGGTGGCATAACGGCCGGTAATGCTGATATTAACGAAAATGAGGATGTCGATAATATAGATACGGAACGACAAGAAGAAAGATTATCATCAAGTTCTTCCTCAACCAGAGCAAAAGAAAGCCTGAGTAGATTGGAATTAACCTCTTTGAGAAACGCTGATAACAGGGGTGGTCGAATGAACTTCGGTCTGAATCGAGATAGGAGTGGTGGATTGAGTGATCGGAAAAGAACGGGGCACAACGTAAAGAGGCGCGCTATTGCATTTGCTCCATCAGCCGCTGACGAATATGCAAGCCATGCTGACTACATTGAGTCGATACAATTCCCAGAAATATCTATTACAATGCTTGAAATGTCTGCCCCTTATGAACTTGGAAATAATGCTACGGTAGAGGAACAGTTCTCTAATAAAGAGGTTGACAATCCCTTCTTCTTTCTAAAAGAGATGTTTGAATCATTTCGTGTTGCTATAGAGAGAATCATTGGGTTAAAGGACAGCCGTGCCCTGGACAGCAATAAAAACCAAAATATATTAGATGGAATATTTTTCCAGCGAAATTTGTCCGAAACTACTGCAAGACATTCCTCGATGGATACTGTTGCCATAAGAATGCCCACTCTTTCTGGACACAATTTGTTAACGCATTCTGAAGCAGACAGGAAGAGAAATATCAGGAAATTGAAGAAGCGCTCGATCACAGGCGTGTTCAGAGGATCCAGTGGTGTTTGGGCAGGAATCCAAGCGAATGTTTTTGCAAGCTGG
Source organism: Enchytraeus crypticus (assembly GCA_905160935.1). Taxonomy (NCBI): domain Eukaryota; kingdom Metazoa; phylum Annelida; class Clitellata; order Enchytraeida; family Enchytraeidae; genus Enchytraeus; species Enchytraeus crypticus. Next base: position 803,620 of record CAJHZI010000510.1, read on the forward strand.
ACTTGGCCAGATGGTACTCCATTGCGAGGTATTCATACATTTAACTTACGTTTTTATTATACATTTCAAGTGGCCTACTGCCTGTTATGATGCATTTTATATATCTTGTCGGTAAATAACAAGATCAACTATGAAAACTTGTGATAACCTTGCTTTAGTAAGATTGCAGAACCTGCTGTATGCTAATCTCGCAAAGCATTTATGATGAAAACGGTTAGCCTATGTTAATTTAACTTTCCTTATTTAGAACATATTTTATCATTCATTATACAGTATAACGCAAATTACTTTTGATTCATATCCAGATTTGAAGGAGTTATAGATTCGTTTGTAGGCAGATTAGTGCAACTAATAGAGAAGATTATTGAGGAATCACTTGATGGAGCTTTCATGACCTTAGCCCTCCCCAGTCTTCGATTTCAACCAGTTTCCTTTTTAGCAGAGTTGAGTATCATTTATGAGTTTGTACTCTGTGTCGTTTCCACTGTCATTAATTGAGACATTTATTTGATATTTTATTTTCACTTTCAGTTGGCGCTGATGTTACATGGAGCTCTGATTCTAACGGAGTGTTCTCTTACATATTCGTAACACAAGATGGCCGCCTAACTCTGAGATCTTGTGCCTTATCATGCACTGTCACAGCCTATATCTGTCAGCTTAAGTCAGGTCTGTAGATGTCCATGATAGATATTTAAAATATATAGCAATTGTTAAACTAACTAGCAAATGTTAATATATCTAGCAAATGTTAAAATGTCTAACAAATATCAAAATATTCAGCAAATGTTAAAATATCATTAAAATGTTAAAATACCAAGCAAATGTTTAACGTCGTTAATGTAAGGTACAAAAATTGGTAGCGTAACGATTGTGGTAGAAGACAAACGTTAAACTACCGCTTTGAATTATTCTAAGAGCAGGGAGCCTAATATTCGCTGAAGTCTCGTTGTCGTTGGTTCATCTATTTAATAAAAGGCGCACATACCAGTGCAAGTCTTTCCTCATCGAGGTCATTTCTAACAAAACGCTTACGCCATTTATCGATTCAATCAGCGCAGCAGTGAATTAACAATACCGATGATGGTGTGTGTGTGTGTGTGTGTATGTGTGTAAGTGTGTGTGTGCGCGCGTGTGTGTGTGTATGTGTATGGTTAAACCAAATTACTAATGCGATCATGTGATGATGCACTTTATTAACTGAGTGTTTCTATTCAGCGCTGTAAAGCCTTGTCCTTGAAACCTTTCTTACTTGCAGCCTCTGTGATATGTTGCCAACTTACTCGTTGATTCATTAGTACTAAAAGATAATTGCAGCAACAACTAATACGCAATAATCCGTCAATAAAACTGAGATTGGGATTGATTTATCGCAAAACGGTATATTAGAAATTGAATATAAATAGTCAGGGAGAAGATACATGTAGTTTATTAAAAGAGACCATAGAAAGAGGAATGGAAGGAATGAGAAGCAGAGGAAAAACCGAGATTATGAATGTTGGACGATTTAAAGATCTACTCAAATGGGAACATGGCGAGGAAAACAGAAATCTGAGTGAAGGTGAAACATATCAAGGACCTGCCAGTGCGGGGGGTGTAGTACTCCCAGAGAGAGTCCATTCAGAAGTAGTTATTTCATTTTACAGGTCCATGGTATATATGGCATGTCATGAGTCACCGCCTGTCTAGTGATGTATCTCTCTCCTTTTTCACTGCCTACTGGCAGGTCCATGGTTTATAACGCCTCCACTTTTCTCTGTCTTCCGATTTCCTCTTCATTTCCACATATGGGTGGGTCTTTGAATCATCTAACATACCTAATCTCGGCCTGCCTCTGCCTCTTTTCCCTTCCATTCTACCTTCTATGACCTCTATGTGTTGAATATTATAAATAAAATTCATCATCATCATCATCTTCCCTTAAATCCCAGTTTAACCAGGGTCGGTTAACGAATGGACTTTCAGTAGTTCTCCCTGTCCCATACCATATCATCAGTCAATCACATATTTTTCTTATTTTTCTTAATACTATAAATAAAATTATTAAATAACAATTTTAAGATAATTATATCTTTACATGAACTTGATGTATGTAATTAAATCAGACTCTGACTGCAGTGAGGGCAGTCAATTCCAGCACCTTGGTGTCTGTTACTCCATTCACTCGGGATCGGCTACATGGCTGGAAGCGAGATCCAGATGTTTGGACGTTGGAAAGGACTTGGCCAGTTTCTCTCGATTGGATGTCAACCTAGCGGCTGAGCTTCACCTGAGCACCAACCAGACGTATTGGATTGGTCTGAGGAGAGTTCAGTTCTTCAGAGGTTCAAGGACTGAGAGAATCGGTATTGTATTGTATTGTATTTCATTGTATTGATTTTCATTGTATTGTATCGTTTTATTTAATATTGTATTGTAATTAAAGTAGTTTGTCATTTATATGGAATTGTATAGTATTGCATTGTATCTTACTGCATTGTATTTTATTGTAGGCTATTACATTATATTGGCATGTGTTTCATTGTATTGTATTGTACTATACTGTATTATATTGTAATGGACAATACGTTACTGCACTATACTTTGATGTACTGTACTAACGTATGTTGTATCGTAGAATCGAATCATGTTATAGATTAAGTATCAGAATGTAGGCCTATCTTTAAAACTAACAACATTGTACTCTGAATACTTTAATCGTTGTCAAAGTAACGAACACTTTTTATAGACACTGGTATCAAATTCTTTTCTACAGCAAACCATAGATAAACCAATCCAAGGTCAAACTGACTGACCTCCATGATGATATTGATTGTCTTTGATATTAGATTAGGAAGAGTATGCAGTAACGATAATTTATTATTAATTAAGAGGATGGAAATCTTCTAAATTTAGTTAGGCAACACTCAAACACTATATGCTCGTATGTAGTACCCGACATTCTCTCCAGGCTACATTCCATTAAGAGATGTAGTGTATTTTATAAATAGGGCAATTCTACGTTGTGTCCGGGAGATTGAGGAATAGACCAACCGTTAAATGTAGGTCCCATAAGAGGCAACTAAGTAATTACTGAGGAAAATAACAAAAAACCATCTCAGCAGCCAATTTTCCAAGGAACAGCCCATAGGCTACGCATGTTGTGGATATGACATAGACTTCTCTGAAGGGATTAACTTATTGATCCCTGTAGCGCTCTTTATGGAAGGGAAACGAACTTGCGAGTATAAATATTTATCTTGGACCTGCAGGTTGGCAGAACATAGGAGAGAGCGAAATTGAACAATAACGTTCTAGAGGTCATCATGGATGATCGTTACTACATGATGCTGGTTTAATGTTTAAGAGAAGAAGAGTTTGAGCAGTGCTTGGTTCAGAGCTGGATCCATAGGTTGGGCTAATCCTGGGACCGGTGCTATGGAGGAGACACGGTGCTTCACTGTCAGTCAAATGACTAAAGCATTGACTGTGACGTCCTGTCGGAGGTCAGCTAGATACATCTGTCAGAGACGTTAGTATCACTGATAGCAATTCAGTTCAGTTCAATAAAATACCGTGAAGATTTAAAGTCTGTTTCCGAACCAGAAGATGATTTAACCAGAAGGTGGTTATTGACTTCTAGAACAGACTATGCTGCTGTAGACTTTCTCACCACCAGGTATTCTCATCACCAGGCATTCTTATCACCAGGTATTCTTATCATCAGGCATTCTCATCACCAGGTATTCTCATCACCAGATATTCTCATCACCAGGCATTCTCACCACCAGGCATTCTCACCACCAGGCTTTCTCATCACCAGGTATTCTCACAACTAGGTATTCTCACCACCGGGTATTCTCACCACAATGTATTCTCATCACCATATATTCTCATCACCAGGTATTCTCACCACCAGGTATTCTCACCACCTATATGCACTTCCAAATTACAATGTAGCTAAGCTGTACTCAATATTATCACATGAGCTCTAGTCGAGCTAATCAAGAGAGTAACATCCTACACATCGTCACGTGATGTAAAAATATCATCATGAACAATCGTATCATTATACTCTGAGTGTTAACCATGATTGCTTTATCAGCAACGTCTTCAATATATGACAAGGTTACAAATAAACCACAAAGAAAATTATTTATTTATTTACATGTTAGGCTGTTAGGCTGGTAGATATCTATGTAAACAAACGACTGGCTGTAATTTGCTTATAAATAAATCTAAATGCAACTAATAACTAGATTTCTCACATGAATTCGGTTTACTCCGTACGGATTAAATAAATATAATAGTAACTCACTCTATATCAAGCTCAGACGCGGATATATAATATATTAATAAAATATTATATTAATATTTAAAAGGATATAAACAATCTGGACTTCGTACCCTCTCACCTGTATCTACGATTCTATATATGATCACTCGTCATATTATAGTAAACACCCATGCTCATGTGTAGAGACTCATCCTGAGACATCGCTCTCTCTCTCTCTCTCTCTCTCTCTCTCTCTCTCTCTCTCTCTCTCTCTCTCTCTCTCTGAACATAATGCCGCCCAAACAACGCTCAGTGGGTGAAGAGCTCGCCGAGGCGATCAGAAGTGGGAAAATCTCAGAAGAATTGGGAAAAGTTATCGGCCCCATAGTGGCAGAGTCAGTCAAGACAATGTTTTCTGAGCTAGTAAACAACCTGCTTGAGGAAAACAAGAAACTACTGATAAGATTAACAGTAGCTGAGGAGACAATCAGGCAACTAAAAACAACGCCGCCAATAGGTATCAGCATCCCTCCTCCCCTCCGTGTTCCAGAAAGGTCACCAAAAAGCAGAAGCTGGGCCGAGATAGCTGATTCACCAAATCCAGCGATTTCTGCTCAACCTATAAAATCAAGTCAACAAGTAACTAGCGTAGGTGGTACTAACGGATTTAACCGCCAGGCGAGGCCCCAAGCGATCACCTACACAGGGAAGAAAACCGACAGCAAAATCAAAGCTGTGCCCAAGAAACTATCAATATTTATGGGCAGACTCCAAATCGACACAACTGAGGACGATATGAAGGATTTGCTGAAGGATAACGGTATTGCTGATTCTGTCTGCAAAAAGCTGACTGGAAAGACTAAGGACGGGCGGGAGTACAAATCTTCGGCCTTCCTTATCTCAGTCGATGTTAAATACAAGGATCTTGTTTTTAACATGGATCTGTGGCCTGACAACATCACGATCAGAGAATGGTGGTCCTCCAAACAATAGTCGACATTTCACTCTTTATAATGGCTTGTAATTTTAATGGTTTAATTAACGATGATTTTATCACTAACTCACATGTAGGCCTTTATTCACCAGAGGACTCTAATAAACTATTGAACTCTTTTAAACTTTGTAACTTTGCTATCTTTCATATCAATGTTAGAAGTCTCAATGCCAATTATTTACACTTATTAAATTTACTTGATATTTATGATTACAAATTTAATATTATTTTACTATCTGAAATATGGTCCACAAACCTGGCATATTTTGATAATATATTTCCTAACTATGTTTTTCTTTCCTTTCCGCCACTGAACCAGAGAGCCGGTGGAGTTGGTGTTTTAATTCATAAATCGATAGTTTATAATATTGTTGCCTCGTCAAATGACTACAAGTTACTAGATGATGCTGCGGAATATGTTATACTTGATGTAACTACCAGTAACGGCAAACTTCGTATATTTTTATTTTATAGACACCCAAGTAAAGCAATGCCGATTTTTATTGATTCATTGTTTGATTTACTTAAGCTGTACAAGCCAACGAAGAGAAGCATATTATGTGGTGACCTGAATATTGATTTACTAAAATATGGTTCTACTGCATGTATTGAGAGATACGTCAATGAATTATTCTCGATGAACTTTGTTCCGTTCTCTGTTATTCCGACGCATTGTGTCAATAATTCAATGAGTATTATTGACCATGTATTCTGTAATTTTGGTATTGATTGTGTGCAAGGCTGTAGAATTAAGTCATTAACAGTGGCAAGTGATGTTAGTGACCACTATGCCAACATTGTTGCTATAACTGCAAACAAGAAAAGGGTAAATTACTGTGATCGACCCACGACACGAATTTTCTCTAAAAAGGCTATAAATTCTTTTAAAAATCAACTTTCTTTTACCGATTGGACACCCATTTATAGTTCTGATCAGATAGACACGTCGGTCGCCTACCTAACTGATACCTTAACTAACGACATTGATAACAATTTTCCGTTAGTTCTACTGTCTCGAAAAAGTTTTAAGGACAAACCATGGATATCAAAGGAATTGAAAAAACGTATCAAAATAAAAAATTCTCTCTACCTACTTTTCAAAAAAACTAAAAGTATTGAAGATGAAGATAAATATCGTGCCTATCGGAAATCAGTGGAAAAGGAATTAGAAAATTATAGAAAGATATATTTCAGCGATAAATTAAATATAAGATTTAATTCCGCTAAAAATATAAAAATATATGAAAAAATCTTAACGACATCACTAGCCACAAAAATAAAATAGCTAACAATTTTATTGATAGAGTTTACTCTAAAAATGGTTTTATTTATGATAAATATCAAATGGCGAATGAATTTAACAACTACTTTATCAATGTCGGTATTAACTTAGCAAATGAAATACCAAATAATTCTAATGATTACCAGTCTTACCTTCCTGAAAATTTCCCAAATTCTATATTCATATACCCAGCCATCAATAATGAAATCTTCAATATCATTCAAAGCCTAAATAAAAGTAATGCCACCGGACATGATAAAATAACTAGTAAAATACTTCAGCTCGGTGCTGAATACATTATCAACCCAATTACTTTTATTATGAATAAATCTCTAGAGCAAGGCTTCTTTCGTACAAGTTTTAAACTAGCTAAAGTAATTCCTATTTTTAAAAAGGGTTGTAATCATGATGTATCTAATTATAGACCCATTTCTCTACTTAATAACTTGAGCAAAATTTTTGAGAAAGTGATCTACAAACGCCTGGTTGATTTCTTTAATTTTAACAATACTTTATCTGACAGCCAGTTTGGTTTTAGAGAAGGCCATTCCACAATTGATGCACTTTTCAGCTGTATCAATTTACTGACAAATAAAAATGCCGAGAAAAGTAAAACTATGGGCATGTTTTTAGATTTATGTAAAGCTTTTGATACAGTCGACCATGGTATCTTGCTCTTCAAATTATCTAATTATGGTATTCGTGGTATAGCTTATAATTGGTTAAAATCATATCTGTCCGACAGACAGCAATATACTGTAATAGGAGATATACCATCTGATATAAAATATATCAGAATGGGCGTGCCCCAGGGCTCAATATTAGGACCATTGTTGTTTTTAATTTACGTTAATGACTTACAATTTGCCTGCACCAATGCCACATTAAAACTTTTTGCTGATGATTCCAATCTTTTTGTGCACGGTAGCAACCTTGAAGAACTGTACCAGGCAGCTAACCAGGCTTGCTCACAAGTTAGTCGTTGGTTTATCTGCAATCGTTTAACAATTAATTGTTCCAAGTCGGCATATATATTATTTTTTCCTACAGATGACGATAGTGCAAACATTACGGCAAATGATATGTGTGTTAAATTAAATAATTGTTCAATTGGTAAAGTTTCAATCACTAAATTTCTGGGCATTCTAATTGATGAGAACCTTACCTTTAACAATCATATCGATGCTTTAATAAGCAAGGTTAATAGCTTAAATGGTATGTTTTACAGACGAAGGGACTACATACCTCAGGGATGCCGTAAAAATCTGTATTTTTCTCTTGTTTATTCGCGCATTCAATATGGTATAGAAATTTATGGAAAAACAACCTCTAAGTTATTACAGCCTCTGCACTATTCCTGTAATAGAATTTTACGAACTCTACAAAATAAATCCAGGTTTTGTAATGTCAAAGAATTATATGCTAATTTCAATACTTTACCTGTATCTCAACTCTATATACTCTCTATAAGTAAATTAATTTATAAGTGTATTAATTTTGACGGTATTATGTCTACGGCAATTCGTGACATCATTAATTCTCTCCATCAAAATCGTTATTACAATACTAGACTGTCAAGCACTAATTATATATTTTCTAATAATAGCAAGCTTTTCTTCAAATCTTATATTTTTAATTGTGTGATGATTTGGAATAATGTTCCCTTAGAAATTCGTAATAGTAAATCTTTGAATTTATTCAATAAGAGATGCAAAAGCCATTTAATTAGTATTTTGTAATGATAAATATATCTTAATGTTGACAATTATCGTGCTATTTCTGTCTTTACTTAGGTTGCTTGCTTCAATAATTGTGATTTCATTTTTATGCCATCAATTGTTGTACAACAGTTTTTCGAACTTGCACGCCGGTTAGTCGTTACTGCTTTTTCGCTAGTAACTTTTGCTAATTTTAAATGTACATGTATGTTTGACTGTTTTTTTGCGTGTTTGCTGGCTGTCAACTAGATAGGGTATATATGCCCTCTTTGATGACCTTGTGATTGTATGTATACTTGTATATGTACTTCAATAAACATAGTTCTCTCTCATGTATTTAACAGGCAATTTATAGTATTAGATTATATGTCTATTTAACCTTTATATATTGGCCCTAAGAAATATCAGGGTGTGAAATTAGTAGAATATAAATGGATATTTTAAAGTTTAATGCCTCGCAGGGTACATTATAAGAATATACATGTAAATGGATATTTGTAAAGTTTAATTCCTCGTAATGTCAGAGTCTCCTCCTTACTTTTAATATAAAATCAGTCTTTTCTATAAACTGAGTTTTTTATATTAAAATTACGTATTTCAGCCATGACACAGTCAGACTTAAAATTTCCAACCTCGCTCATCAATGGTGTGCTCACTTATCACTCTCCTGTGCATTCCGTAAATCCAAACAGCCGGGACACAGGAAATTCTAGAATAAGTATGGAATCATCAAGTCAAGGTCACCTGGAAAACAAACTTGGGTCGGGAATGGATGAATCTGACACGGGATTGACTGGAAGACGAAATGAATTGAGAAATATCGGATCAACTGGAACACAGTTCGGAGATCGAAATGAAGATGATGAAGAGCTTCCGCTACTAAAGATAGTACTCTATGGTCTGTGTTCCTGTGTTTATTATAAAATATTTAAATTATAAAATATTTAAGAATAGACCAATCGTGCACTGTAAGTGATTCGTGATCCTACTAGAAGAGTTAAACTAATCTTTCAGATACGATTAACAAAATTCTTTTTAGAAATTAGAAAACAATAGAAAACCACTTCAGCAACCAAGTATACTTCAAACCTAATGAATATAACTAATACCTGGTGATGAGAATATATGGTGATGAGAATACATTGTGGTGAGAATACCCGGTGGTGAGAATACCTAGTTGTAATACAATACCTGGTGATGAGAAAGCCTGGTGGTGAGAATGCCTGGTGGTGAGAATGCCTGGTGATGAGAATATCTGGGGTCAAATATTTATTATTAAAACTAGTGATCATTGATTGCGTACAGTGTAAGTTCTCTCAATATAAATATGTCCCTTAGACCTGTCATTTGAATTATACACAATTACAGATAGGTAGATTTCGAAATTGCCTCAAGTATCTCATTGCTTGGTGTGCTACTGTTTCGATACGTTTTGAGGTATTTTAAATTTAATTTATTTCTATACAACATAGTGACATATGTTCCTACAAACAATTAAGCACTGCTCAAATGCAATAAATAAATATATACATAAATAAATCAGTCCATCAGTCACTCAATGAATGAATGAATGAATGAATCAATCAATCAATCAATTAATCAACATACAACTGCATCACCCCCTACCACTTCATGACACGCATATAAACTAAAACTAAAACGAATGGTAAGCAGTAAAATTACATTTTACAACACAGCTGTTACACCAAATGCCAGGGAACTATTACAAGTAATGTAATATTGTTGTTGCTGCTGTTGTTTCAGTGCTTCTGGGGGTGTGTCTTCTCTTCATTGCTGTGGGGCTGATTTATCTCCATAGAACGTAAGTCCTCACAGCAACAAACAAACGAATTGTAAAGCTACAGCAGTATTAGAGCATAGTAGCGTATGGTAGAGAAGCCTATAGTAGAACTCTACTTGAATTCTTTTTTAATTTCTTTCGTTTTCTCGCCCGGAGAAGATATCAATATCGTTTTAAAAAGCCATATATATCGTTGGATTTACAGGATAAGATCTATAAAGGTAACAGCAAATTGCGATTTTGCAATAACTCATTTAATTGCCTATACTAAATATAATTATTTGAGCATGCGACATAGTTTGCATCATTGTATTTACGATATACATCTTTCATGTATTCCCCGTGTTCGGGTTGTTTGATGAACTGACCAACCAGTGACTGCATTTGTCGTAGAAGGCGACTAAAGCACTACGATCCATACCAACGTCAGAAATGGCATTCGGTTGGTGAGCGCCTAGGCTCCACAAATTGCTAAAAAATTTAAACGAATGTAAGAGTCTCAAATAGGGGATTGACTGACGATATGGTGTGGGACAGGGAGGATTTAAGACAGTCTATTCGTATCCCGACCCTAGTTAAACTGGGATTCAAGGAAAAAAGATGATGATACATGTTTTTGACATTACCTTTGAATAAGAAAACGGACTTTACTATTTCACTATTTAATCTAAATTATAATTTACGTGGCTTCGCACAGGCGCAGATCTCTGTGGAAACTTAAGAGGACCGTTCAAGGCAGCTCAAGTCTACAGTCAAGTCCAATGTCTACCGGAAACAGAAAGAAGAATAAAAACACAAAAGCTCTTCCAGTAAAAACCGTTTCTTCCACAGTCCCGTTTGATCCTGAAGACACGAGATACAACGTTGTCGCTAACAATATATCCGCACATGGCAACGCTGCGTCCGTTGCTTATCCGGATATGATTCCATTGGACTCGAGATTCTCGTCACCCGGAGAGTCCTATCAGTCTCATGAAGCTAGGAACGCATCACTGGGAGGCTACGGGTCAGTGGGAGGTGGGACATTGGGCAGCACTCAGGGAAGAAATGTGGCCGAGGCACTGGCACCTAGGGGCACTTCTCTAGTGAGAAGAGACCAGGGTGGGATGTGGAATAGTCAACCTCCCGTGTGGAGAGATCATAGCGATAGTCTGGCACGGGTATATAGAGCTGGTAAAGCTAAGGTTAACGTCAGTTTCCTCACTCGAAAGCGATGTCAGTGACGGGCGAACCCTCACATACTCATCCGCGGTCGAATACCGGCTTCGCTACTGGCTCCATATACAGTGTATATATACAGTATATATATATATATATATACATATATATATATATACAGTGTATATATACAGTATATATATATACAGTGTCGATATACAGTATATATATATATATAATGCGTTTATTATTCATTTTAATTTGGCTAAAAATGTTTGTTTTATCAATTGCTTCATATGCAAGAGTCATGGTATATCTACGGCTACCACAGAACTAATAAAACATATCCATTAATAAATGTCATTGACTTATTTACTTTTTCGGTTTAAGCCTTTTTTGTGAGTTAATCTGATTTTTACTCGTAAAAACGCCAATAAATAATTATAATCGTCATTAACATCATCATCATCATCATTATTATCATCATCCCTTGACTCCTAATTTAGCTAAGGTTAGGATTAAGCATTTCCATTAGTTATAAAAAACTTTATTGCAATATCTGGAGCCTAGACGCTCATCATCCGAATGCCGTTTCTGACATTGATTTGGATCTTAGAGCTTTGTCGCCTTTTACGACACGTGCTGTTGACGTTTGGTCTGTTCTGCAACCCGGACACAGCAAGGGTAAAATAATTAATTATTATATAAAATAATGCAATGTATTTGTAAAAAAGTCAATGCATGATTATATTTTGGTAGCATCAACAGATACCAGAGCAAAGAGCATTCCAGCAACCTCCCACCTCTGATGTCTACCACGACAACAGCAGCCGTCAGTTTAATGGATTCAATGGACTCAGCAATCACCACCACACCCAAGCTCAGCTTCACAATCTGCGTGGAAGTCACCCTCAGGACCCAGCTCAACGCAGTTATCAAGTTCATGATCAACATATATACCAAGGTCAAGGTCAAGGTCATGGCTTTGATCATCGTCAGACAGTTCCTCCTCAGAGTTCTCTCTCTACGATCAACCATGTCTATTGGAAGAGTGGAGAGGTGGACCAACTGGAGTATCTTCCTGCTGCTCCGCAAGTGCTTCATTCCCATCTGATGGACACTTCCTTTCATATACATAGTACCTATGTGTAGCTATCAAATACACAGTACCTATGAGTAGCATGCTATCATATACCTATGAGTAGCATGCTATCATATACCTATGTGTAGCATGCTATCATATACCTATGAGTAGCATGCTATCATATTCCTATGTGTAGCATGCTATCATATATCTATGAGTAGCATGCTATCATATACCTATGTGTAGCATGCTATAGTACCTATGTGTAGCATGCTATCATATACACAGTACCTATGTGTAGCATGCTATCATATACACAGTACCTATGTGTAGCATGCTATCATATACACAGTACCTATGTGTAGCATGCTATCATATGGTTACTTCTCAATAGATATACAGAACTGATGTGTAGACTACTGACTGATCAGATCTTCCTGAAGATAAACAGTTCCTATGCATTATCTACTCTAAAATCTTATTTATTGTTATCTTAGTATATCTTGTGTCAACCTACAGTATTGTACCTGCAGACAATCAATTGGTATGTGTAAATATGCCTTTTATCAATTTTCTGTACCTATTTTACTGCAGACAGGCAGTTCCTATGTGTAAATATGCCTTTTATCAATTTTCTGTACGTATTTTACTGCAGACAAGCAGTTCCTATGTGTAAATATGCCTTTTATCAATTTTCTGTACCTATTTTACTGCAGACAAGCAATTGCCAAGTTCAAGTATACTGTATGATCAATTCAGTAAGGTTTTTTCGTAATAAAATATTTATAATTATACTGTATGACCTATATAATGAAAAAACCAACCTGCAGAGAAGCAGTACCATGTGTAGTATTTTTATAAGATCTATTTACTGTGCTGCAAAAAGGTACCCATATCTATAAACCCTATGATCAATCAATCAATATATAAATCAGTATCAATCAATCAATCAATCAATCAATCAATATCAACTAATTAGTCAATCAATCAGTCAATTAATAAATCCATCAATCAATCAATCATTCATTCAATTAATCATTTTCAACTAATTAGCGTAGACAGTCCACACTCTAACCTGCCTACCGGGTGGACTGTCTACGCTAAGTTTCCTTACAAGTGAAGCAACTATCTGGATTAACGCATACGCTAAATAAAAATAAATAAACTAATTAATCAATCAATCAATTAATTAATCCATCAATCGATCAATCAATCAACCAATTACTAAATCAATCAGTCAAGCAATCAATCAGTTACTCAATTAATCAATAACGAAGAATTACAGTCCTATTCAGTGCATGAAACGAGGAGCCTAGAAACAATAAATACATATAGGCTACTGCTTAGTATATTGTAAAAACAGCTTCACTGTTGTCTAATAGCATGAATTAAAAAAATAACACAACTGGTAAAAAAAGCTGGTAAAACTAATGTTAACTTCGGTTTCCTCACTCGATAGCGATGACATTGACCGGCGAGCCCAGCATTTCAACCCCGAACATACTGATCCGCGGTAGAATATCTTAGAATATCTAACAAGTAATATGCATGTACAAAAGAAGTTAGAAATCCTGCTTAGAACTTGTGTATTTTATATTTTAGTTTGTCTTTAAAATTTGATACATGGTTTCTGCTCCCATTTAATAATTTCTCTAATATGACATTTTTTTCATTTGATAGTCTTTGTTGAAATCTTTGTGCTTATGACGTTGGTAGAATCATTACGCAGGCATCATAATATCTTACATCAGTTTAACAACAACATTTATTTCATTCTACATGTATAGTTTAAAACGAATAATAGCAATAGCAATAACAACTGATTGACTACACTATTAAAGCGAAACGATCATTCGTGATAGCTTTTAGCACTGTAGAATTAATATTCTGCAGTATAGTTCAGTCAATACATGACATTGATAGATACTCACCTTAATTCATTTAGTTGCAGCATATATTTTTCATACATAGCATAAATACTTGTGCTCAATGAGAGTTAGTTGTCAATCAATCAATCAATCAATAAAACAGGCAATATTAATCTGTCAACCAATTAACAAATGCATCTCTATCTCTCATACATGCTAGTCGCAAACTCTCCTAACCCACTCTTTGCTATGATAGACAAAATTAAAGCTGGTAAAGCTAATGTTAACGTCAGTTTCCTCACTCGAAAGCGATGTCAGTGAAGGGCGAGCATAGGATTTGAACCCCGCACATACTGATCCGATGTCGAGTATCTAACCGACATCACTACTGGCTTCAGCCATAAGTGACATAAAAGTCGTACAAAACTCTACCAATGTGTCATTGGATTTCTGAACATACCTTCCTGAAGTCTACTCTCACGACTAAAGAAAATGAATGAAATTTGTCGACTTTCTCCTAACAGACATCAGATCATTGCAGCGACTATCAAAGTGATTCGAGAATAATCTCCAGAGCTTTTCACTGTTTATTTTTGCTTGTCATAATCCACTTTGAAATGGAATCCATAAAATTTTGAATGGTAGACTTTAAAATACTGTATTCTCAGAAATAGGATTACGATCAAGAGCTAACGATCGTGTGGCTCAATGGTTAAGCATCTCGTTTGCGTAGCATTTTCTGAGTCGCTTAAATAACGGCTATCCTATCTCCAATGTGCCTTCACGCAGTCAATCTATGATTGATTTGCTGAAATTCTTCATTCGAGAATTCAATTCCTTATAATTATTGTTAATTCAGGCGAAGATTATATTTTTATAATAAACATTTTAATTTACAGAAACTTCCATCCAATTGACATTATAAAAAGTAGAACATCCGAAGCGCATGTAACTATCAAACCTTAATGCAGTCAAGGTGGAAATCTAACAGCTTCTAGAAGACCAGCTTCAACAAAGAAAACTAAAGAACATTTTAATCATTTCAGCCACTTCATTTCCGTACATCATCATCGTCGTGCACTCTAACATCATCACCGCCTTGCACTCTAACATCATCATCGCCTTGCACTCTTACATCATCATCGTCGTGCACTCTCGGCTCAAGGATGCCCATGGACGCTTGCAGGACCTGCTGTGCACCTCTGCAGAAGAGCTTCTGCAACCCCAAGTGGTTCTGCCTAGACACTCGACAGGCTGAGCTCTTCACCATAGCAGCCCGCACTGAGGACGAGATCTGGCACAGTGTCAACACGGGCATCTGGCGCATGAAGGACAGAGATAGGTGAGTGGATATCACTCGATCAATCAGTCAATTAATCAATCGATCAATTAATTAATCAATCAATCAATCAATCAAATAATCAATCAATCAATCAATTAATTAATTAATTAATCAATCAATCTGTGCATCTGGCACATGAAGGACAGGGATAGGTGAGTGAATATCACTCGACCAATCAGTCAATAAATCAATAAATCAATCATTCAATTAATCAATCAATCAATCAGTTAGTCAATCTGGGCATCTAGCGCATAAAAGACAGAGATAGGTGGGTGAATATCACTCGATCAGTCAGTCAGTAAATTAATCAATCAGTCAATAAATCAATCAATCAATAAATAAATAAATCAATCAATCAGTCTATCTATCTATCGATCTTGCCTTCTGGCGCATGAAGGACAGGGATTGGTATCTAAATAAGTGATATTCGGTCAATTACTCAATCAATCAAAACATTATTCAATCAATCAATTAGTAAATCAGTCAATAAGAAATTGACGTGTAGAGGCGTTATATACCATGGACCTGCCAGTAGGCAGTGCACTAAGAGAGAGATATATCATTTGAACTATGATCTCATAGGTGCGAGCTGTGTCGATACCTCAACTGTCGCGTCCCTGTCTACCTCGCCTTCTTCTGCGACAATTACTTTCAAGGTGTGGCTCGTCTAATTTCTTTCCCCTCGTGCTGCGGGGACTGCTACGTCCAGTGGTACTACGTCAAGTGCATGCACATGATGGAGTTCTTCTGTATCACCGGCTGCTACACCTACATGCACATGCTTCAGCTAGCCCAGAACCAGGTGCTCCGGTTCCTTCTCCACTTCCATCGCTACTGCTGCCCCTGCCAATGCTGCCCCTGTGAGCCGTCCAACTGCTGCGGGAACAACCGAAAGTCCACGGTGCCTGTAGAGACGGACGGGAAGTCGCTGGAGGGATGTAGTGAAGTGAACGTGGGACAGGTTTATGTGCTGAGAGTGACTTCAGGAGAGATTGAGTCGATAAAAGAGAGCTGCTGCTTCACCTACGTCCCTAACGGGTCACTGCAGGATCCAGTGGAACAGCTAGCCACTAATCCTGTCTATATCTGTCTGGAGGACTCCTGCAATGATAGGTACCCGTGATAAATACATTAGCTGCAATACAGTAATATTACAATACGTGGTAATACAATACGTTTAGTTATTATAAAATAAAGTTAGGTTAAAGTTAACACGCACTATAGTGAACGGATCAACTATGCTGATATCTATCACTTTTAATACCACATGTTTAAACCGTTAGGAGATTTAGACCATTTTCGTGTAACCAGTCTAGTGAATGTCCGAGATTTAACTCTCAGATCTGCGAGGTTGGGATTTGAACGCACGAAGGTTCAATTCACCTGGAGATCTGTCATTTAAAACTTCATGACGTTACCCCTACGCTATTTAGGCTTTCTAATGCTACCAAATATAAATGAAATTCATGCAGTATGCGTAATACTTGACCTGGAGAGGGCGTTATAGTATAGCATAAATATTATATAATAATATCATATACTAATATGATATCATTAATAATATGGGATAGTTTGAGTGATTGTTTGATTTTTTTGACGCTCAGGTACGAGGGGCTGATGCAGGCCCAGGGGGTCCAGCCCCCCTGTGAGGGGCAGCAGTGCCGAGCCCAACAGCTGAGCCTCAGATGGGCCGCTGATGGGCCCGTAGAGGGGGCGGAGGGCTTTCAAGTTGTGGCCGTGGCTGAGAACTTGAAAAAGATCTTCTTCCAGGTGGACGCGGAGAAACTGCTGAGCAAGTTCAAGGTCGTTAGGGATCAGCTCAGGGCGGCTCCACCTGACGAGGAAAATTGTGATAAAGAGGGCGCGAAGGTTTGTAGCCTGATCAATTGGTTGATTAAAGGATCAATCAATCAATTAAACCGTTTAACGAATGCGACATGTAGTGACAAAATGAGAGATTTCGCGATTTAAGGTGATAATAATTTTGCACGAAGCGCTCAGTCAAAGCGACCTGCTATCGGTGAATGCTATCTCGAAATATAAGGAGAATTATTCAAAAGGAAACAAAATTAAAATGGAAACATTATTTTGACTGATTAATAGTTATTAAATTCGACTCATTATTTGATTTGAGCGATTGATTGACTGATTGATGGACTGATTGATGGACAGATTGATGGACTGATTGATGGACAGATTGATTGATCGATTGATTGACTGATTGATTGACTGACTGATTGACTGACTGATTGATTGATCGACTGATTGTTTGACTGATTGATTGACTAATTGATTGACTGATTGATTAATCGATTGATTGACTGATTAATTGACTTAGTGATTGATTGATTGATTGAGCGATTGATTGCTGATTGATTAACTGATTGATTGACTTATCGATTGATTATCAGGACTCTGGAAAGGAAAAGAGTGAGGAGAAGGGGAAGCAGAGGGAGGGTGATGAAGGGGGGTGTGTAGGAAAAGATCGCGTGACTTGTGGACCACAGGAGGTCAATCATTGTGGAGATGTGGGTCATACGAACAACAGCTGCAGCTAAATAATACTATTTATAGACAACAACCAGCAGCTGAGAGATCATCAGCTGAGAGATCAGCAGCTGAGAGATCAGCAGCTGAAAGATCAGCAGCTGAAAGATCAGCAGCTGAAAGATCAGCAGCTGAAAGATCAGCAGCTGAAAGATCAGCAGCTGAAAGATCAGCAGCTGAAAGATCAGCAGCTAAGCAATCAGCGTCGATGACTTTAACTTCTACATCAACCAATGCCAGGGCTTCTGTGTTTATGAAGTCTAGGTTAGTTCAATCAAAATCTAGGTCAGCAGAGCCAATATCAAAACATATCCCATCCATCAGTGCATCTAGGTCATCCACTTCAAAATCTAGGGCAATCTCTTCAATAAGTAGGTCAGCAGCACTAACACCTATAGAAGAAGAACGAATATTAAGACTACCTGCTCCAATATCTAGAGCAAGCGATATTATATTTAGGTCATCATTGCCAAAATCTAGAACTGTATTACCAATATCTAGGTCATCAGATGCATCTGAAGCAGCTGTTAAGCATGCTGATTGGAAGAGTGAAGCTACAGTAGTTCATACAGCAGCTATAGAACTCAGCGCTTGTTTTATGTGTTGTTGTTGTTGTTGTTGTTGGCTTTGGACAGTTGAACAGTGAATCGGCTCAGAAGGATAGTATGCAATAATCATTTCACTGAAGAGTGATAGCATTAATTATGAACAGTCAATAAATTAATTTTACCTAAATAAACACATGTCTTTCTTTCTTTCTCAGCTATTTGCATGTGCAGTTGTTAGCAGGTGCTATCATATGTAGCAGTGTAGCATGCTTGAGTCGTCTCTGACATAGCCTTTAGAAGTTAATCGTTAAACCAAATCTTAACAGATTGATTGATTGATTGATTGATTGATTTTTTAATTGATTGCTAGATTGATTGTTGATTGATTGAGAATAATAGCTATTTGCTGAAGGAATGGTTGCACAATTTTTTTGGGTTAGGTATATGATTCACAGGTCTCTGGTTCAATACAGATTTGATTCACATCTTAAACCCTAAAGATCCAAGCAGATATCTTAACATTAAACAAGACATAGAGAGGTTTGACGTCTGTTTCTTCGCTATGAGTGATCTCTTACGTGGAGAGACGTTTAGATGAGATTCTCAAACTGTTCCTGCCTAGACCAGAGTTATACCATTTGACCACTCGTTCACACGATTTTGTATTCACTACTTGTCTTTTATCAGACTAAAAAGGCTGGAACACCTAATTTTAACGACAGTTTCCTCACTCGAAAGCGATGTCAGTGACGGGTGAGCCCAGGATTTGAACCCCGCACTTACTGATCCACAGTCGAATATCTTACCGATATAGCCACTGGCTCCAGCCCAAGTACATTTGTTAGTTTGTTAGTCTGTTACTGAATTGGGTGAATAAGAGAATTCAGCTGAATTCATTTACACATAGACGTAACGCACGAGACTGGTCGCTGAAGCTCATGTAGGTAAAATTAGGACTCGAGATCCGCTTACCCAATGATCCTTTGATCTCTTTCTGATCCTTTGATCCTAATGGATCAAAGAGTTCTGTTGAAAGTCCATGGAGACCTGTTTACTCAGTCCAGTTACTTTATTAATTGTTCAACTAATAATAGTAGAGTGTAATTGATAGCCATGAAGTTTTAAATGAAGTTATAATTAAAATGCTTTGATTATTATAATTTGGCTGCTTTTCCAATCGAACTGGTATCAGAGAAAAATGTATCATTCGCAGAATTATTAAGTAACATTACAATTAACTTGCGTTGACTGAAATTGTTTACATGTTAAGTGCAAAATATTTAATTTGGTAGAGAAAATACAATCAAATAAGGTGGAGAGAGAGAGAGAGAAAGAGAGAAGAGAAAAAGAGAGAGAAAGTGAAGGAGACGGATGAAAGAGTAAGATAGATAGATAGATAAAGAGAGAGAAAGAAATAGAGACAGAGAGAGAAAGAGAGATTGAGAGTATATTGGCTCTGTCTGTATATGTCTAGTATAAATAAACTCGATGGAGTTTATTTGAGACAATATGGAGTTTCAGAACTCTGCCAGCTTTCGCTTTCGATTTCCGCAATAAGCTAATAACGCTATATACATGTCCTATCAAGCCTCTCATTCTGTTTACAGTGTAGAGCCAGTCGCTAACATTTCTACACGACCTTTGCATTGCACACGAAGAACTGACTTAAAATTAGACAAGATAGGAGAATCTAGACTCATTAATACGCGAATGCTTTCAAATAGTGATAGCATAAGAGACTTAAAATTTCCTTCAGGTAAGCTACTGTATGGACTACTGTTAATCTATGCTTTTAGTTTGTAATTTGCTTACATGTACCACAATACGTGTTTATGTCAATCTGTATGTTACTGAATTGTGTAAGCTAAGAGGGTCTTAAACAAAAATATAATGCTTTCTGACCCAGTACTGGTATATTATGTAAGTCCAGATGTGCAGTACTAGAGTAGCAGTATATAAATAATATATTGTTTAAATACTATACATACAAAATATATAGACAAATGTAAATTTCACTTAATTGTAGTTAATAGGAATTGTTAGTTATTATGTTAAGAATTTTTAGATGGCTGATTCAAAGCTAGCCTACTATAAATAACCAGCAAGCTGCAAAATCTTATTTTATATCATTTTGCTTTCTATTCAATTTGGCTATTTCCGTGCGCTTGTTTTCATTTAGTATGGTATATATGTTGTGTGTGAATCTTTCTGTGTTTGGCACATATTTCTCTCTCTCTCTCTCTCTCTCTCTCTCTCTATCTATCTATCTCTCTACAAATAATATATTACTTAACTACTTTAAATACCAAATACATCTATAATATACAGTCAGAAGTAAATTTCACTGAATTGTTGTTAATAAGAATTGTTAGTTATTATTTTATAATTTCTAGATGGATGATTCAAAGCTAGTATAGATTACCAGCAAGCTGCAGCCAATAACTGTACGATTGATAAATATACTTACATATCCACAAATATAGATAAACCGAAATAAATGCTAAATCTACTAATATATATATATATATATATATATATATATATATATATATATATATATATAGTATTATATATATATATGTATATAAAATATAATAATAGATAGACTAAATATCAATAAATGAGTAATTACATTACTTATATCGACCCTTGTCCTTGTTAATCTTGGATTCAAGATGGTAATGATGACGACGACGACGATGACGACGACGACGACGACGATGACGATGATGATGATGATGATGATGATGATGATGATGATGAAAGAAAGTTAATCTCCTATTCTGCAGATAATCCGAAGAGCGCATATATAAGATGAATATTCTCATCAAACATGAACGTCCACTCCATGGAAGGTCATTCTTTTCTACGGTCTCAGTCTCCGATAGAATTTGTAAAATAGAGACAGCCATTCATACTCACTCAGGTCAACTTGAGGAGGCGAGGAATGGCGGAAACAGAAATCCCGGATTTCAGGAGTCAGGAACCCTCCAGGAACCCAAGCCTCAGACACAGTTCTTTCAAATCACCCCACCTCACGAAGATCTGAAAGCATTTCTGGAAAACTCAACCATCGGCGGCTGGTTTTACCGCTACAAGGAAATCGAAAAACTTTTTCGCGAAGCATGTTATTGTGGACCCACCTATGGCTACTTAATGAAAGGCACATCTGTACTTGCCCTGGTGCGTATAGAGGTAGATAAAGAAGAAAAACGTGAGATTTTAAATGAAAACAAGAAAACCCGTCTACATAACAGCAATAGCATTCGATTTACGCTGCTGAGAAAAATGAACATCACCTATCAGAAGGTGTTACACTTGGGTGGAAAAACAACTCATCATGTTTACAACTTCGGTAGAACTGAGAGCATTTGGATACAACGTTGGCCCGAAATCTCCAACAAAATACTAAAATTACTGTCGGAAGAGGATGGTATCACTTTAGAGCAAAAAACTGCTACAAGTTCCGAATCAGTGCAAGTAGGTGAAAATCAGTATGTTTTTATTTATTCATTAATTCATTAATTCATCATTTATTTATTCATTAATTCATTCTGAGCTCATCAGAGAGTAAATATTTCTGGCTGGAGTCAGTGGAGAAGTCGGTAAGATACTCGACCGCGGATAAGTATGTGCGGGTTCAAATCCTGGACTCGCCCGTCACTGACATCGCTTTCGAGTGAGGAAACTGACGTTAACCTTAGCTTTATCAGCTTTTAAAGTATGGGTAAGTCATATACTGTTGTGAAGTGATTAAGTTGTTGTTCTACGGAGTGATCCAGGCATACATGCAGAGAGATTGACAGATAGAGAGAGATTGAGAACGAGAGACTATGGTGTATTCTTCTAGTTCTGTGATAGGAAACTCTGCCTAAAGTGAAACTAAACTCGTAGAATCATTCATGGAACCTGCGGTGGTCTAGTGGTTTACACTACCAGGAAGTAGTAGCAAATCTGTTCCACCTGGTAGAAGCTGTAAATAAACCAACGAGGCTTTATGCAGCCAATCAATTAGTTAATTTAACTAATCAACGAGTATTTATAGAACCAATTAATTAGTTATTAAGTGGCAATTTACTTAAATCTATGAATCAAACAACAAACTTGTGCTGCTATAAGTCAAGCACTGATTATTGATTAATTGAAAACGTAACTTAATCTTCTTATAGCGAAAGTCCTGCCGTTGACAGACAGTGACAGAATCTCTTGAAATGAGTTGGAATCACTGCGAATGCTGTTTAGCAGTCTTCAAGATCATCTTAATATTTAGAAAACTTTTGTTTTTCAAATAAATTTAATTATAATATAAATTCTAAGTTTAATCGATTCTTACTTCTAGAATGAAGCCTCCACCAGGTTTATCAGTTGTAATGGAGATGAAGAGAGCAAAGCTCTTGGCGGTTTATCCTCACCACATAGAGATGATGATGAACTGTCAGCTGTTTGCAATGGTTCAAGCACAGCTGATGAAAGCAGTCATCATATAAGATATTACACACATGTGGAACAGTCTTCACGTGAGAGACACGTCACTCCAGATAATGCACATCTGGAAAAAGACCAGCTTAGAAACAAAGAGGTACCAGTTGAGGTCAACACTGGAAAAGATCTCTTCCATCGACAGAAAAATTCCAGAACTCAAGATCAAATAGAAGCGAATGACTCTCATAGGTTTAGAGACATACAAGCAATAGGCAAGCAGAATGTAGATCAAGTTCAATGTCAATATCAGGAAAATGTAAATAACTTCAAAGTTCAAGATCAGGTTCACAACCTATATCAGCCGGATAATGAGATTCCTGTTGATCAGATCGTCCCGGATCAAGATGAATGGCGTGAACTACCTCCACAGGAAGTCCTGTATGATCCTTCACAACCAATCCAGGAGGTCATCAAGCAAGTCAGTTACGCCATCAATCAGACACCGTGGCAACAGATAGATTTGAAACCCGTGTCCACTGATCATAAGAACAGCTGTGGTAGTCCTGTAGAAACGTTGAAGCAATCCATCCGAAGATCAGAAGATGATGACGTTCACGTTAGAAAGGTATCAAGTAAATAGTGCTTTGCTTCATTTAGAATTGTAGCTAGTGAAAATACTTCTATTACTTTAGTACTTTTGAAACGCTTAATTATATGAGTACTTCTGGTACTTTTAATTACGTGAGTACTGTTGATACTTTTAATTACATGAATACTTCTGGTACCTTTAATTACATGAATACTTCTGATATTTTTAATTACATGAGTACTTCTGGTACTTTTCATTACATGAGTACTTCTGGTACTTTTAACTACATGAGTACTTCTGGTACTTCTGGTACTTTTAATTACATAAGCCATTTTCCGTGTAGCCAGTACAGTGAATGTCCGATATTTTACTCTCAGATCAGCGCGGCTGGGATTCGAACTCACTAGGATTCAATTCACCTCAGGATCTGCCATTTAAAATTTCATGACGTTACCACTACGCTATTAAGACATTCATTAATATCATAGATATATCGTTTCTATGTGATTTTAATTACTAAATAAAATCGTTGATAATGATATAAGTGAAAACGATATCTTACGAGAGAGTCTTTAGCTAGTATAAATGAACTGAGAGGTTCAAGGTTTATATTCCTATTCACAGTCTTCTATCGCACTCATCAAACTACAATACAGTACATGATTTGGTTTCCCATGGTTTTGCTTAATTGTCCACGTTAGAGAGCTTTAAAACACAATGTCATGCTACGTTCAGTTGATCTATTTTTCTGGTTCAATCCGGGCTATATAAACTATCACTCTAAATTTATTTTGTTTTCATTTCATATTTTCAGAACGCTGGTCTAAGGAACTTAGGCAATACGGTTAGTGTCAGTAATTTAACTTTGACCACATAATATGTGCCTAATGTGGCCTACAGTTTAATATATACACGAATGTATACACGAAACGTAAGAGTTCAATATTTCATAATATAATCTCCCAACTAATGTGATTACTGCCATTTTATTACTTTTTCCTGTAATATTACGATTTTTTAAAACACAGGTATGACAGAGAAGAAACTCACATTTATCAACTATAAGATAAACCAAGTCTACAACAAAGCGACAGTTGTGTCGTAGAGTTGTCAAATTTCCGAGTAGTAACGTTGCGTAGGCTTACCATAATTAGTATATGGATATCTTCTATATTATACGGGTGTTTTATTTGATATGAATATTTGATATAATATTATTATGGATATTTTATGTATTATATGAATATGTTATATGGCATGTGGGTAGTTTATATAATATATGAATATTTTATATATTGTATGGGTATTTCATATACTTTAATATTTTTAATATTGATATTTTAATGTTTTCCAGTGTTACATGAACAGTGTCCTGCAAAGCATGACAGTCGTACCGTGGGAGAGGTTACTGACCTATCGACATGAGTTTACACATCCATTTCTTATCGGTATGTTTACACTTAAAGCATTAAATAATAATAATAATAATAAATAATATAATAATAAGCGCGAAAAATCTTTTCTGTGGCAGCGACTGTCTATTGCTCTCCAAGATTCAATGCAGTCTGCTTCAGTGGCACTTTGGCTAAAGCGGCTTCCCAGAGTGCAGAGGAATTATTTTAATCGCTTTTTAAAAACTTTTAATTAAATAAAGTCTCTTTTATCTTATTTTTTAGCCCAGGGACCTTTACAGCCCAGGGCATTTAAAAAAAAAAAAAAAAAATAATAATAATAATAATAATAATAATAATAATAACTACTCATAATAATTAATATTTTATTAAGCAGCTATCAAATTATATTTAAATCACAGAATTTATATCTCTGATAGTTCTAGTATGTTTTGTAGTTCGGTGGTTTGGCCAGTAATGATATGCATGTTTAGTGCAGATTACTGAGAACTACTTTAAAGGAACAGGAGCAGAGATTGCATGTGACAGAGATGAGTATGTTACGTCTAATGTGTTGTAAAACTAAGAAGGATAGAATGGAAAATGAATATGTGACAATGATGTTTGAGTGTTGAGGGGATTAGGGATAGGTTAGCTCAGTTAATAAGTGGAGAAGGTCTATTCGTATTCCGACCACACTTTAACTGAGATACAAGAGAAGATGATGAGGATGATAACGGTGTGTGCCTCTATTTTTCTCTCTCAATCCCGTTCTCTCTATCTCCGTCTCTCTCTCTCCCTCTCTCGCGTGAATTTATAATGGCATGTTCAACGTACACATTTTAAAAATTAGCTTTTTTCAAACATCAGCATATAAATTAGTCAGTGAAATTGTTAAGCCATCTCAGTAGTCTCATCAAATCTAATCAAACCTTGTGTCTTGAGAAATTTTTATCAGACGTAGTTTTAAGATGTCTTTCTCAGCATCTACGCTAGTCAGCTCTTACGAAACACATGTAGATATAGATTTCAAATTATATTTTCTTAGATTCTTTTAATAATTGAATTTAACTCAAATAGCAGAGTCATGACCCAGATATCACAGTTATGACCCAGATATCGCAGTCATGACCCAGATATCACAGTTATGACCCAGATATCGCAGTCATGACCCAGATATCACAGTTATGACCCAGATATCGCAGTCATGACCCAGATATCACAGTTATGACCCAGATATCGCAGTCATGACCCAGATATCACAGTTATGACCCAGATATCGCAGTCATGACCCAGATATCACAGTTATGACCCAGATATCGCAGTCATGACCCAGATATCACAGTTATGACCCAGATATCGCAGTCATGACCCAGATATCACAGTTATGACCCAGATATCGCAGTTATGACCCAGATATCGCAGTCATGACCCAGATGTCATTCATTCTGTGATATACTAGATTGAAAATTGACATTGTATTGTTTTGTTATACTTATTGATTGTTTAAAGATTTTTTGGACTTGATGCAACAAATGACTTCAGAATGTTTTGAGCCAATTTCTCCGGCCAAACTTAAAAGAAGCATCAACTCTTTTAACACCAGATTCAGTTCCTATAAGTAAGTAATTTTTACTGCAGCCTAATTAAATGTTTAACTTTCCTTTAACTTATACACTCCTTTAAATTCTAAACTCCATGCCAACTAACTATATGGTGAAAGCACAAGGATCGGGAACTCTGAGTAATATACTATACATCTCATAGTCAAATATGTCTTTACACTAGTCAAGGTTCAGAGATACTACAAAATATCAAAACTAATAACACTAAATCTCCAATATAAAAAATAAAGCGAAATGTAGTAATAAAGTTATAAAGAAAAGTTTCGTTATATTATTAAAATCAGGTTGAAGTTATAATGGGGGCAACTCAGAACTTGCACCATTTATCCAGAATTTGCCTTTTCAATAGTCAGTCAAAACAAATGAAGGTCATTGTCGTGTTAAATTGAGTTGAATAAAATGATTAATTTATTTCAGCTGCTGCTTCACATCACTTGACAGGTGATGACTCAGACAGGTGATGACTCATTGCAGGCGATGAAGCATTACAGGTGACGCATGAAAGGCTAAACGATTTTTCTCGAATTTAATTCGTAATCCTGAGACCAACCAAAGGCTTTAATTTACGTCACATAATTTATTGATTTATACGTAGCGTGATTGAAAGGTCTTTGTAGAAAATTGTAAAAATTGATTGATTGATTTCTTATTTGCTAGTTTCATTGATTCGACTGATTAATTAATTAAATTTTTAAAATTTATGTTCAGGCAACAGGACGCTCACGAGTT
Source organism: Enchytraeus crypticus (assembly GCA_905160935.1). Lineage (NCBI taxonomy): Eukaryota > Metazoa > Annelida > Clitellata > Enchytraeida > Enchytraeidae > Enchytraeus > Enchytraeus crypticus. Next base: position 830,973 of record CAJHZI010000510.1, read on the forward strand.
TTTCACGTTCCTGATATTCAACCTGAACAAACAGCTACCAGAGTATGTCTTATATATCATACTGGTGTAGTACCAGAGTATGTCTTGTATGATATATCATACTAGTGTAGTAATAAAGTATGTTTTATAATATGATATAAAATACTGGTGTAGTATCAAAGTATGTCTTGGGCCTGCCATTTTCGATGAATTCCTTCATATTTAAAATATATGCAATAATTACAAAAAAAACAGAAATACGATTAAAATTAGAAGATTGACATGGAAGATTTCCCGTTGTTTGATCCTCCATGCACAATATACGGGATATCCTGTCCTTTGATTCGCATCCTTTGATTCTTTCTGGGTAGTGGATTTGTACCGTATTGAACCTCTTTGATACCGCTAATCGACTTAGTTTTGGTTCCACACTACTCGATATTGTCATTGACGACAGTAGCACTCTAGTTGTTATTTTTGTTTTATGAGTGAAGTCGTTGTTCAATAGATTTTCATAGTCAAAGAACTCTGATTACTATTGTTAATATTTCTGACTACTAATTTTATATTTCATTATCAATGTTCGCAATTATATTATGTTGTAAACTTTGTCTTTGATATCATAAATCTCGTTTGCACTCTTGATAACACATGCAGTTCTTGTCGAGTTAAATTTCATCTATTGGAATGATCACAGAGGAGTGATGAATTATAATTATACTTTAAGAATCATATTTAAATGGTTAGATTAATTAAATTAACTCAATTATATTGCATTAAAGCACAATTAAATATCATAATTGGTACCGTAATATATTTATTACACCGTTCTTATGGAATTAAGATTTTTTTATTTCAGCACCGCTAAAGAAATATTTTCAGGTATGTTGCAGCTTTCAAGCGTTTAATGCTTGTACATGTAAATATTGTTGGTCCTACTTTGTTCCACTATATCGAATGAGATAAATTTGTATGTTTTGTTGTTGGGTCCGTTGGTTAGACAATTTTATAACTGTAATCTCCGAATTGATCCTAATTTAAAAGATCAATATATCAACTGCTTTAAACATTTTCTAATTTGCAACGCTCGCAATTCCCTCAATTTATAATTCTAAAATTCTCTCTCCCTCTCACTCTAGTTTTTCATTTATCAATCAACCGATGGATGCATGACCGTTGTCAAGTTTATAAAGTCTCCATTAGATTTTATAAATCGTATTTTTCCAGATGTAGTTTGAGAAATAGTTTCATATAAAGATTACTTTGAAAATATAGAGGAATGCCTCAGTAGGTACGAATTAGTTTACCCTTAAGAAACAGAAACAGTTCACTAATATCTATTCCTCGGCTGGTCGGATTCAACGTTAATCTTTAACTATCAACCAATATAATGTCAAAAACTGCGGATTATTCCTCCGCGATATCTCAGCGAAATATGGTTTAGTAAATTGCTGATTACGTATAAATAGAATACGAAGGCAATCGATTCGAAAGTGAGTATGCAAGCCTCTTGAGTCACAGGGTATAAATATTGATTGATTAAGACGCTGTTATTGATTGATTGAGCCGTATTGTGTTCGGGTTGTTTGAAGAATAGACCAACCGGTGACTGCACGTGTCGTAGAAGGCAACTAAAGCACTAAGATCCAAACCAACGTCAGTAAAGGCATCGGTTGGTGACCAATTAGACTCCATAAATTTCTACAAAATGTTATAAACGGAATGGAAAAGATTTTGATATGGTATGAGACAAAGAGGATTGGAAAAGGTTCATTCGTATCCGGACCTTAGTTAAACTGAGACGAAAGAGAAGAAGAAGAAGAAAAAGATCAAGAAGAACAAAAAGAAAAAGAAGAAGATAATGATGATTGATTGACATAAGACGCGGTTATCTCTTTGTTGTACAATTAATGATTGCATACGCATTCAGATATATTCCGTGGTAGACTGGAAAACATAACAACAATAATGTGCCGAGAGAATCACGTCCTTTCCACTGTTCAGGACATGGTTACAGTCAGTCTTCCTGTCAACATACCTGACGTATATTCCCTTTTACCTAATTCATAATAAGCAAACGCGCATTATACATGTAGTGAAATAGTGAAATGATCAACTATGTTGATATCTATCACTTTTAATACCACATGTTTAAACCGTTAGGCAATTTAGACCATTTTCCGTATAACCAGTCCTGTGAATGTCCGAGATTTTACTCTCATATCAGCGCGGGTGGGATTCGAACCCAGTAGAAGCGTATTATTTGTTGTAAATAAGAAAAGAGATAGGAAGTTTTGCTATATCCTAGAGTTTCATAAAATGCAAAAACTCTTCGAATGACTGTAAAGGGTGTTATTTTTAAATTACTAAAAATAAATTCATAACTAGAAGTGCAGACCTACATGCATATTTTTAAACTTTGATAAACGAAATTTGTAAACTTGAATGGTATATTACAACATTTCTATTACTCGGTTATTACATTATATACCGTATATTACATTACTCTTATTACTCCGTTAGGCTAGATGCATTTAACTTAATGTAGTATAAATAACTTTAGCATTATTATATTAATAAGTATTTTATGACCCAGATTTTGGTTTACTAACAATTCCAATTATTGACTGATTCGTAGATTAATAACTGAAATGTATACTTTGATATAGTTTATGCTAAAACTTTTAATTACATTGTGCATAATTATGTAATATTAATTTTTTGTGTATTTTGTAACAGCCGATTTCTATAGAGCACGCCCTCGAAGTGTTTCTTGCTGAGGAGTGGCTAGAAGATGAGGATAAAGCTGTATGTTACTTATTTTTAAATAGCTAATGTTAACGTCAGTTTCCTCACTCGAAAGCGATATCAGTGACGGGAGAGCCCAAGAATTGAACACTGCACATGCTGATCCGCGGTCGAATATCTAAGCGACATAAGCAAACTTCAATTTTAAAAGTCATTTTGCATTAAATAGAAATATGTTAGTTTGTTTGCAGTTTTGAATCGCTAAAATACTAATATGTAAAGTGGAAATAACATTAATTCTGCTTCTAAATTTATATTAGTATAGTACTTGTATACATCTCCCCGTGTTTTGTCCGAGATGTTTGAAGAATAGACTAACCGTGCAAATATGCACTTGTCGTAGAAGGCGACATAAAAACTAGATCCAAACCAACGACGTCAGAAAGGGCATTCGGTTAGTGAGCGCCCAGTCTCCAGAAATTGCTACAAAATTTAAACGAATGAAAAACTTCAAAAGAAGGTCTATTCGTATCCCGACCCTAGTTCAACAGGGATTTAAGGGATGATGATGATGAGTATAAATGAATATTCTGAAGAAATAAGAAAGAAGTAAAACGAAAAACTTTACATCGTTAGTGATATTTGAGGCATTTTATGCCTCAAATATCACTAATGATGTCTGACGAGGGATGATCTTGAGAAGAGATTCACAGTGAGCGACGATAATATTTTGAAGGCGACTAGAGTAGATACTGAGAAATCGAGTTAAAATTTCGTTTTCTACTGCTATGTAAATTAAAGTAACATTTCAGTCGACTGATTATCCATTATGACATCTATCATTTTAATACTAACTGATTAAAATCGTTAGAAAAAATAGTAACAAATATTCAAAAACCGGTCCATTCTCCGATTTTACCTTCTGGCTCCATTAGCTGTATCCTTGCACGTGATATATTAATATGTACATGCTATAGCTCTATTAATTTCTCCTCGTGTTGTGCTCGGGTGTGGTTGGACCACTGCAGAATAGGCAACCGCAAATAATCTGCCGCGTGTACGTAAGAGGCGACTAAAAGCAGGAGCTGTTGATGGCAAGAGAGGACTCACCTCACCATTAAATATCTTCCTCCAGGATTAAATGTTAATTAATCCATCTAACTGAGGAAGGCCACGGGAAACCACCTCAAAAGCCATACTTTTCTCAAGCTATAGGCTACATAAGGTATGGATATGGCATAGACTTTGTGAAGGGATTAACTTGTTGATCTAAGGAGTGCTCTTATGGAGCGAGAAATCAGACTTTGAGTATGAATATGTACCTTGAACCTGCCACTTGGCAGTGCACTGAAGAGAGGTATTAATATCACGACTCAATAGTATTTTAACATTTCTCACGGCTTAGCTATATGGCGGGGCATGCTACTGGGACAGACTTAATTTTATTGTTCTCTAAACTGACTGATTAATGGGTAGATGGATGCTTTAATTGATTGACTCATTGTAGCAATGCAGAATATGCCATGGATATTATAACTGCAGTATTCGGCTGAGCTTTGCTAGACTTCCACTGATTCTAGTGCTGCGTATCCTTTCTATTATATAGAGTAGATTATAAAAAAATAATAATAACAATAGTAGTAGTAGTAATACTAATAATAATAACAGCAATAATAATAATGATAATAATAATAATAATAATAAATCTATCTATAGCACTCCAGCGTTTTAATGCTGTCTACGTTCGCGGCACATTGGCTGCACATTGGGCCTCCCAGAGCGTAGAGGAACTATTTTAAATATTTTTCATCTTTCTTTTAATTAAATAAAGTCTTTTTTATCTTATATTTTAGCCCAGGGCCTTATACAGCCCAGGGCATTATAAAAAATAAAAATAATTACAATAATTATAATAATTATAATAATTATAATAATTATAATAATTATAATAATTATAATAATTATAATAATTATAATAATTATAAAATTATAATAATTATAATAATTATGATAATTATAATAATTATAATAATTATAAAATTATAATAATTATAATAATTATGATAATTATAATAATTATGATAATTATAATAATTATGATAATTATAATAATTATAATAATTATGATAATTATAATAATTATGATAATTATAATAATTATGATAATTATAATAATTATAATAATTATAATAATTATAATAATTATAATAATTATAGTAATTATAATAATAGTATAATGTAATAAATATAATGCTTTCGCCCTATGTTCTCTTCAGAACGTAAGGAACTGATAATGACGATGGACTAATTGAAGCGCTAATCTGTATAACAATACGCGCAATAATTTATTAATAATATAATAAATGGAAAACAGAGAACGGGCTTAGATTTTGCTTGTAAAGATGTGCATTATTTATAATCTCTAGATCACACGAAGGCAACGGGAAACCATTTTCTGAAGCCATACTTTTCCCCAGCTATGGGCTACATAAGGTATAGATAAGGCATAGACTTCGTGAATGGATTAACTTGTTGATCTAAGGAGTGCTCTTATGGAGCGAGAAGCAGACTTTAATTATGAATATATACCTTGAACCTGCCACTTGGCAGTGCACTGAAGAGAGAGATCGCACGCTGCAGCTATATGTTGACCTATAGTATCTATCGTATATAGGATATCTTATGTAACTTGACTTTTACTTAACCTGTCTAATGTGTCAATCAACCAACGCCACAGATCTAAAGAAATTTGATTTCAGTCTAATGGAGAAAATTAACGTCGCCATGAAGTTTCCCTTCGAGATGTTGTCCGTTTTAAACAGTGCAGGTATTCCTAAACAATACACTCTGATAAGATGTATTCCTAAACAATACACTCTGATAAGATGTATTCAGAAATAATACACTCTGATAAGATGTATTCATAAACAATACACTCTGATAAGATGTATTCCTAAACAATATACTCTGATAAGATGTATTCCTAAACAATACACTCTGATAAGATGTATTCAGAAATAATACACTCTGATAAGATGTATTCATAAACAATACACTCTGATAAGATGTATTCCTAAACAATATACTCTGATAAGATGTATTCCTAAACAATACACTCTGATAAGATGTATTCAGAAATAATACACTCTGATAAGACGTATTCATAAACAATACACTCTGATATGGGCGGCGCTTCATAGATTTTTCAATTAATTAGCTGATTGATAAATGCATGTAGTTTTTGTGTAAACAGAAACTTATTAATTTATACTATGCACTTAATGGTTCATGAATTAAAGCTTAAAAAAAAATAAAATAAATTGATTTAATTATAGGTTAATTGTTAGATTATTGATTAAGCGCTAATCATTGGCTTGGTTATAAAATGAAGTTTTGATTGATTGACAAGCGACTACCTCATTGATTAACAAGTGACTAGCTGATTGATTGACAAGCGACTAGCTGATGGATTGACAAGTGACTAGCTGATTGATTGACAAGCTATTAGCTGATTGACTGTTGTAGGTATAGAGCACGTCTATGACCTTCAGGCAGTATGTAATCACAGTGGCTCACTATTCAGTGGTCACTATACAGCCTACGTCAGGTCCCAGTCGTCAAGTCAGGATTCGAACCTACACCGGTGGTTCATGTACAACGACTCAAGGTTATTCTTATTTCGTTATATTATTCTCCAGCAAAGTTCTTCAATAAAATACAACAAATGTCTCTAGCATTAACAACAACAACAATAGTGTTACTGCTTTTAATGATAACATTGAGCACTATTGCACGAAATCCATGCCGACGAAGAAAAATTCAAAAGAGTCCAGAAAGTTAAAAAATCTAAAATTCACAGAGCCAATCCAGTGATAGGGAATTAAAGAAAAGGAGGTTAGAGGGTTGCTCTCAACCCATGAACGTTGGATAGAAACGAGACATGAAAAGCCACTGTGCGTCCTTAACTTCTTGTGAAACGGTTCATAGGGAAGCAATGGATGGTGCAATTAAAAGGATGTGATGTCAGTAGCTATATAAGTACAGCGACGTACAAATTCGCTTAATTGTCAATCAACGCAGTCTCTATCTCTCGCTCTCTCTCTCTCTCTCTTTCTACCTCTCTCTCTCTCTCTCTCTCTGTCTCTCGTTCTCTCTCTCTCTCGCTCTCTCTCCTCTCTCTCTCTCTCTCTCTCACTCCGGTGTTCTGATAAGTGTCTATGTCTTATGTTTTATGTACGTTTATACTCTACATTTAATTAAGCCTGTAGCCTCTAGCTTGGGAAAACATTGTTTCTGAGGTTATCTCCCTTTGCCTTCCCCAGTCCTATCCTATCGCCTATTATTAAGACACGCACAGTTACAAAATAAAATAAATAAAATAAATAAAATAAATAAAATAAATAAAATAAATAAAATAAATAAAATAAATAAAATAAATAAAATAAATAAAATAAATAAAATAAATAAAATAAATAAATACATACAACCACTAAGAAAGTATTTAAATAACCAACAAGAAACATTTATATAAATGGTAAAAATAAATTCCATTATATTAGAATAATAACAGTGCTTGTAAATAGGATTTATATGAGCAATTAAGTGAAATAGTAAGTCTAAAATAGCTTTAAAAAGCCAATGTTAATGTCAGTTTCCTCACTCGAAGGCGATGTCAGTGACGGCCGAGCCCAGTATTTGAACCACGCACATACTGACCCGCAGTCGAATAACTTACCGACATCGCCACTGGCTCCAGCCGGCTCCAGAAAATATTATGATTATGATTATGATTATGATTATGATTATGATTATGACTATGACTATGACTATGACTATGACTATGATTATGATTATGATTATGATTATGGCTGTTACATTTAATTATTTTATATTACAGCGTGTACCAAGTTACGAGAGACGAAATAGTTCGTGATGCCACAAGAGCCTACCTACTCTTCTACAAACTAAGAGATCAATAGTCATCAAAATGAGGATTATACTTATCAATCAATCAATTTTATCAATCAATTAATCTGATATGTAAACAAATGATCAAAGCAATATTTGATTGCCTGGTTGATTCGTATATCAGGGTCCTAAAACATTGATAATTACCTGAACATAAGCAACTAGATATCACTTAAACTCAATGCAAACTTAGCAAAATTTAGTATACATGTAATTAGGTATATTATGTACATTATTCTTATCTAAGTGCAGTGCTGTTCCAAGCCTGGGCGGTCATGGTCACATTCCTCCATGTGTCTCTGTTCATTGTTGCTCTGATCATCTCTGTTTCAGTTAACTGCATCCATTTGCTAAGACTTAATAAACGTCATTCGTTGTCGACCCTTGCATCGTTTTCTTGTTATGATTCTTGTCACTACGGTATTTTCAACTACTTTGTTTCGCATAATGTGTCCGAAAAACTTCATCTGTTGTCATCTTTTTCGGTTCAAAGGGTCACGACAATTATGTTCATTACCTTTTTTATATACCTTACATAACCATGATACATACAAGAATACATACCGTATGATACCTCGATCAATTTATCTACTGACGTCCCTGACATTGCCTTATTGCGAGGAACCGGACGTTAAATTCTTATTGATTGATTGATTGATTTGCAATGGTTATAATCATTATATATTTACTTGTAGATGATCGTACGTCTGTTGTTGATCGTTTGAAATTTAAACTTAAACATACACTTCTCTGTACTTCTCTCTCGCTTCATGCACATGACTGCAGGTGTGCATGGATATGCTGATATAGAAACACCTACGAACGCACTCAAACAGGCACGTTTACTTGCGTATAACCGCGCTTATATCATACTTACAATTTTACTGTAGTGGGTTGCTATACTATTCGTCTGTCTATTTAGCTTTACATTCTCAACGCTATAAGGAAGCTGGTAACACTTCGTACTCAACGCAGCCTATGAGAATGAATAAGACTCTTATACAGTAGTATGAATACATAACTACAGCGTTTGTCATGAGAAATGCTGCAACCCGTTAGAGAACCACGAGATAGTTTATTTATAGAAAAGACTTGAACTGTGTGTATCTAACTTCATCACACAACATTCAGAGTCAGGATCTTCAGATGACTGCGATTGACTGAGTGCTTAGCTGTTCAATCCGCTTTAGACATCCTCGATATCGCCTTAACATTAGGAACCGGGCGTAAAACATCAATTAAAAGTTAAATTCTTAGTGATTGATTGATTTATTTATTTATTAATTAATGTTCTAGTGTTTATGTCAAATTTTCAGTCATATTCATGTACATGTATCAACGTAGGCCTATTAATTTAGAACGTTTAATGATAATAATTATAATAATAAAGGTTTAACGTCCGTTTCCTCATCAAAGGATGATATCAGGGACGTTATACATGGCTCAGGGCGTCATACATTATATATTAGCCATTATACTGTACATTTATGTGGACGAAGTCGGAATTCTGGAAAGTGGATAAAGTTATGGAGCAATTAAAGGCGACCTGATAACGTCATACATTTATATATAGCAGCGGCGCACACCGTTAGAATATCTAAATAGCTCAACGGGCAAAGTGGGTTAGGTAAGGACATTAAGTTTTAAAGGGCTGTTCCTGAGGTCCTGGAATCAACTCCCAGTAGAGCTGATCAGAGAGGAAAATCTCGAACATTCACGGAACTGGTAATATGGATAATTGATCGAACTACCTAATAATTAAGCGCGTGATATCTTCAGATATCGCTATTTCACTATAATGTGTTTTTTGGCTGAGCCAGTGGCGATGTCGGTAAGATACTCGAACGCGGATTAGTGTGTGCGGGTTCAAATCCTGGGCTCGACCGTCACTGGCATTGCTTTCGAGTGAGGATGCTGTCATTAACATTAGCTTTTACCAGCTTTTACATGCACAAAGATCACTAATATCTCTGACTAAATAGTGGGTTCATTTTGTCACCCGTTTTAGTAGCAACTTTCTGCACTTTTTTTGTAGAATTTTATTTTCTGAAACTTTTAAATATAGAAGGACTATAAATAAGTGAATACATACTCTATTACTTCAACTATTAACTTAGTGTTCAAAGTAAATCAGTAATTACTCTAATAGCCAAAATATTCGGGGGCTCAATACACCAAATTTTAAGACGACGTCTAAAAAGAAAAGACTATTCTACGAATCTATATCTGTATTGCGCGGAGTCGGAAGATGCTGTTATGGTTATGGATTCCTGGAGGTCATGCCTGCTAGAAGTACAACTGTGCGAGGATACGGTAGCACTTGATGAGGTCCTTAGAGGTGGAAGAATGATGACGTTCATGGTGTACTGTAGAGAGGAAATAATGGGGCTCTGTGAGGTGGTTTCGCTGGAAGGACGTGTCCTGGCTGGAAGCGGCATGAAATGGATATTCAGCGTTGTCTCGATTCATGTGGGAAAAGTGAATTTACGCTACGTTCTGTCTGGAAGTAATCTAGACAGCAGGCACTCCTTGACGCAGGTTTCAGCTAACCTTACTGCTAAGCTGATGTCGAGGTATGATGCCCTAGTACAATCTTCAAACAGTTGTGGGTTAGGAAAATTACCTTCAGCTAGCAGCTGCTCGGTAATTGGTACGAATGAATTTCCGGAGCTGACTCAAGAAGTCCATGGATCTCTCAGAGGTGCGCCGAGTGGACCCCGATCCAGTTTCCGTTTCGAGAGAGATCGATCAAGAAAGAGTCCAGATCAGTCAATCGACCAATCGATCGATAGATCTTCATCAATAATCAGTAGGTTCGTAGCTAGGTTAAATCCAATGGTTAGTAAAAATAGAAACCTGCGCAGTTCAAATGTAACCGTAAGTACTGATAGATCAGGATTTCTCGAAATCCATCTCTTAGAATTCATCCAATTGATGTATTTCATTCAAACCATTCTCCCAGGAACAGCCCAGAATACGGTGCAAAATCTTCAAATTGTAAACCGACCTTTGTTTTAAATTCTTCATCTGATAGACCAAAATATATCGCCGATACTTTCGTATGAAGACAAAGGCCTGTCCTAAATGGACCACCTTCTTTTCGCAGTTCTCCATAGACATATCAGCTCCAGTGCTCAACAATCTAACACTCAGATCTTCTGCTGCGCTCAATCCGTTAGCTCGTTCTGAAGGTGGTCACCTCTTTAGCACGACAGAGCGTGCTGGGACTCACATCATCAGCTCTTCACGTCTGGATCAATATCATTCCAGTTTCATGGATCAGCAGGAACTTCTCTCCGCCACTTCCACATCAAGTCTCGCCAGCAGCGTGGCTGAACATGATCCAGACAAATCCTTGAGTAGCAGGGACGAAGGATTCGAATCTTCTTTCGGGAAGTCGATCTCTAACGAGTTTGAAGCTCTTACGATCCAATTTGACCATGAGATCAGTTTTGAAAGAAATTCCGAAAGAAGCAGCTATTTAGGACGAATGAGACCTACAAAACAAACGACAAGAAATGGGCGAGATCATTCTTTTGTTAGATCATCGCTTACACGTTCTCGTAGAACTGACACCTCCACCGCAGAATCCTCCTACAGTTTCTCTTCCGCAGAGGTCGAGCCACTAATGAGATTTTATTCCATTAGTGTTCCATCTAGCGGAAGATCATCCTCAGTTAACCAAACATCTCTCCCACATGGGATTCACTCAACACATTCAGAGAGCCCGGTCAGGATTTCTGAGATATTACATTAATCTTATGTGGCATGTGCGAGCAAAGCTCTCAACACTACAACGTTTCTTTTAACTAATAACACCTTCGAAACGAAACATTTCTATCTCTCCACTGGAGGGATGTCATATTTTGACAAAAATCCTTCTTCTGAAACTTTCCTGTACGTTGCTAACTCCTGCATGACCAGAATTATAAGTTTTGCCCTTGTCAAGTCATTATCTTCTTCTCCAACTTAAAATGAAACAATATTCAGACGTTCGGTACGCCGCAGGGTTCGTTTAGAAAGAGAGGAGCTGGATGCACTTGATATTGCGCTTCACTCAAATGTTATCCGAGGTATCTCCAATGAACACTCACTCTTGGGTACTAGTGCTATTGGGGTACTTTCCCTTTGGTTGCTCAATGAACCAACGTCGAATATTCTTCAGAGGCTCGTGCAAAATCTTGGAGGAATCTCGTTAAATGAAAGCCAGCAAAGTGTGTCGCAGAATGCTTATATTGCAGAAGAACTGATTACGACGCAAGTTCAGGTAAGACCTGTTTAGGACCTTTTTAAATTAATTTAAAACCTGTCTGTTGTAATACGTTAAATGTCTCAATTGAGCAGTGGTTAACTTCATGAACTTTTTAGCCCCCTCTCTTTGTAAGGTTACATGGTCTTATACCTGGTCATCTATCTCATATACTGTACTACACGCCATCTTAATTAAACCTTCTGAAGTTTTCGTATAATAATAGTATTTATTAACAAAGACCAGATATGTGAATTAGAGCAATCAATAGCAGAGATATGGTTAACCATGGAGAGGATTAATTTTGATTACCTGCCAGGAACATGTAAAGCGGTCTCGAAGACCGGACACCGCTATAGAAATTATTGGAGGTTATTATTATTATTATTACTATTAGTAAGACACCTATAGCGCTTATAGAGAACAGGCTCATTATTCTTTAATGTAATATACATTTATAGCAAGATTGACAAAACTTAACGTCTAGGGTCATTCCAGTCCCCAAAAGTGAATGGGCCTACAGGGGTATCTTGAACATTTATCAACAAACTATAACAATAAAGTTTTACATGTACATGTTTGTACTTCAGAGAGAAGAGGGAATCGTGGAACCTCTGCAACGCCAAATGTCAAACACTACTCCATCAGACGCTGTTGCTGTCGGTCTATCAGGTGCCTGTCTATCAGGCGCCTATCTATCAGGTGCCTATCTACCAGGTGCCTATCTACCAGGTGCCTATCTACCAGGTGCCTATCTACCAGGTGCCTATCTACCAGGTGCCTATCTACCAGGTGCCTATCCATCAGGTACCTGTCCAACAGGTGCCTACCTACCAGGTGCCTATCTCTCAGGTGCCTGTAGTGCTGGATGGTGGTCAGGAATTCCTCGAGTAAATGATGACAATAGCTCAACAAGAGCTCCACGTGAACGTGAGAGATCTGTCAGTAGTCGTTCTAGTCTCAGATGTCTCTCCAGTAAATCTAAAAATACCATAAACTCAATGTTTTAATGACAAATTAATTTACGCCCAAGCTGGGCGTAAATTAATTTGTCAAATATAATCATCACTCTTCCCTAGAATCCCAGTTTTAGCTAGGATCGTGATACGAATAGTCTGAGTAGACCTTCTACACTCCATTATTTGAGACTTTACCATTAATTACAAAGTTTTGTAGAAATTTCTTGAGCAAATTTCTTGGCGTTTATCAACCCTAAGGACAAATGTGACAAATACGGACAAATTAAAATATACTACAAACAAATAGAGGGAGAGAGAGAAAATGAGAGAGAGAGATATATTCTTGCTCTCTAATATGATTCCTTTGCCAGTAAATGAAATTTCCATGATTTGTTGATCATACTATAAAAGGGGTGCAGCGAGTGCTTTAATACCAAAGGCCCTGCTACTGTTTTAACGACGCACTAGCTTTTTAAAGTTTCAGTGTCTCACTGAATGCATGGATGTTTGTGGTTGGAAACAATTTCTATCCATCATATGTTTTTACAGGTCTCCATATTTATCAGGTTGACTACCCTTTGGACTTGAAGTCCATAATGCAGTGGTTCCCAACCGTGGGTCGCGACTCCTCGATCGCCGGACCAATTCAGTCAGAGGAGTGGCTATCTGATGGGTGCAATATACATTAATTAGTGCAATAAAAAGACACGCCACTGTCTGGAGAAGTCGGTGGCGAAGTCGGTAAGATACTCGACCGCGGATCAGTATGTGCGGGTTCAAATCCTGGGCTCGCCCGTCACTGACATCGTTTTCGAGTAATGCGTACTTGCGTACATGCGTACATGCGTACATAGATACATACAGTACATACATGCAAGCATACATGTAAATATCATCTGTACAATGCTAAATATATAAATATTTACTGTCAGCTATCCATTCCGATATTTGTGGTCGGTGGTGATAATGATGATGACGATGATGATGATGATGGGGATGATGATGCTAATGACAAACGCTTAGATGTTCAATATGTACAGTTTGGTGGGCTCATTTGCTGCATCTGCAAAATATTCGTTTTGAAAATTTATATACATGGACATTTAGTTGCAAACAATTGATTTTCGTTTCATTATTGTTAATATAGGCCTACCATTTCAACATCCTGTTCACTCTACTTGTACAGGGTGGTAGTAATGATAAAGGAAATTAATCCAAAGTGTTTAATTGTTATACTATTATAGATGTTGTTTGTGTTAGGCCCATAATTATGTATGTATGCTATGAGACAGATAGTGGTCAAGTGTGCAGAATACATGAATCTGATTGGTCAGTGAAGAAATGCGCAAGAGTCACCAGAGAAAGTGCCTAAGAGTCACCAGATATACAAAGCTGGAAGATTGATTAAGTGAGAACATTCAAGTTATTATTTATTAATTTATTAAATTAATTGAATAAAAATAAATAAGTAGCGGCAGCCAGACTGCTAAGTTCACACGGGGTAAGGAACGAATTAAACCGGAGTTTAAGTCGGGTTATTGATATTATTTTAGGGACTGTTTAGATGTTCAGATGAACTCTATTTCGTAGTGTTAATATAGACCAATGTAGACATACACAGAAATTTGTGTCTTTGTTGTCAAGTCAGATAAGGATGAATTAATCACAGAAACGCTTAGGTCACCCTACTACTGTAAACGTATATGTTACTGCAGATCGGATTCCTACACTCCTCTGGGATATACTACTTCATGTGTAACATCGCAGGCAAAGATATTCAATTACATAATCGAATCGGAATTTCTTATATGAATTCCGCAAGTTAAAAATTTAAATACTTTAGCTCAGACACAGACAGAGAAATTAAAATTACAGGGTGAGATTAACATTAACCATAGAATGAGATATTCCAAACTTTTTGAAGGTGTAATCTTTTTTTTACTCACCCTGTAAATAATTTCAAGCACTTACTCACTATCACTACTTAAACTAACTTTACTATAGGCGCAACTATTACCGTCACTGTGTCTGCTATTATTGAGTTCTTGTCAGTTATAATGTATTTGTAAACCAATTTTGTAGAAGAATTTGCTACATATTTTAAACTTACTGATCACATTCGAAGCAAAGCATATTCTACAACATCATGGCTACCGCTGAAGGTATGACAAAAGAAGTTAAATCTCTAATAGAATGTCCTCTGTGTCTGGTCACATTCAAACAACCTAAGTGTCTTCCGTGTGTCCACACGTTCTGTCAGGATTGTCTACAGAGGTATGTGGCTGAGGATGGCACTGGAGATGATCTTCCATGTCCTGTATGTCGTCAAATGTTCCGTGTTCCACCTCAAGGTGTGTGTGCTCTACCTAACAACTTCCTCATGGTGAGAATGATAGAGCTGGAGAAAAAATGTGGAAGAGAGGCAGAGGAGAGGAAGGTGGAAGACACTAGTAAGGATGGTTTGGCTAAAGGCCCTGATGAGGGTCCAGCAGATTTAAAACCAATGGTAGAAGGATTGAAAGCTGTAGAGAACTCTTTGAGGCCTTGTGAAGCACACAACAGTAAACAGTTGAGAGCCTACTGCTTGACGTGTAATGTGTGCATCTGTATGTCTTGCATGCTAGGTGATCACAATGGGCATACATATGAGAAGTTCGAGGTTGATGCTCAGAGAATTTTCTCACAATTTAGTGTCAATTTAAGGAAGTTATTGAAGCGGTAACACATATACACTCCTCTGGGATATACTACTTCATGTGTAACATCGCAGGCAAAGATATTCAATTACATAATCGAATCGGAATTTCTTATATGAATTCCGCAAGTTAAAAATTTAAATACTTTAGTTCAGACACAGACAGAGAAATTAAAATTACAGGGTGAGATAAACTCAATGTTCTATGACAATATGAACTCGAATGATTCCGCGTGTTCAGTAAAAGTTGAAGAATCTAGCAAATGTTTCACTTGTGATGAGAATCCTGTGAACTCGGTTATATATCCGTGTGGACACGCGCTCATGTGCTGGGAGTGTTGCAATAAAATCAAGAGTGAATCAAGCCCGCTTTGTCCCGTGTGCAGAGGATACATTGCAGATGTTGTCAGAGTTTACTGGACATAGTACTAATTACAACTAATTAATCTAATTAGTAAAATCTAATTAGGCCTAATTAGTCTAATTATTCAATTAATCTAATTAGCTTAAACGAATGGATTATGAAGTCTATTCGTATCCTGACCCTGGTTAAACTAGGATTTAAGGGAAGATGATGATGATGATGAATGAATCTAATTAGCGGTTATTAGTCTAGGCTAAAATAAATTGGGGCGGGATTTAGCATGCATAGCTTAGCTGCGTCAGACACGGTTAGTACATAGATGTGTGACCACCATTTAAAACCGAGTGTTGACAGTTTTGAATTAAATTTTGGACGATTTTGTGGCAATAGAGTGTTTCAGTCAATAACTGTTATGAAATGAACGTTTTCACAAAACTAAGCTCGCATACCTGTGTAAATATAGATTATAGAATTTATAGATTACCTTTAACATCTAATTATTGAACTATATTCTATGTTGTAATTTTAGTCGCTACATGTACTAGTGTTTTATGTAGAGCTATATATTTGAGTCGTTACATACGATAGTATTATACATGTTGTAGGCCTATTTATGTACATATCGCTCTATTGGAGGTATATACATATACAGGATACATAGGCTACTTAATTATTGCAGTCATTGATATAAAAGAAGTTCTCTGTAGTACTTCGTTGATTGTAGTCTTTTTTGGTCGGTAGTTCTATATAGTTTATCTAGAAATTGTAAAAAGTTTTATTTGATTATGTTTTTAACTTGCCATATGTTTTGGGACACACTGGGTTCTTGTAATGTCAGTTTCTTGCATCTTTTGGGAGCTACATTCTCATCATCAGACGATCTGTGGGTGCAAGGTTCAAATTCAATGTTAATAATATTAGTAGGCCTAATTAATTACTAAAGAGCAGGAAACTGACGTTAAACTTGGTTTTGCTTTTAGCTTTTACTTTATGTTAACGAAATGCCATTGCATGGTTTGTAAGAAATAATTGTTATTAGCATTTTATTGGCAGATGATAGGCCTACTAAAATTTTGTATACCAACTCTAGAATTGTACAAATGATGAATTGGGCCTACTGAAAATGCTAGGCTTAGGCCTATACATATATGCATATTAATTATATTAGCAGATGGCTGGATCAATTTGATGCTAATAATGTTATCATCATCATCATCATTATAATCCTCCGTTGAGTCCCAGTTTAACCAGGGTCAGGATACAAATAGACTGTCTCAAATCCTCTCTGTCATACACCACACGACCAGCAAATTCCCTATTTGAGACTTATCCATTATTTTAAATTTTTGTAGCAATTTCTGGAGCCTAGTCGTTCCCCAACCGAATGCCCTTTCTGGCGTTGGTATGGATCTTAGTGCTTTAGTCGCCTTCTTCGACACGTGCAGTCACCGGTTGGTCAATTCTTCAAACTATCCAGACACAACACGATGAAAAAGCTAATAATGTTGTGCTTTTGTTAAATATACATGTTGAACCTCTATATTAAAAGACTGATTTAATATGGAGCCCATAGGGCCAATAATGTATGATTTTAGTAACATTTCTACTGAGTTTAGGCCCCATATGTCATGACTCAAAACTTAACGTATAATATTAAAGATGGAAGCTATATCTAGAGTGGAATTCACAAAATTTATTATGAATTGATGATTCTACATTTATATGATAACGTCATTTTAGCTATGCAAAATGCACGAACTACTCAGACATTCCAAAACATTGTGTTAAATAGTGTATTAAGTGTACAATGATCACTGTGTTAGTCATTGTAATAGTCTATCCCATGATTTTATGTAATATATTTTTGTGAGAACAAATAAACACGCACTACAGTGAAATGTTCAAGTATGTCGATATCTATCACTTTTTAACACCACATGTTTAAACCGTTAGGCAAATTAGTCCATTTTCCGTATATCCAGTCCAGCGAATTTCTGAGATTTTACTCTCAGATCAGCGACTCTGGGATTCGAACAAACGAGGGTTCAGTTCACCTTAGGATCTGTCATTTAAAATTTCATGACGTTACCCCTCTGCTATTAAGACATTCTAAAATATTGTGGTCATTTAAAATTTTAAATAAAGTTTTAAAAAATTTAGAGATGTGAACTTACATGTAGTTTACTTATTTAACTTTTAATAATTTAGAAATTCTAAATCAAATTACAAAGATCAGCATAAATAAAAATAGTCGTAAATAGAAAAAATAATAATAGAAACAAAAGTAAAGAGTGTTTCAGTTAAAAGCTGGTAAAGCTAGTGTTAACGTCAGTTTCTTCACTCGAAAGCGACGTCAGTGACGGAGAGCCCAGGACTCAAACCCCGCACACACTAATCCGCAGTCGAATATGCTGTCGATGATGGTTGATTTAAGTGCGATTCTTCGCCACCCGGGGAGGTAGAAGTGCGCTCAGATTCCCCTCCCATCTCGCTCTTCTCCAACTCCGATATATCATTGAAAATTGCTCCCCACCAAGCAGCTCACTGCCGCGCCCCTGCGTCATTGATGTAGCAGTGGCGGACCAAACTGCTGCTGATCAGATCTCGGGTGAGCAGACTGAGCTCTACCGAGAGGCTGTATCAGAGCGTTGATCTTTAGACTGGACGGACGGTTGACGTAGAACGGTGAGAGCAGGTCAGCCGTGGGAGAAATAATTTTTTAAGAGATTATTTTAAAAAATTATATCTTAAATTAGAATGTGGCCATTGACCTGCACGAATACTTTTTTTAATCAACGCTTTTGAGATTCCATCGGTTTGCCTGCTGAATTTTCCAAAGAAAGAACGTGTATGTTGTCCTTGTCCTTTAGTTAAAAATAGTAATTCTTTATCATTGTATTATTTCGTTCAAAGATATAGAATGTAATTCTTTATTCTATGATTTCTTTAGAATCTTTGTTAATTTTCAATACAATTATTTTAAGATTCTTTATAAAGAAGAGTAAACCACGATTCTAACATTTACACTGTAGATTCTGGAAGTCCAGTATGTATTTCTTTATTTTATTATAATAATTGACAAATATTTCTTGTAATGTGGTGCATCGTAATTTGATATATAATTTAAATCGACTGAATTTGTGGTGTATTTTAAATAATTTGTGTAAATCAAAGAGAATATCGCTATTTATTAATGCTTTTATTAATTTCCGCGGTTGGCACCCGTGGTAAAATGACAAATTTCAGAAATAGCATAAACCAATATAATCAGTTTAGTAATACTGTTTTATCATGATAATATCGAACACTATCAAATATGTATTTTTTTATTTATAATTTATATTACAAATTAAAAAATATGACTCGTGAATGTCTCACTTCTGCAAAGCCATTGGACCGGTTTTCTTAATTTTGGCTTAAGATATTTACCACTGCAGTG
The DNA here is from genome assembly GCA_905160935.1 of Enchytraeus crypticus. NCBI lineage: Eukaryota > Metazoa > Annelida > Clitellata > Enchytraeida > Enchytraeidae > Enchytraeus > Enchytraeus crypticus. The sequence continues at coordinate 850,374 of CAJHZI010000510.1, forward strand.
GTACTGTTTGATAATTAATGTTTGGTTCTTGGCCATCCTAGGATTGCTGATAGTGTTTTCAATGTTTTAATGGACGAGAGCATTACTGTAGATTTCAGTATTTCTGTCTATTGATAGACCTTTTGCCTATTCACTGCCTCTAACATCTCATTTGGTTACTGTCTATCTGGCAATATAAAAAAGCTTTATAAAATCAGAAACCTATGTGTGTTTTGTTATGTTTAAGCCTTTAAATTTAAAAATTTGTTAATAATTTTTTTCCTCTTCCCAGAACTGTTTTAGTTATTGTCAGTCGATTGTCGGCTTTATCGAACAGCCATGGGTCGTAGATCTAGATCCAGATCTTCGACAAGGTCTTCAAGGTCATCACGTTCTCGCTCCTCATCATCCTCGACGGTAAGGTCATGCAGCCGACCTCCCTCCGAGGAGATAGAGGGGACCCGCCTGCACGTGGGGGACATTGTTCCCAGCACGTCAAAGAAAGAGCTTGTGAAAGCTTTCCGAGCGTATGGAAAGCTGACGGATGTTTGGATGGCACTGAATCCTCCTTGTTTTGCCTTCATAGTCTTCAAGCGGCCCAAAGAGGCACGAGAAGCATGCCGTTCATTGGATGGAGCGTATGTATCGCTCTGATTGCTACTATGTTATTTATTATTATTTCAGTATTATTATTTTCTTATTTTATATTTTATTATTTTATTTATTAGTATTTTATTTATTAATATTATTTAATTTATTTCTATTTATTAGTATTATTATTTATTATTATTATTTATTATTAGTTAAAACTGTTACAAATATTACTATTATTACTATTATTATTATTACTAGACTGGATTGGTTTTACAAGTTTTCATGACTTCCTGAACCAGTATAATAAAGTTCAATTAATTCAATAGACAATTTGACTTGCCTCATTGACTGACTGATTACTGAATTGATTTAGTCGATTGTTGTGCAGCATACTGCACGGAGGGAGGATTCGTGTGAGCATGGCGCTGCCTCGCACCAGATCCCGCAGACAGATGCGCGGCGCATTCAACAACGACATGCGCTGCTATCAGTGCGGCCAGCCGGGGCATTTCTCTCGTAACTGCTCGAGGATTGGACGTAACAGGAACACCTGGAGTCCTCGAGGCTCCTCTAGACGCTACAGGTCAGTCGCTGCAGTGTGCATCGATCAATCAATTAATTAATCAATTAATCAGTCAGACAGATAGACCAAGTGTATATATAGAATTGGAGCCATTAAAATAATCTGTGCATGAACCTTCCATCAGTGACTGATGATCAGCCCATTGTAAATCAACATTCAGCTACTTAGTTACTCAAGTCTATTTACTATTTATGGTATTTAAGGTCTTTCTTTTCTGAAATAACTTGCAATATTTACACAAAATGAAAAATGCTGAGATTTAGTGTCTAGCGTACAAAGTCCACAATCTTATTATGGCTGTTTACGCTATTGAGAATTTTAAATGGAAATTATGTAATATTGTCAATTATTCAAGTTGATAAGAAAAGTCGTATGCCATAGCCCTGTTGTTAGGCAGTGCATTAGAAGAATTATGTAATAAACTATATCAGCTGTTACAGCATTCTCTGTATAATATTTTTTTCTCTGCATCTATCCCTCTCTCGTACTTAAGTCCCGCTAACTTTTATATCTTCTAATTCTAGAATAGATTTCATTACTAGCCGTCAGATCTCATGCCATGAGCACTGCATCTACAGACAAGTTGTGAGATTGATGCTATCTCAAAGAACATGTCTTTACAGTGCTTTAATGTAACGTTCTGTTTGAAGAAATCTTTCAACTCTAATAGTTAGACTTTGACATTCTTTCCTAAGCGTCTGTTTTAAAATATTTTGCAGAAGTCTTATGCAGCAATTTACAGATCCTTTTGCACTTAAAAATTTCTAATTGTTCAAATGACATGAAAATTATGTATATGTCTATTTAGCAGCCTGCATCTAGTAGAGTTACCTCAAGATGATATTTTATTGTCAGTAGAAAATGAAAGATGACTATTACCTCTGTTGTCAGGGACGATATTGGTAGTGGTTACGATAGTGATGGTATGGCTAGTACCGATGTGATAATGGTAGAGATGGTATGGAACTGAGCGATGGTTAGTGGTAACGTACGCACGCAGAGATTGGATTGTGTTGTGATTTGATGAGAGACGACGTGACGTAGGTGTGCCGTCGAAGGTTTACTGCCACATGATTGTATTTTATGATATTGTGATTAATGTTGATTATAAGAGCCGATATATGACCTATAAGAGCCGATATATGACCAATCTCTATCATGCTTTGAGAGGTGAATTTATTAGTTTAAGTCTTCTGTCTTGATCCCTATATTGAACACATCGCTGTAGATTTCATACTTCAATGATACCTTTGGTTTAACTGTAACTTTTACCCTCGGAGGTGGCTTTCTTTGTTTCCCACAGTATTTGCACGAGTGGCTCAAATAAAATACAACCTGTTTTCAGTTGGAGCAGTCTTAGCTTCTCTAAGTCCTACTGTTGCAAAGATATTGAATTAATTACTGCAATCTATAAAGATTATTTAAGTTCATTTTTGTTCATTCTGCTTTATTATATTTTGCTCTCACTGGTGTGATATGAAGCAAGTCTATTGCACTATATGATTTCACTAATGAAAGCACAAATAGTTTACGGCTGTAGAATTATTTACACTGCAATCTGTGATTATATATTACAAAATTTAGTTTGTTTGAATTTTGGTAAAATTAAAATTATGTACTTTTTTCTCTTGTACACATGCATATTTGCTAAAAATGTGTGTCATGTGTTTGTATGCAATAATATGTATATGTATAGTTGTGGATGATTCTGTTAAATATCTTGATGGATTATCATATCCACATGACAATTTGTGTAATCGTTATATTGAACCATTGCTCTTAACTACATATAAGTGTATATATTGCCATTGAACTGCTGCTATTGGCTATCATTGTCTCTGTTTAGGTCTTACAGCCGATCATCTTCTAGCTCAAGGTCACGGTCGAGGTCAAGACATGGTAATAGGTCCAGACACGAGGAGAGATCCAGTAGGAGATCAAGAAGCAAGGATAGATCTAGGTCAAAGGATAAATCTAGGTCGAGGAGTAAGGGAGATAGTAGGTCAAAGAGGAGAGATAGATCTAGGTCAAAGAAGAGAGATAGGTCTAGGTCAAAAAAGAGAGATAGATCTAGGTCAAAAAAGAGAGATAGATCTAGGTCAAAGGACGAATCTAGGTCTGCTAGAAGAAGGGATGGATCTAAGTCTAAAAAAAGAGATAGATCAAGATCTAAGGATGAATCAAGATCCAAGAAGAAAGATAGATCTAGATCTAAGGATGAATCAAGGTCAAAGAAAAAGGAGAAATCTAGGTCCAAAAGTGCTTCAGGATCGAGGAAAAGAGGGAGATCCAAGTCAAAGGATAAAGCTAGGTCAAAGAGAAAGCATAGATCCAGATCAAAGGATAAATCTGAATCGAAAGTCAGATCTAGGTCCAAGGAAAGATCGAAAAGAAAGAATAAATCAAGATCTAGAGAGAGATCTAAATCTAAAGAGAGATCAAAGAGGAGAGATAAATCGAGATCTAGAGAGAGATCTAAATCTAAAGAGAGATCAAAGAGGAGAGATAAATCGAGATCTAGAGATAGATCTAAATCCAAGGAGAGATCAAAGAAAAAGGATAAATCGAGATCTAGAGATAGATCTAAGTCAAAGGAGAGATCAAAGAAGAGAGATAAATCGAGATCAAATAATGACCGTAACGGGAGAGATAAGAAGACAGATGGATCGACTAAAAGGGATAAATCTCCTACGAGATCTGCTTCTCCCTCAAAAGGGAGAGATTCTGGAGGCAGAAGTAGATCTGTATCTCCTAAGAGCAAGAGATCTCGTGGTAGATCAGCGAATGCAGCAGATCGCAGCAGGTTGATGTAGCTGTTTGTTATGAGAGCGTAGTTTAACATCTGTTCTACTACAACGAATAATCTATCAATCAATAAGAATTTAATGTCTGCTTCCTCGCCAAAGGCAATGTCAGGGGATGTCAGGGACGTCAGGGAATACAATCAGAGACTGTTCGGCAGAGATTTGAACCGATTGCCTCCTACCTATTGGGCAAGCTTGCTATGTGCAGAGTCATCTGATCAGTACACTATAAAGCTAAAAGCTGGTACAGTTATTGTTAACGTCTGTTTCGTCACTTGAAAGCGATGTTATGGGCGAACCCAGGATTTAAACCCCGCACATACTGATCCGCTGTCGATTTTCTTACCGACATCGTCACTGGCTCCAGCCAATGGTGATATCATCATCATATCGCATCAGTTGTATAAACTATTCATATATTTTAGATGACAATTACTATATACCATTGAAAGTCTGACTCCTCTTATGATAATATTTTTAGAATTTAGTTTTTTTTAATAGTTTTGTTGTCATTCTTCAGAGGTCACTGGTTTTTTTAAATTACCATGCTTTTGCCAGTGACAAAAGAGATTTTAGAGGATTGTAGAATTGAGGATTGTAGAAGTAGAGGTAGAATTAAATCTTCAAGATCCACATCTCCTAGGAGATGAGGTTGAGATGCAATCAGTAATTTTGGTGGATCAGTAGATGAATCAGTGTTAAATATCTCAATGAATCTTAATATAAACTTGAACTGAAATTTTATAGAATTTATTTTACAGCTGAATATTTTACAGCTACTTCCCTGTGTTGTGTCCGGGTCGTTTGAAGAATTTGACCAACCGATGACTGCACGTGTCGTAGAAGGCGACTAATGCGCTAAGATTCATACCAACGTCAGAAAGGGCATTCGGTTGGTGAGCGCCTAGGCTCCAGTAATTGCCACAAAAACTTAAACGAATGGATGAAAGAAAGTCTATTCGTATCCCGACCCTGGTTAAACTGGGATTTAAGGGAAGATGATGATGATGATTTTACAGCTAATGATTACGAACCCAGTCTGCAAGTTTTTTTTGCTATTTAGCTTTAGTCTAAACTTTAATAATTGGCTCAAACAAATAAGTTAATCCCAACATAAAGTCCAAACCTCTATACACTAAATTCTCTCTTTAGTTTAAGAAAATAATGCTTCTGAGGTGGTTTACCATATTTTGACAATTCTGTGGTCATATGTTTATTGTAATTATCCATTTACAGTAGATGATTAGATGTGTTTGTACGTGTTTTGTAGATCAAGAGGTAGAGAGAGATCAGGCTCTGCTGAGAAAGAACTGACAGCTGATGCTATCATAGCTCTCAATAGCTGATGTTATCATAGCTCTCAACAGCTCATGCTATCATAGCTCTCAACAGCTGATCAGCTGATGCTATCATAGCTCTCAACAGCTGATGCTATCATAGCTCTCAACAGCTGATGCTATCGTAGCTGTCAGCAGCTGATGTTATCGTATCTCTAAACAGCTGATGCTATCATAGCTCTCAACAGCTGATGCTATCATAGCTCTCAACAGCTGATGTTATCGTAGCTTTCAACAGCTGATGTTATCGTAGCTTTCAACAGCTGATGTTGTCAGCTTAGAACAGCTTAAGCTGACTGTCAGTGGGTCAGACAGTCACTATGTCAGTGTCAGACAGTTTGTGTGACAATGTCAGACAGTCTAGTGCAGTGCATTGACTAGAGGGGGCGGGTTTAAGAGGACAATCCAGTGATATCTCTCGGCCTGTGTGGCTATAGCTTAGCAGGATGGTACTGTACTGCAAGTCTATGCTTTGGTTGTGGATTACTATGCATACTGAACAGTTTACGTAATTTTATTATTCATCCTGAACATTTACTACATAATGGAAAGTTCGTAATGACTTAAATTTTATGCATTATTTAAGTTTCTTTTTATTTCTTTAACACTCTACCTAACTAATGGACTGATACGCATGTGATTTTTGCTGTAATGGTTGTGAAGAAGTTGACATTGTGCTACGTTCTTTGTACTTTGTGATTAGTTAACCTTTTTCTTTGAAAAGATTTCAAAATTTGGCTACTTTAACCAATATTTCAACAGAAAGCTCTGCAGTTAGTTGATGACGGTTAATGTACATGTATATTTTGAAATCTGGGAGTTGCGCTTAATGTGTTTGCAAAATGTGTCAACAGAAGCTTTTGCATGTAGTTATTGTTTATTTACAGTTTTTAGTTATTTCAGTTCATCATTTCTCGAGGCTGCTCGAGATATATGTATGTATGTGTATATATATATCTATATATATATATATATATATATATATATATATATATATATATAATATTATATATATAATATATTATATATGTAGATATATATATATATAATATATATATATATATTATATATATATATACATGTATATCTAAGCCTATATATATATACATGCATATATTGGAATAACTATTACGCTATGCTGAAGTGAATACTAAAATTGTCGCACTTTTTACTGCTGTGTTTAACACGCATTTGAAGGCACAGGGAATCTGCATCAGTGTAATAAATTATACTTATCGTTGACGCTGGCTGGAGCCTGTGGCAATATCAGTAAGATACTCGACCGCGGATCAGTATGTCAATTTCTAATCCTGGGCTCGCCCGTCGCTGACATACTTTTGAGTGAGGAAACTGACGTTAACATTAGCTATACCGTCTATATACTATTAGGGATGTGATCTTATATGTCATTTGCAAGGACTTGATAAAAGTCAATGGCGTGAAAGACTTGCAGATATAAGTTAATAGGGTGATGCTATTTACTGGCTGCAGAGCTTCAAGCCAGCAGCTGACTGCAGAAGCTGTCCAACTAAATAAAATATCTTAAGTTAACATTAAGTGTAGGTAAATTTGGAATTTAAACTTATCGAAGTTATTTGAATTGTTAGCACGAGAGTAATTCTAACAATTTTTTACTTAACGTATATAGGCCCCTAGTATTGTTAAGTTATACTCTGTTTAACATTGAAAGTGTTATTTTGGATCTACGGCCCTTCACTCATCACTAGAAACTTGTCACTTCAAAGCCTTGTCTACGGAAATATTACGAGTATTCTCATAGACCACTGCGGTATATGTGTACTGGAGTCAGTGGCGATGTTGGTAAGGTATTCGACCCTCGGATCAGTATGTGCGGGTTCAAATCCTGGGCTCGTCCGTCTCTGACATCACTTTCAATTGAGGAAACTGACGTTAATACTAGCTTTACCACCTTTTTTACTGTTGCAGAGTCGTGAATTGACTTGATAGACAACGAAACGGTTTTAATAGTTAGTTTGTTATAAATCTACTTTCTGTGAGAGTTTGAACTCAGTGTGGCGTCGTCTTTCGCTATGGTGATGGGCAGTTCATTATGTTGTGAATTATCATAGAACATATGGTAACAACTGCTTTGAATTTGTGCTATTTTATCTTCTGTTTTAAGCTCGACCTATGATGTATGTCTCCGTGTATTTCAGTTGAATTGTTTCAAAGAACATGCCGATGGAATTTCTTCGGCCTCTGACGTTAACGTTAACTTTATCAGCACAATCTAACAATACAAAATACATAAGTTACAATACTGCAATACAAACTATCTGAGTTGCAATATAACAGTACAAAATACTTGATGAGTTAAAAGCTGGTATATTAAGATAATGTTAACGTCAGTTTCCTCACTCGAAAGCGATGTCAGTGACGGGCGAGCCCGGGATTTGAACCCCGCACATACTGATCCGCGGTCGAATATCTTACCGATATCGCCGCTGGCTCCAACCTTCGCTACTGGCTGGATATGTTGCGAGTTACAACATAGCAGTACAAAGTTCCTGAGTACGGTATCTCTCTTAGTGCACTGCCTACTGGCAGGTCCATGGTACATAACGCCTCCACTATTCTCTGTCTTCCGCCTTCCTCTTCATGTCCACATATGAGTGGGTCTTTATATCATCTAACATACCTAATCTCGGCCTGCCACTACAGTATAACAACACAAAATAAATGAGTTGCAATATAGCAATACTGAATACCTAAGTTACAATATAACAACACAAAATGCCTGAGTCACAATATAACAATACAAATTACCTAAATTACAATGAAACATGATATAAAATACACAAGTAAATACAGCATACAACCAGCGGTTAAAGTTGGAATTGGGAGTTTATGGAACTGTCAACAATTCCCCCCCCCCCTCTCTCTTCTTTTACTAGTCGCTAGTATGTGGTCTATAGTACATATAGACCATTGCTTGTGGTCTATATGTACTATAGACCACAAGCAGAGGAACTCGCTTCAAAAAAAATGAGCTAGTTGAACTGAGTCCCCCCCCCCCTCTCTACCTAACCAATCAGCCAGCCATGTGCACTGTACAAAAGTTCGCAGTACAAAGTTTCACTACTTCTGTCAAAACGGCAAAAGCTTTACAATGCATTTTAAAAAAGCAAACAGAGAAGTAAGCTCTTTAATATCGGTTTAAAGGAATCTCTCGTACTAGCCAATACACAGCCCGTTGTTACTGACTGACCCGCTCTGTGTTCTCTAATGATGGTTACTGCATTGATCCAGTGTGGCTGAGCTCTTGACTCGAGAGGAGAGCGGGTCTAAGCGGTCAGTTCTCGAGCTAGTGATCGACTTGAGTGACCCATGACAGTTCTCTATCTACACTCGACTACACAACTCCATTCTTACTGACACTTCTCTATCTACGCACGACAAAGATCTTTTTCGTTATTCTATGACACTCGACTACACAGCACTCTGTTCTTGATTGATACATGAGTAGAGCTAACTGGCACATCTCTATCTACACTCGACTACACAGCACTCTGTTCTTGATTGATACATGGGTAGAGCTAGGAGAGATTTGGTTAATTAGAGTTTAGAATTGTTTAATGGTGGGACATAACGCTTGAAATAGCTGCGGGAACTTGGAAAGTTCTTGCGGAATTAAGGTAAGACATTACAGAGAGCTTTTGTGAGCGCATATGTAGATATTTGTGTGAGCATTTGTATGACATTTATAGGAGCATTGTAAGGCGTTCGTGGAAGCATTTTAAGATATTTGTAGGAGCATTTGTAAACTATTTGTAAGACATTTGTGGGAGCATTTGTAGACATTTATAGGAGCATTTGTAAGACATTTGTAGATATTTATAGGAGCATTTGTAGGAGATATATGGGAGCATTTGTAAGACATTTATAGGAGCATTTGTATGACATTTATAGGAGTATTTATAAGACATTTGTAAGACATTTCTATGATCAGAAGCTGACAAAGTGTCGACCCCAGTTTAATGTCTGCTTTATTTTTGCACACATTAGCGTAGACCTAGTAGGCTACCTAGGCTTCGAATCCTTCACGTACTGATTAAATTAATAGCGTGACGCTTAACCGATGCAATCACTGCTCGTCTTCATACCACTAAGCTAACATAACTAACTTTGCAATTAGAACATTCATTAATATTCATTCATGAATATTTATATTCATTCATGAATATTAATATTCATGAATAAATGTTAATATTCATGAATACATGAATATTAATATTCATGAATATTCACTATATTTTCGAACATTCATGACGATGTCGAGCACTTTGAAGCCTCCTCAAACTCAAGCCGATAAACTGTAATTATATAATTTAAACGATGCTAGTCGAAAATTTAGAAAACCGATTCCAGTTTATTATAATGTTTACCTGTGCACTGTAACAGCCTATACTTGGTGATTAGCTGGATGTAATTTGACCTGAAGGATATCAGAATCCTGTGACCCAATGACAGCTTCAGATGACTTATGTAAATGTTTTCTATGGCTCAGTTCCAGCGCATAGCCTGTAGGCACCACCTCTGAAGACTAAGACTTAATGTTTTGCCTCAGTGATACGTACAGTAAACAAGAGCTTCAGTATCTACTTCTCAATTTATGCAGCATAAACAAGTTGCATTGGTGCAGTATATGAGATGACATTTGCATAGGCTGCATGTTTATGCATAAGTATTGTCTGGAACATATGGTAGTGCTGCTGATAAGTTGATTGCATTTGATTGATAAATTATTGTTTAGCTGTACTCAGTTGAGAATCAGTTTGTAATAAACTCGTTTTCGTTAAATTAAACTTTCATTGATTAAGCAACAACATATTGACTAACTATATTAAAGCGCAAACCTCCAGAACTCGATGACTATTACGCCTAAACCTCAGATAGGTCTCCTTCTGACTTCTTAGACGGCGGGATTAGCGCACTTGGTTTAGTTGCGGGTCAATTATCGAAGTTAAGCTGCATCGACCTCGGTTAGTACTTTGTGGGTGACCACCTTGGAAGACCGAGTGTTGGTAGAAGCTTAGGAAGGAAAAAAATCCCAGGCTGATGGAAGGTTATTCTTAAATCCGCGCCGTCTACAATTGGTGCGCCATCAAAAGGCAACGATTACTAATAACCATGGAGAGGAAGGAGGAAATGGGTCTTAAACAAGCATCTGTGCTTCCTGACCCAGTGTGCCGTTATGTTTTTTATTGTACTTAGTGAAATAGACATAAGTTTTAATCAATGAAGATCCACTCTGTACTCAACCCCTCTATAGGCCCCTCTAGAGGCTACCCTATTAGGCGGCTATCCTCTTGCTCAATTTTTAATACCACAAGTTTCATCCTACATGAATTAGGTCCAATCTGAAATAATAATCATAATAATAAAGGTTTAACGTCCGTTTAATAGAAATTTGTAATAGAAATGATATCGTGAAAATGATATAATGGAAATAATATCATAGAAATGATATAATAGAAATAATGTCATAGAAATGATATAATAGAAATAATGTCATAGAAATGATATAATAGAAATAATGTCATAGAAATGATATAATAGAAATAATGTCATAGAAATGATATAATAGAAATAATGTCATAGAAATGATATAATAGAAATAATGTCATAGAAATGATATAATAGAAATAATGTCATAGAAATGATACAATAGAAATGATATCATATAGTTTGTGCAGTACATGTAGAAGTGCAATGTCGAGTATTTCCCTTTAGTGGGTTAATTGAAGTGAATTTTAATATAATAATGTTACAAATTATTCTTTGCAGAGATTATATAAACTAGTGATATTCGACAGGAGCGCTCTACAGGCAAATCTCGAATAAATAAACGTGAAAATAAATAAACGTGAAAACCAATCTAAGCAGCGCTGCATTTGAACCAAAGTGAGACAAGGTTTCGCTGTAAGGACCTCACTCAGACACTAAGTACAGCTTCCTCATACAACAAATTCAACTCTTCCAGGTGGAGGAATATCTTAGCGATGGATTCTAGAGACCAGCCAGATGAAGACGAAGGTTACTCCGACATGCTACAGTCGATCATGGCCTCCCTCTACCCACGACAAGAAGACCCTCCCTCCAGCGTCATCACGACGTCAGAGGATGACGTCATTCCCACCAGCCAATCAGAGCACTTCTATGACGACATCTCCCATCCTGTGGCATCAGACCTTCCTCATCGTGACACAGCGCAGAATGTCTACAGCGAGAGAGTCTACGAGGAAATAGAAACCAAGGAAGGGCAGGTGGAGTGGGCGCCAAGAGAAGATGAAGACTTGGAACAGGAGGCTTCGAATTTGTTGGATCAAATTCTCGAGGTTGAGCTTCAGAAGGACGAGGAATTGGCTGGAGGTCATGATGTCGAATCCAGTCTGGATCATCGAGTGTCATTTGCCAACGTGCACGAGATCATCGTAAAAACTGGAGTGGTAGATGAATATCCAGGAAAAAGTGAAGAACTGACGAGAGAGGAACAAGAATATGTAAACCATGAAGAGCATGATTTTATGACAAGAGAAAGAGAGCTAGAGTACAGAGTTCAAGAGTCAAATTCATTGAAGAGCGAGAATCACAGTGAGGTAGAAGATAGTGGAGAGCTTCGCGATGATATTGTGGAAGCTGTCTTAGACCCCAGGCATAATGAGGACACCAGAGATTTACAGGAGTATTTACAGGATGACGTATATGATGGCGTGTACTGTCCACCTCAAGAGTCATTGACTAGTGATGACGTCACTGCTGATGACGTCACTGTTGATGACGTCACTGCTGATAGCGTCACTGCTGATGACGTCACTGCTGATAGCGTCACTGCTGATGACGTCACTGCTGATGATGTCACTGTTAATGACGTCACTGGTGAGAACAAGGAGGAATTTGAAAGAAAGATTAATGTAAGTTTAAACGAAACGTAGAAAATTAGTCGATAAGTTGTAAATATCTTCACATAGTCAGATAGTAAATATTAGCAATTTTATATAGAGCTGTTTCTTCTATTGAAACATTTTGTCGAATAGACCGTATAATAGAAGGGTGTTTAGTTTCCGCACTTTATTTTCCAATTTTTAATTAATAATTATAGAATGTACACTTTTATAGAGAGCTCTAGGCTATTCTTTACGGTTGGTTGTTTGGTAAATATAAAAATTTGAGCCAAACTTTTCTGGTATAGGCTACATGTACAGCCCAACAATATTATTTTTGTTTTTGGGTTAACTACTGGTACACAAGTATAAATGGTAAGTTAAACGCCAAAGATTATTCAAGTGTTATCTATATAATATTATGTTAAATGGCGCAGGTTTGCTATTCCGGCTTTGAGTTGAATTTGTTTTAATTTGTTCGTTTTTTCAGTATCATGTTGTTTCTTCAATGCACAGCATACAGTCAGTGACAATGTCATACGTGCATTGAAAAAGAAGACAAAGATTCTATAGGATCTTAAGTGTTAAACTGTTGTTACAAGTTATATGAAGTTAAACACTTGATAAAACTTGATTGTCCTTAACATTACAAGTGCAGAACTGTTGGAAATATACAGCATAGTATGCTTGAACCTAGCTCTATGTCACTCTCATTCCTTTCTGTTTCTACGAATATATTTCTACTCTTACTTCCTCTCTCTCTCTCTCTCTCTCTCTCTCTCTCTCTCTCTTAATAAATCTCGATACAGTACTATTTCTACCGGATTTCTTTTGTCCATCTACTTAATGGCAAGGCCTACATCTATTCAATTTCTCTCAATTATTTTGTAGATCTAGTACTGACTAGAGCTACAAAATAATTGAGAAGATTTGATTCATCGTAGCATATTTTACAGGGACGTACACATACTCAAGTTCTAGTGTACACGATTGACAGACCCATTGTGATATAGTTTAGGTATGTGTGACATTGTCAACCTCTCAACTATTAAGTCTACTCCTCTAGACTCATAGCCATGTTGAAAGCCTAATCGATGATAGCATCACACTCTAGAACTGGGCCTAGGGCAATGATTTCTATTCGTGTTAACAAAGCTATTGTAAAATCTAAGCGATATCCTTTCTAAGCCTACTTGGAAATCATCTTTGCAAAAATTCTGTAGCCAAAAAAGAAGAAAACGAAAAGAGAAAACGAAGGAATTAAGGTGTCGTTAGTATTCAAGAAATTGGTAAGATGACGTTGAGTTGCGCATTAAAGGCCGACAGAAGCTGCCTACAACTCTTCCTCCATTTTGCGTCCAACTCTTTGGATTTCTGATAAAGTGCTCAGCAATTTGACATTTCAGAATTCCCGAAGTTGCCGATAAAATCTCGACAGATCTTATTTGCAATAATTGCATAATGAGTCTTGTAATGACAGTCAATTTCTTGTCTCGAAATTTCTAAAATACTATACAATTTTTAAATCTAGTTTGATCCGGCCATCAATTTATATTATTGTTAAGCTTATTTATTATGTTATAACTTTATTAGTAATTAACTATGAAGTTTTATTCGCTGTCTGTCCATTTTGATTGTTTTAGGAGGAAGTGGTGAATGGAGAGGCAGAGGATCAAGGTTCTATTCCAGGTGCAGTTTACTATAACATTTAATTAGGAATGTTAGTGGAAATCTGTTTGCCGTCATCCTGAGATTGCGAACAAATATTTCAGCGGCATCAAAGATTTCAGTAGAATAGGGTAAATAGTAAATAGTAAAAATAGTTATATTCATTAGGAAAATTCGAGAAATACAAGAAAATCTAAATTTATAGGCTTTATTACTATAATTTCACGCTCTGACACAGTCTTGTATTATTGTAACTCAAATATATTACTTTATAGTATCTGTGTACTTTCCTATGCTTTCCTTTGCTTTCCTATGATCAGTTCCATAGGCAGTTGAAGACCTATCTTTTCCATTTCTCTTTTCTACATATTACTCATATACATTTTAGTAACGTATCTTGTCATATACTGCGCATTGAATACATTTTAAGTGTACAGTAACTAAAAGTAAGAAAGTTAATTAAACTCGTTTCAGATAAACACAGTAAATTATCTTTATGATTAAAACTTCATCTTTTCATCAAAGAGGGATCATGTCGGATGTGATGTAAAGTCACCACTAATACTACTGTATTAGTGTATTATTACTTATTTTAAACCGTTCATTGTAACTATAGCCAAGGACTCCTTCATATATAGCATTTCTATTTATATTTTATATACTTATAAAGCAGCTATATTAGACTTTATTTAGAAGTCCTCGTTATAACGTACTGTTGTTTTCAAATCGCCTCAGGATTTGTCATTTAAAATTTCATGACTTTACCCCTACGCTATTAAGACATTCTAATTGTGTATTCATTCAGACAAAGAGATCTCGAGGAAGCCGCCGCAGCCCTCTACTTCAGGCAAGGTATTGAAGCAATGCGCGTAATTAATTTACTATTAATTATGAATAATAGTTCGTTACTGTCCTCTTTATGTCCGCTTGTGTTCACTACAATACAGTCCAATTGTATAATGGGTCATAAAATATCAAAGAGGCGATTATTCTGAATTTCGCTAAGGCAAAGGAAAGCAACCCCTGAAGCTTCGGAGATAACTAAACCCAATTTTTTATTTGGATAGTATTTAACTGTTTAATATTCCATAAATTATTTCTAATTGTTGATAAATATAGCACATTAGCATTTTAATTTCTTCATATGCTAGATTGATCTTATAGTGCCCTAAAATAATGCGCACATTAGGAGCGCAGGTTGATAGTATGGGTCTTCCATTTGTTTACAATTCTGTTGATATATATTTCTCACTTCTTTATCAAATTTAAGATATTTTTTTCTTTTACGTTCAGAACTTTTAACTGAGATCTCTGGATTTAAAACGAACACGCTAACTTCTGCTCTATCCTCTCAATGGTTGATTTGCTAATGAATACAAGTGGCCAGTTTATGTACATGTATATACCAGTCAAACTTGTTGATTAATGATTGATTGATTGATTGATTGATTGATTGATTGGTTGATTGATTGATTGATTGGTTGATTGATTGATTGATTGATTGACTGACTGACTGACTGACTGAATGACTGACCCTTGACTGGCCGACTGATTGATTGAACGATTAACAGATTAATTGATTGACCGACGAATTGATTAGTTGATTGCCCGTGAGAATGATTTTCGATTTTGTGAATGATTGGTTGATTGAATGAATGACTCATTGATTGATTGATTGATTGATTGATTGATTGATTGATTGATTGATTGATTGATTGATTGATTGATTGATTGATTGATTGATTGATTGATTGATTGATTGATTGATTGATTGATTGATTGATTGATTGATTGATTGATTGATTGAGTGACTGAATCAATGACTAATTGCTTGAGAGACTGACACTGACAGATGGATTGATTGATAGACTGACTGATTGATGAGCAGTTTATTATGCGAGCGGTTGTCAAGGCCACGCCAGAGCACGTGGTGAGATGTATAGCGGAGAGTCAGAGCATAGAGGAGCACAACCCAGAGCAGGTGATCTACTCTCTTACAACAACAACAACTCTGACATCATCAGCAGATGAGAAATCTGAAGTAGAATTCTCTACCTCCAGCCATTCAACTAATGGAGCAGCCCAAAGCTTGCTACGTGTTCATTTGTTGAAGTCAAATAAATATAACGCAGACTCTAGTTAAAGATATATCACGAACAATCAGCATAACTTTACTTGTTCTTCTTTAGTGCACTGCAAAGTGGCAGGTTCAAGGTACATATTCATACTCAAAGTCTGCTTTCTCGTTCTATAAAAGCACATCTTAGATCAACAAGTTAATCCCTTCACACAGTCTATGACTTATTCATACCTTATGTAGCCAATAGCTTTGGAAAAGTATGGCTTCTGATGTGGTTTCCCGTTGCATTCCTCAGCTTTATTAGTTAAGATCGATTAATTAATAGTGTTTAATTGACTGAAGTATTTATTTATTTATTTAATTTTAAGTATTTTAGTATGTAATATTGAAGTTATTATGTGAAAATTTTTATTTATACGTTAAATCATTGTTTCTAGCGCATTCATCTCTCGGATTAAGTATTCTTTGACACCGAGGGTTCATTTCTTCAAAACAATACGTCATCAGAGGAGAGAAGATGGGCAAACGAACCCTAGACATCGGGATCGATTAGCAAGTATGCTACAAACGTAAACGAGTTATCTGTGGTAAAAAGTGAAATATTACACTTTTCGTCAATTGCTTAAGTATTTCTTTAATTGATTGATTGTTTGATTGATTTGAGACTATCTATTTGTATCCCGACCCTGGTTAAACTGGGATTCATTCACGGGATGATGATGATGATGATGATGATGATGATGATGATGATGATGATGATGATGGTGATGATGATGATGATGATGATGATGATGATTAAGTAATTCTCGTAAACGGGATGCTGTTTGACTCTCTCTGTTGCTACTGCAGGACGAATTGGTGACGTACCTGAGGGGGGAGAATGAAGGGAAGGAAATCAGAGCTCGTATTAAATCTCTCATAACCTCTCCACTAGTTCATCAGGTTGACCTAAATCATCAATCAATCACTAAATAGATTAAACATAATCCAACAAATCAGTTATTCACTTAATTCATTGCTTTTTGAAATCGTTTCTGAATTTGGAATTTTTTTAATTTTTAATTTAATCTAAATTTTTTATTAGAGTGCTACAGTCATCAATGACAACATCGAGAAAAATTGAGACAAAATCAATCCGGCAAGCAAAAAGACGGTCTAAAAACGATGCAAATTCCAAAATCCAGAAAATCCGTCCTAAGATTAGTATCGATAGACTGCTAATTTAATTAATGACTATATTGATTTACTAATACATCAATTGATTGATTGTTTGATTGATTGATTTATTGATTGATTGTTTGATTGATTGATTGTTTGATTGATTGATTTATTGATTGATTGTTTGATTGATTGATTGTTTGATTGATTGATTTATTGATTGATTGTTTGATTGATTGATTGTTTGATTGATTGATTTATTGATTGATTGTTTGATTGATTGATTTCTCAGTTGATTTATTGATTGATTTACACAGTTCAATTGGGAATCAAAGAACGGAGGGGAGAAGGTACAAGATTTCTTACCGAAATTTGTCGGGGTAGATGTGAAAAGGACTGATCGAGGGGTCCAAAGATCAAAGTCTGAGGGCGTCGTCGTCGGAAGAGAGCAGGTAGAGGAGGTGGGTAGAGAGGGGGCCATGGAGTCTTTGCCCCCCGAAAAATCCCCTGACCTCGGGTCGATCGCTGACCCTCAGATTAGAAACGCTGAACTCGCCAAAGCTGTCGGTGAGTAGTGAGTTCATAAAGGTAAAATAAAAGGTAATAAAATATAATAAACAAAAAAGGTACAGCTAAATAAAAATAACATAATAAAATAAATTTATAACCTAATAAAAGGTAAAGTTACGAGCTAGGAAACGTCAGTTTTCTCACTCGAAAGCGATGTCAGTGACGGGTGAGCCCAGGATTTGAACCCCGCACATACCGATTTCGCGACTGGCTCTAGCCTGTGTAGAAAATACAGAAACTTGTGATTTATATTGAGAGTTAAATTATGTATAAGTTGATGAGCTGAACAATTACTCTTAGCCTATTAGGAAGAGATAATCCCTGATAATTCATGATTATCCATGACAATCCATGATAGGCCTCAATAATCATTAAGAGCACCAAAATTGTGCTTTTACTAAATAAATAAGAATAAAAATAAGGGTGTTCTTACTTTTGTTCGGTACTCCATGATAATTAATGGTGTCCATGATAATTCGTGCTAATCATTAAAAACACCGAAAGGGTGCTCTTATTAAATAAATAAAAACAAAAATAAAGGTGTTCTTACTATTTTTTCACTTTATAATCTCTCTTGTATTTTATAGAAGCGGCTGAATTCAAACCGTCGGCTGCAACGAAGTCAGTATCGAATCGCACTATCAACTCTGCAGACACGAAGAAGATGGAAACAGTTGAACCCTCGCCTGTTGCTCAGGGGATATCCATCTACTCCAAACCTCCATACACAGGGTATGGTTTACTTAGCGACTACCTGAAAGTAAAAAGAATTCAATTGCACTTCATTATTTATGTTTAAAATAATAATGTTATTTTTTTTCTATTTGTTTACTCAAGTAGTTGGTTTACTTCTTTCAAAAATTTATATATAATTTATAATTTAAAATTTTATTTATAATTTATATGATACAAATGTATATATATTGTGTATTTTGTATATATTATATATTATATATTATATATTATATATTATATATTATATATTATATATTATATATTATATATTATATATTATATATTATATATTATATTATATATTATATATTATATATTATATATTATATATTATATATATATATATATATATTATATATTGTATATTATATATTATATATGATATATTATATATTATATATTATATATTATATATTATATATTATATATTATATATTATATATTATATATTATATATTATATATTATATATTATGTATATATACTTCGCCACTGGCTGGAGCCAGTCGCGAAGTCGGTAAGATACTCGACCGCGGATCAGTATGTGCGGGGTTCAAATCCTGGGCTCGCCCGTCACTGACATCGCTTTCGAGTGAGGAAACTGACGCTAACCTTAGCTTTATTAACTTTAGCTTTATATATATATATATATATATATATATATATATATATATATATATAATTTATAATATAAAAATCAATATATAATTCATATATTAAAATTTATACATAATTTATTATATTAAATTTTAAATTTATTTGAAATGGTCATCTTTCAAATTTCCTGTTAGTAGAAATGAAGAATAATTACAAACCTAGGATAGAGTTAATTCAGAACAGTTCCTCGGATCTTAGGATGAATGTGTCTCTTTTGTCGCTATAGGTCAACGAACAATGGGCACACTAACAGTTCTACAGAGGAAGGTTAGTACTTCTATTTGATTTGAAATTAGCTCAATGTACTCATCACTGATGGGTACATTGTGTTAATTGATTGATTCACTAGTTGATCAATCAATCAATCAATTAACCAATGAGAGCGTCTAGTTCCCCGTATGAAGGATACACTTTATTAAATCGATAAGAGGAAGAAGTCAATGAATGACAGTAATGTTACCTTATTAATTATTACCGTCAACATTTAAAAATCAGGTACTTTGATTGTCACTGTTTCTTTGTTGTTATTTTAAATTACTAAATCGGAAGATCTATTTGTATCTCGACCATGGTTAAACTGGAATTCAAGGGAAAAGATGATGATGATGATGATGATGATGATGATAATGATTAAATAGGACTTACGATGCTACTAGAATTGTTAACTGAAAAGTAAACCAATTACTGATTGATTATTTAATTTAGTGATTGATTGTTTTATTGAATTATTAACTGATTGATTGATTGATTTTATTGATTGATTGTTTTATTGATTTATTAACTGATTGATTGGTTTGACTGATTGATTTATTGATTGACTGACTGACTGATGACTGATTGATTGATTGATTTATTGCAATTAATCAGACACCCGAGTTGAGATTGATTGACTGATTTGATTGATTGGCTGATTTGACTGATTGATTTGATTGATTGATTTGATTGATGTGACTTAATGATTGATTGATTTGATTGATTGATTTGATTGATTGATTAATTGCAGTTAATCAGACGCCCGAGTGGAAGGCGGAGGTACAGAGGCGGCGCCTGGCGAATGAATACATCACCGGTCAGAGAGTCCCTGAACCGATGAAGCTAGCTCCTGTGCCTGACTGGAAGAGAGCTTTGCTGGAAAAACAGAAACTGAAGAAATCCGTCTCCACAGATGATCAGGAGATGACTGGCAGAGAGGTATGTCAGAGACTTTATTGCCTACTGTTTGAGCGTTCTCTCACTCTCTCTCTCACTCGCTCTCTCTCTCTCTCTCTCTCTCTCTCTCTCTCTCTCTCTTGATGCACGACCTACTGGCACGTCCATGGTACACGTATATAACGCGTCCACAGATGAGCATGAGGAGAGGTATATCAGAGACTTTATTACCTACTGTTTGTGTGTTTATGCCATTTGTTATTCTTCTACTATTTTGGGCCTGTATTAAACGGCCAACCCTAGTTAAACTGGAATTAAAGGGAAGATGATGATTATGATGATGATGATTATGATGATGATGATGATGATGATGATGATGATGATGATGATGATGATGATGATGATGATGATTATGATGATTATGATGATTATGATGATGATGATGATGATGATGATGATGATGATGATGATGATGATGATGATGATTATGACGCTGATTGGGCCTCTGCAGATTGTAGAATACAGTTTACAGATTTAAATTGGCTTAGTCCCCCCCTCCATAATCTCGTCCTTGATGACTAATTGAACTATTTAAAGTCCATATATCGGATTAAGGTTCTTGATAGTTCTGTCTTTCAGAAGTTATAACTTCGGGAGGATTGATGATTGTTTCAGAACGGCGCAGCGGAGAGGGATCAGGAACTGGAGTGGAAGAAGGAAATCCGACAAATCCTCCGTCAGAAGGAAAGAGGGGAGGGAGAGGGATTGGCTGAAGAACTTCCTGAGTGGCAGCGCATAGCCACACAATAGAATTAGATACTAGCAAAAAATAGATACTAGAGGCTAGCAAAAAATAGATACTAGAGGCTAGCAAAGAATAGATACTAGAGGCTAGCAAAAAATAGATACTATATACTAGCAAAATATAGATACCAGATAGGCCTACTAGCAAAATAGATACTAGATACTAGCAAAAACTAGATACCAGATAGGCCTACTAGCAAAATAGATACTAGATACTAGCAAAAACTAGATACTAGATACTAGCAAAAAAATAGATACTAGAGGCTAGCAAAAAATAGATACTAGATACTAGCAAAAAATATATACTAGATACTGGCAAAAAATAGATGCTAGATACTAGCAAAAAATAGATACTAGATACTAGCAAAAATAGATACTAGATACTAGCAAAAATAGATAATTGATACTAGCAAAAAAAGTAGAAATAAATGGGCCTACTACCAAAAATTAGATACTAGCAAAGGAACGATAACTGTACTAGGAATGTTGCTAAGGCTTCTGTGATAATTGAAATTTAAAATAGTCTTATAGATTCATGGACCTTAAGAATTAAAATAACATATATTTTACACCGAACGTTCCTTCGTGAACCTATTTAGCGGTAGTAATAATTTGAAATTGTTAAAGTTTATTTTATGGAATAACGTGAATTTTTATGGGTTGTCTTTAAATGAGCCTCTTTTGTGATAGTCTATTTACAATAATGTAAATAGACTGTCACAATTGAATGTCTCAATAGCGTAGGGGTAACGTCATGAAGTAAAATGTCAGATCCTGAGATGAATTGAACCCTCGTGGGTTCGAATCCCAGCCGCGCTGATCTGAGAGTAAAATCTCGGACATTCACTGGACTAGTTATACGGAAAATGGTCTAAATTGCCCAACGGTTTAACATGTGGTATTAAAAGTGATAGATATCAACGTAGTTGATCATTTCACTATAATGCGTGTTTACTTTTTACAATTTTTAATAGCTATGGTTTATTTTACAAGGAGTGTTTTAAGTTAAGTGATCATCTGTTTAGTCAGAAATAATGTAAAAGTGTGTAACTTTTAAACGGGATTGGAGGGAGGAATTGATATCACACTTGCCTCTGAAACAGGGGGTCATCGGTTCAGATCTCAGCCGGACCGTATCTTACAGTATCCCCTGTGATGCTGAACAAAGACGTTAAATTAGCTTTAAACTTGTCTTTATATTAAATACGTTTGAATATATAAGGTTATATGTAAGCATAGCATAACATAACGGCACACTGGGTCAGGAAGCGCAGATACTTGTTTAAGGCCCATTTCCTCCTTTCTCTTCATGGTTATTAGTAATCGTTGCCTTTTTATGACGCATCGATTACAGCCGGCGCAGATTTAAAATAATTTTGCAACACCCTGATAATTTTTTTAATTTGAAGTTGCCAACACTCGGTCTTCCAAAGTGGTCACCCAAAAAGTACTAACCGAAACCGATAGATCTCATTTTCGCTTTTGGACGCGCAGCTAAACCGAGTGCGCTAAATTGGCCCCGCCTGCATAGTTTATAAGTATATTACGAATATTTGAACTAAGGCCTACTGTACTGAGCGCGGCCTTTCATCTTTTGGCTACTTAACTCTTCACCATGCATGCACCCAGTTCTACGGTAGATTTTCAAATTGAAGGGTAATTGTGTAATAATATATTGGGTAATTGGTAATAGAAGTGGTAATTCGACCCCACTCTCTACTCTACCCAGTTTATTGGGATTATCAATCTATTGATTATAATTTATCGACATGGGTCAGTTAAAACTGACAGCTGCTGGTAAAACAAGAGATCACGCCTAGTAGTGTAGAGCCTATGCTGCTGTTACTACGATAACTAATGCATCCAGTCTAATAGCATAGGCGGCCGGACATTGTGAAATAGGGCTAGCATTTAATTTGTAAAATTATATTTTATGCTTTCTTAAACCGAAATCTGCTAGCTCTAAACACTTTCAGTTTAGCTTAAAATCAGCTTAAGTTATTTATAATCGTCAGCAATGTTTAATTCGTTGAATTTAAATGACAATTCTATATATTACATATAACTGGATTCAGCTAGTTATTGTCTTCTTCTTCAGTGCACTGCCAAGTGGCAGGTTCATGGTACATATTCATACTCAAAGTCTGTTTTCTCGCTCCATAAGAGCACTCCTTAGATCAACAAGTTAATCCCTTCACAACGTCTATGCCTTATCCAAACTTTATGTAACCTAAAGCTTGGGAAAAGTATGGCTTCTGAGGTGGTTTCCCGTTGCCTTCCTCAGTTAGGTGGATTAATTACCATTTAATTATGGGGGAAAATATTTCATAGTTATTGTAGGGCTGAGTAATTCACAGGGATTTCTGACAGACGTAATAATAGCTGATCAAACCAACAACACGCTGTGGGATATATGTATCTAGTGGCACTGAATATGTGATAAACAATTTACTAAGAGACATTTTATAAGAGACATTCTGGCCGAGACATTCTACATGAGACATTCTACATTCTCTGAGAGACAATCTCTTAGAGACCATCTCTTAGTAAAGAAAATTTCTCAACTTGTTGTTTGGAACCTGGTTCTAAATAAAAACATTATCAAATCCAGCCCCATCAGGAATTATGCAGATTTCAATAAATGAGCCCCCCAAGCCGCCACCTAGGAGCCCTGAGGACCGGCCCATAGGTAGCGGCAACATCTGCACCTCCTGCCTCTACAACATACCTCGTGGGGTGATCTCTCTGGGACTGCCTGCCTTCTGCATGCTCCTAACTGGGGTTGTACTCCAGGTTCTCATACAGTTTTATATCCAGTAATAATATTTACTATTTTATTATTTATTATATACTATTTATTAATTTACTAGTATTGCACTCAATAGATAGAATGTTAGAGGCTTAATTTCTGCTTCAACTAATGGCGCAGCGTCAGGAGTAGATAATGTTGATGATGTTATATCTTCTTCTTCTTCTTCAGGGCACTGCCAAGTGGCAGGTTCAAGGTACATATTCATAGTCAAAGCCTGCTTTCTCGCTCCATATGAGTACTTCTTAGATCAACAAGTTAATACATTCACAAAGTCTATGGCTTCTCCATACCTTATGTAGCCTATAGCGTGGGAATACTATGGCTTCTGAGGTGGTTTCCCGTTGCCTTCCTCAGTTAAATCTAGGTGTACTCTTAGATAAATGTAGGCCTGCAATAGGCGTGGTTGACTTGCGGGCTTAAAATACAAACTTAACTATAGGAAATGAAATATACTTGTACGTCGCAGCATTTATGTAGGCCCTATATAGTTAAAAAATGTTGTTTAAATTCTTACAGTATTTCGCTATTGTTAATACAAAATTTAATATCATTAGTAAAAGGAAAGTAAAATAAAGTAAATAAAAAACACGCATTAGGGTGAAATGATCAACTATGTCAATATCTATCATTTTTACTACCACATGTTTAAACCGTTGAGACCATTTTCAATGTAACCAGTCCAACGAATGTCCGAGATTTTACTCTCAGATCAGCGCGACTGGGATTCGAACCCACGAGGGCTCAATTTACCTTAGGATCTGTCGTTTAAAACTTCTTGACGTTATCCCTAGATTCCCTACGCTATTGAGACATTCAGTACAGACACAATAGTTCAGTGTGTAAGCGCGTCAGGCGGTTCCTGAGGTCTAGAGATCAACTCCGGTACGAGCTGATCAGAGAGTAAATCTCGGATACTCATTGGACCAGTAAAATGACCTACTGACTAAACATACTATACCACAGTGTAGTATAGTATGAAGATTGCAGAGGCAGGGGCAGGCCGAGATTAGGCATGTTAGATGATTTAAAGACCCACTTGAGGAAAGCGGAAGACAGAGAAGAGTGGAAGCGATATATACCATGGACCTGCCAGTAGGCAGTGCACTAAGAAGAAGACTACAGTGTACATGTTGTATAAAAGTACTAGATATGATCAGGTCTGATCATTCGCTACAACATTCGTCTAACTTATAGCAATTATTAATTTGTTACTTTTTATTATTTGTTTAAAATATTTTACAGATTTTCACGGTAGTGGCTAACGATACATTGGGCGGGGAGGGGGTGGACAGGGTGGCCATAATTCTACTGATAGTGGGGGGCGCATGGTCCATCCTCTGTCTCATAGCATGGGTGGCAATGTGGGTCAAACATCGCCCCAAACAGGGTCACAGAAAACTCAAATCAAATCTAAGTAAAAACGTTCAGCTTATATCCATACATACAGACGTTTACTAAATAAAACTTTCTTAACTTCATAGCTGGTTTAATTCTAATAATAAATTAATGAAAACGACTGGTAGAGTACGAATTGCCGATAGTTTCAGGATATTACAAATTATTTTCTACAAGTAAATAGTAATTTATAATTGTCACTACAACTTGACATTAATGCAACATTGTTACTGAAGTGAATTCTAAAAATTAAAGTTATTAACGTAAAATAACAATCTGACCCCGACGTGATTTGAACACGCAACCTTCTGATCTGGAGTCAGACGCGCTACCGTTGCGCCACGGAGTCAACTGGTTTTGTACTGCTTATTACTGTTAATGATTAACATAGAGGCCACGATGACCTACTTTAATGTCTGCGGGTAATAGCCTCACTATTTGTCGCTCGATAATTCCTATTTTCATTATGTATAGCTCTGCTATTGTTCGTTCAATCACAATAGCATTCTTAATCCATTCAATTTTACTGGAGCTATTTTCATTTATAAAAGTTGACAAATATATTATTTTATGAAATAAAATACCTCTGATTTGTAAAAAAAGTTTACATTTTGTGGAATTTTTCCGTTCGAATTTAGTAATCGAATCGAAACGCAAGGATAAGTTTATTACAAATGGTAAGGAAATTTATAGGACCGTTAAGTACAGTTAGCCATTTTTTAAATCTGTAATAAGTCTGCTATGCCGTTACAATTCTCTGCTGAAGAATAAAATTCTTCAAAAAAAGTCGAGATCGAAAGTGAAATTATCATTTCAAGTTATATAATTATAGAGAATAATTATGTCATTATATAACTATGCCTATGAGTGATACGATAAATAAATCCAGGCAGAGTTTTGATGAAGAAATCCCACAAGAAAGCGAGAAACACTTGACCAATCAGAGAGCTTCCTCTACACGTTGTACCCAGTGACGTCACGCCTCCGTACAAGTTAGAGTGTCGTTGATAGGCTGCAACAAAACAACAAAACTGTGCAGTGAATTCAGTAGCCTTACACAACACAGGCCTAGCTAGTGGGGAAATCTCGATTACTAATTTAAATTAAATTAAATCCAGATTAATTAAGTCTAAAGATACCGTGCTTTTTCATTAAAAAATTAAGATTTAATTCACATAAAAAAATGAAAATTTATTTTACTTAACTGAGTAATTTAATCATCATCATCATCCTCCCTTGAATTCCAGTTTAACTAGAATCGGGATACGCATACACTGTCTCAAATCCCCTCTGTCCTACATTATATCATCCATCAGTAATCCCATACTTAAGCCTTTTCCATTCGTTTAAATTTTTGTAGCAATTTCTGGAGCCTAGGCGCTCACCAACCGAATGCCCTTTCTGACGTTGGCGTGGATCTTAGTGCTTTAGTCGTCTTCTACGACACATGAAGTCACTGGTTCGTCAAATCTTCAAACAACCCACACAACACGGGGATAATTAATTAGTTGTTATTATCAAGTACTTTGCTGGTAAATTAGATGGCTAACCGTGAGCGTGTCTGAACTGATAGAAAGCCTCGAATCCTGTGGCGTCGTATCTCTCGTTCGACATGAAGGTAACACGAAAGAAACTCCCATCTGAGACGACGGTTCGAAGCCCCTTAGGACCGGCCCCGACAGTCCCGCCTCCCTGCCGCCCCGACCCGGCCTCGGTCACCCCCTCCTCGCCTAGGACACGGGACCTCGGTCCGCAGAGTCTATTCAGCTTGCGATCTTTGAGCTCTATGTTGAAGTTAGAAAATTCCAGATAATCACTGAATGTGTCCGCCTCGCAGCTGTAGCGCAGATATACGAGAAATCAGCCAATCAGCCGTTGTACATGTAGACCAATCAAATTGATAAAAGTTATCAGTGTGATACATGTACATCGTAACACATACACACATACATTTATAATTGATAAACGTTGTCAAAAGGCCTACATCGTAATACATTTCTAAATCTCCGAAGTGAAAATATTGGATTAACTGCAGAATACTAAATCGTCATTATTACTATTCTAATCCATCCTGGATCGGCACACAATTGAATCGCTTTTACTTCAATGGGAATCTAGTGGTGAACCAGCTAGTAGAACAAATAACTTACGAGACCTACCTCACATTCACTTCAAACGAAGGAACAAACGCTAAATTTTTGTGTTTATGAATTGTACAGTACTTTAAGGAAAGGTTTACAACGATTAGCGTACATCTAAGAGTTTCACCTCTAAGAGTTTAAGAGTTTAAAAGTTTAAGAGTTCTCTAAAAGTTTAAGAGTTCTCTAAAAGTTTAAGAGTTCTTTAAGAGTTTAAGAGTTCTCTAAAAGTTTAAGAGTTCTCTGAAAGTTTAAGAGTTCTCTAAGAGTTTAAGAGTTCTCTAAGAGTTTAAGAGCTAAGAGTTCTCTAAGATTTTCACCTGGGAGGGACGCCCTCTATGTCGATGTATGGAAACGTTACATGGACTCTCTCGTCATCCGCCCCGTGGAAGAGAAAGTGGCACTCGGACACTCGAGGATACAGACCGGGAAAGTTAGGAGAAGTGAATGTGCCGTTAGGATGCTTAGAGCTCTCAAATATAAATCCGCACACTGTATACAGGGAAACAAAAAATTTGCACCACAGTGTACGTTGTGGCTCTGAATGTGTTAGAAAGCAGTATTATAAGAGTCTAAATTATAATTAAAATAAGTGCAGTACATTATATTAAAGTGCAGTACAGTAAAGTACAGTAAAGGTAGCAAATTGCAGTACAGTATAACAAAACACACTACAGTGTAAGAAAATAGCTGCAAAGAGTTCACTAACGCTTAACTAAATAAATACAGTATACTACAGCATTCTTTGATATCATCCTCAAGTCAATACCCGATGATATAGTCTAAGTGACCTGAGGCGTCACAAATATATCGTCATATAGTTACAAACCAGACGCTAAATCTCTATCACATGCATTTGATTGTGCAAAGCAAGTTACTGAGACCAATTAAGTTACTGAATGTGTAAATAGCGTAGGGGTAACGTCATGAAGTTTTAAATGACAAATCCTGAGGTTAATGGAACCCTCGTGAGTTCGATCCCGGCCGCGCTGATCTGAGAGTACAATCTCGGACATGCACAGGACTGGTTATACTGAAAATGGTCTAAATTGCCTAACGGATTAAACACGTGGTTTTAAAAGTGATAGATATCAGCATAGTTGATTATTTCACTATAATGCGTGTTTACTTTTACTTTGTTTTACTCTAGGAAAATAAAAAGAAGTTTATCAGGTTCGCCATACCGTTTATTGACTTCTCATAAATAATGAAATGATCATTCATGTTCCTCCTATCACTGTTCACAATTTCACACCTCATTTTTTATAATTACGTCACATTAATTTTTTTTCCACCTGATCTGATTTGTCCGCGATTTTATTCTCTGATTATTTTCCCCAGAAGTGAGAAATCGAACCCACGGCAGTTGCATTTTGGAATAAGTCGTTGAAATTTAAGTAGGCCTACAGAACCTGACGCTCAACACACTAGGCAATATATAAACGATTATTTATTGAAATTCATATTTAAGATTTTTACAAAAATTTTACAGCACAAGCTGAGAATGATTTAGATGATTTAGAACCAAAAATGTCAAAGACAAATCGTTTGCGTCATTGTCACAAAACTCGTCAACATTTTCAAGAGCCTTTCTTAAAGTATGTCCCTTAAAAGCTTTACTGACTCTGTTCTAAACTTCATCCTTTAAAATTTACTGTAAAATATCATAAAGGCAACCTTTTGAAATAGACATTTCCAGAATTAAATTAGATTTATTACTCATTAAATTTACTCCATTCTATTCATTCTACTCCATTCTAATCAATTCTACTCCATCCTATTCATTCTACTCCATTCTAATCAATTCTACTCCATCCTATTCATTCTACTCCATTCTATTCAATTCTACTCCATTCTATTCAATTCTACTCCATTCTATTCAATCTACTCCATTCTATTAAATTCTACTCCATTCTAATCAATTCTACTCCATCCTATTCATTCTACTCCATTCTAATCAATTCTACTCCATCCTATTCATTCTACTCCATTCTATTCAATTCTACTCCATTCTATTCAATTCTACTCCATTCTATTCAATCTACTCCATTCTATTAAATTCTACTCCATTCTAATCAATTCTACTCCATCCTATTCATTCTACTCCATTCTAATCAATTCTACTCCATTCTATTCAATTCTACTCCATCCTATTCATTCTACTCCATTCTATTCAATTCCCAAACTACCCCACTTAGAGTACAGAAAAAAATAATTTAAGCTTTAAATTATATAAGGATTTATGTACGAGTCTGACATACCTAAATCTTCACTCCTAGTTCCTGAGGCTATACCGAAATCTGTTGTGACATTCAAAAGACTGATGTATAACACCCTTAAAATTTGTATCGAATTTTTTTAAAAATATAGAATAGTTTACTGATGAGTGATGTTTAAAGTTTGACATCATTCTTGGATGAGGAAACGGACCTTAAACCCGTATTATTATTATTATTATTATTATTACTACTACTACTATTTTATTATTATTATTATTTCCTCCTGCTGTTGATCTGTCAAAATAGAAAATCACTCAATTGATAGCACCCTTCTCATCGAATTATTCTTTAAATTTAATTAAATATTTGCTTGTACAAGGCAATCAACTCAAGTGTAGCTAAGAAATTTCTTGTAATTCATAATTATCACATAACTAACCATAGCAGTAGCACCCTTGATATCGATTCATTTCTAAAATAACGCAATACTTCTCAGTCCAGCAGCTTTGTAGGTTTTTATGTGAGTTGAATGTGAGTGCGTTTGTAGAGTGTTTTTCTATATTTATAATAGTTTCAACTCCAACTCATCATAGTCATATTACTAGCAAGCTTAAACTAACAATTACGACGGCAACTCGAGTCTGTCGAATAGTAATACTAGAAACGAACTAAACTCCTGCCTTGACGTTGAGCAAACTATCACCTCTTGACTCAGTCGCTCTTTTATATTAATTAACTAAAATAGTAACTTCCGTAATCTACCTTTAAAATTATATATACTGATTTATGATAGACCAGTGTAGTTCTCATGTATTTTATATATATGTGTCGTTGGTGCAGTGAGTTTGTGAATTGTTTTGCTGAAAGATATCATAAAAGGAAAAATTCAAAGAAAAAGGTTAGAGGCAGATCGAGAAAATGAATGTAAGATGATTTGATAGAACATACATATATTGAGATAAAAAGGGAAGGCTGAGTCTTGAATTTGTTGAAAGTGTTAAAAGCCATGGACCTGCCATTAGACAGTGGACTAGAAGGTTATACATATTAGCAAAAAAACTTAAATTTAGATTAAATAACCTGTAATGAACTGATACCGGGCGGAGAACCCGTTGTATTTGGCTTTTTCATTGGTCACTGAACTTCTGCTGATATAGCTTACCTCCATCCTGAATTAATCAAATGTAGATGCTCAAAAAGTTTTAAATAATTAGTAATTATTGTTCATGAATATTGATAAAATAAGTGTACTATATAGAATAGTTAGAGATTAGTAAATTTTCCATGCTAGTTGCCTATGTAATATATATATATATATATATATATATATATATATATATATATATATATATATACTATAATAGTAGACTAAAAGTAGAAAATATTCAATTTTTAATAAAGAATTATGTCATATTATAATATTTTATAATCTTCTGCATTTATATTTTATTACTACAATATTTTTAGATTATTAATTTTTTTTAAATTCAAATTCTAAATGTACATTAATGCACATTTAGAATTACAGTTAATACAGTTAATGTACATGTATGCATACCAATGTAGTTTTATTTACGAATATGCTAAATTACTTATGAGAGAGAATCGCTAGGACCTAAAACAGACGTTAAATTTTCAGTTTTAATAGTAATGTAATAAGTAATATTAAATAATTAATTAAAATAATATTGCTAGTATAATGTTCACCTGTTGTCGACGCTCATGAGCTGGGAGGGTCTGGTTAGACCACAATATACTCCAATATCTACAGGTTGACCATTGATAAACACCGTTACCGTCACTGAATCAGAGTCCTCACAGCTACACGTAGTACAATAGTACAATATGTAGGACAGTGCAATAATGTATAGTACAATAACACGTAGTACAATAGTACAATATATAGGACAGTACAATAATGTATGGTACAATAACACGTAGTACAATAGTACAATATGTAGGACAGTACAATAATGTATGGTACAATAACACGTAGTACAATAGTAAAATATGTAGGACAGTACAATAGTGTATAATACAATAACATATAGCACAACAGTACAATGTGTAACAGAGTACAGCAATGTTTAGTACAGTAACATGTAGTACAACAGTACAAGATGTACATGTAGGATATTACAGTAATTTTTAGTATAATATGAAAATCACTAAATTGTCATGATTATTAACACGATCTCTGAGACAGTTTCCGGACAATTAACACAATCATTGGAGTTTTCTGAAAATCAACTCTCCCGGACTATCATCATTAACATAACGCAACAACAATTAGAGTTCTACAGTCATCAATGAAACATCGAGCACTATTGAGACAAAATCATGCCGGCGAACACAAAAGAAGGTCCAAAAACGGTGCAAATGTCAAAATCCAGAAAACCAGTCCAAAGATTAATCTTAAAGAGCTTACTTCTCTTTCTCGCTCAGCGGTGGCGCTAGATCAATCTCATTAAAGATGATTTGGACCCTCTCCCGGCCTTGACCTTGGAACAGGTACCTGCAGGTGCTTTCATAGGGATGGGATTGGGGGGGTTTGGGGGAGCTAAACCACCCCACCTTCATCACGCTGCTGAAATATTCGTGTCTGCAATCGTTACCTACAGATTAACAGCGATTAATCAAATAACTAATGAATCAATCAGTCAATCAATCAATCTGTCAGTCAATCAATATATCAATTAACCAATAAATCAATTAATCTATCAGTCAATCCATTGATCAATTGATTGACTGATAGATTTTATAAATTAGTCAGCAAATCAATCAATCTATCGGTTAGTCAATTAATCAATAGAATCCATCGATATATCTATCGATTAAATGATTGGTTGACTATAAATTTTAAATCCAGACACTATTTCTAGCATATTGTAAACTTTACTTACCTGACAGCTGTTGATCGTTTGAAGTGTTCCACCAAATGTCATTCCTCATTCCGCTCTTTCCATCTTTCCTCTCTCCACTTCCCTCATCTTTGAAAAATTCATACGTGGCCTCAAACCCTTGACGCTGTTGCCACTCGTTTGTGATGAAATCCACATAGAGGTTTTTGCCAGACGATGTGGCAACCTCTGCAAAGTGTTGGTTGCAGTATTGAGCAATAACGGATGACGTCACATCCGGTCCATCTCGTACCACTATATAATCAGGGCTATCTGCACAACTTTTATAATTAAATATTAAATAGTAGTTAGTGTAGTTAACTGTTAGCATGATCTTTTTGACGCTAGCTCGAGTGTGTCGAATCGTAAGAGAAGTTTTATTCTTCTGAACCTTGAACTTATACACACTATGCATCAGTGATATTTTCCGTGAACGGTAATATACAGGGTGAGTAAAAAAAAGATAACACCTGCAAAAAATTTTAGTATCTCAGGCTATTTTTAATATTTTCAAATAAAACTTTTACCAATTACTAAAGGACCAATTTCTGATGGGCTGGCCAATTTTCATCCATTTTGGTACACAGATTGGCCAGTTATGCAAGTTTCAACAGAGCAACCCCCCATTTTTACCTTAAAATTGCGTTTGCTACAACGGTAAGGGCAGATTGCACTTCATTGACGAGAAGGTAAGGTTGAACTCTCAGTATTGCGTCAGTACTTTGCTTCCGGAGCTGTTTGATGATTGCCATGCTCTTCTACCAAATGGTTTCATATTTCAGCAGAATGGTGCTCCGGCTGATGCATCTCGTCATGCACAGGAAAGGATCAGCGAGAGAAACCCGGATTACATCAAGAAGAATGAATGGCCTCCAAACTCACCCGATCATAATCCTCTGGATTACCATATCTGGGGAACCATGCTGCATCTCTATCAGAAACACCAGCCGAAGCCTAAAAACAAGACAGAACTGCAGGAGGTGCTTTACGCCATTTTTAGGTAAAAATAGGGGGGTTGCTCTGCTGAAACTTGCATAACTGGCCTGTCTATGTACCAAAATGGATGAAAATTGGCCACCCCATCAAAAATTAGTCCTTTAGTAATTGGTAAAAGTTTTATTGTAAAATATTAACAATAGCCTGAGATATTCAAACTTTTTGCAGGTGTTATCTTTTTTACTCACCCTGTATATTAGAACGGAAATTATTGACCTCCGTTAAAGATAACGGAAATTAAGAATAGAAATTATTTCAAAAATGGAAATAAAATAGATATAAAAATTTCGGTGTCTTGAATAGAATAGTTACTTGAAAGGAAGTTTTATAAGAACGGAAATTGTGATAAGTTAATAGATTTTTATAAATGATTCCTTTCAATTAAATGCCCCTTTATCTAATGTCGCGAGCTGCAATTATACTGATGCGTTACTCTTTTGGAAAGACAATAGATCAGTGTACAGTAGATTAGCAGAAATCAGTAGAGGATCATTTTATTATTAGATGTTATTTGAAGAATTTTCTCTTATTATATGTAATTAAAGACAGCCAATAAACTAACACATATAATATGTATGTTCACATCTGTTAAGAGCATAGACATGTGAATACACTAGACTGCTCCACACAGTCACATCTATTGACCCTAGCCATCACATCTATAGACCCTACCTGCCACATCTATTGACCTTGCCTGCCACATCTATAGACCCTACCTGCCACATCTATTGACCCTACCTGTCACATCTATTGACCCCTACCTGCCACGTGTTGGCTCGAGATCGATGAACTTGAAGATTATCCTGATTCTCTCGTCGTCCATGGCGTGGAAGGAGTAGAGGCAGTTGGACCCCGGGGGGTAATTCTGGGGGTAGCGGGGGGAGAACAGCCTCCCTGATTTTATCTGTGCTGTGCTGAGGAAATCATAGGCACAAAGCTCCCCAGGCCTCTTTATACCTCCCTTCTGTTTGTATTGATCTACATCAATCAATCATCAATCATCATCATCTGTTCCTAGCAGTTCTGTACAGAATATAGGGCGGCAACATTTCTCCATTCGTTTCTATCATAAGCAATCTTCACTACGTCTTCCCATGAAATAAATAATGCTCTCAATCAATAGCCTGAATTCAATCTAAACCAATCAGTAGCCGCATCTTAATCAATCAATAATCTTGTGTTAATCAATCAATAATCTAATCAAGGCCTATCAAAATCATGTCACCTAAATCAATCAGTAATCTATTCCAAATCCATCAATAATCCGATCAGGACCTATCAATTTTGTGATCTAAATCAATCAATAAATTAAACATATGTTAGAATAGTAATTGATATAAACTACTGTATAAAGTAAATAAATAGATAACTTAATAGTATTCAGTATTAGTATTTATTTATTTTTTTATATCGTGTGGTATTAAAAGTGATAGATATCAAAATAGTTGATCATTAATTTTACTATAATTTATGTTATTGTAATCATAAATTTACGATTCAGCTATATATAAAATTATACTGTAAAAGATTTATCGATTGATTTATTGGCAGTAGGCCTATCTAGTTTCAGGCTCATCTTTTTCAATTTCAAAATTATTCTTAGATATTGCTAGAATTTCACAGTGTGATGGCATCATGAGATTTAAGCATTTTATCACGGATATACTCAACGATTATGTAAAAACTTATAAATCTAAAAGAGTGAATAGGAATTTATGATTTAGACATCTCAAAGGCATTTCGCAAGTTAAAGGCACGATTGCAGTTAATCGATAAATCAATTAGCCAACCAAGCATTCAATCAATCAATCAATTAACCAAGTAATACTACCAAACGAAGCAGTCTGAGCGTTAAAAACTTCATTACTCTTATGAGTTTAGATGTCATTTCTAGTTAATTTAATGAATAATACTGCTTTACTCATAGTACAGTAGGCCCTATATGATATTTATGAATAGTATAAGCCATGGATTTATATAATGTCGTAATATACGTGTAATAAATGTTATCGAAAACAATTCTTAATTTCATCTCTCTATATGTATCCTCTTAACTGTTTATGCTATATCTGTAATTTTTTGTTGTTTTTGTAGAAATTTCTGTACTGCAACTTTCTGCGGCTGTCAGATTGAACACAAATAACCGAATATATATTATTTACCACTACAGCACTACTAACATTTATTGAGGAACATGAAGGTGCCCTTGAATCCTCTATTAGATGATTGCACTGAGTCCGTATGGAACTCTAGGATGAGGTTTGGTGTGGAGGAGTAGTGGCTGTGCTGAATCATGGACATGTTTCCACATAGCTCGTAGGTCCATGACGTCAGTTCATTGACCGCAGGGTGTTGAAGGTCAAGGTAAAACCTCACATAGTCCGTACAACTGGGAGACAAACAATTAATCAGCTAGTCAGTATATCAGTCAATCTATCTATCTATCTGTCAATTGATCAATCAATCTATCTATCTATCTGTCAATTGATCAATTAATCAATCTATCTATCTGTCAATTGATCAATCTCTCAATCAATTAATAAACCAACCTATCGAAATCTATGTTGTTTGTCATCCTTATACTCGTAATAATCTAAGTTACACGTAGAGAGTATTTTGCCTACTTATAATTATTATTATTATTGGTAATTATTATTAGTATAATTAAGAATAATTACTGTTATATGTTAATTTATGAAATTTCGCAAGTTGAAAGCATGACATTAGTTAATTGATGAATCAATCAAGCATTCAATCAATCAACTATTCATTGGCCACTTTATCGATGCAATTGACATTTTTTATTATTTCTATATTCTAAGTTTCCAGTTATATTTAACTTACACTATCAACGAACTCACAGAAATTTTTAAATCCTTTTTTTCATAAAATATTTATTAGAATAACCTTCCATCACCCTGTGATGTTTTCCTTCCTAAGCTGTCAACACTCGCTCTTCCAAGGTGGTCACCCACAAAGTACTGACCATGGTCGATGTAGCTTAACTTCGATAATTTACGCGCAACTAAACCAAGTGCGTTAAATATTGCTGTTCTCTATACTCACACGTTGCTGATGGATCGCTGTACGTCGAAGTCGATGAAGGAAAGGTGCACGATATCACCATGGACGCCGCTGAACGTGTATAGCAGACAGTTGATGCTGGACCGGTATGGCGTGGGATGGTCCGGTGATGTAAACAAACCAGTAGATCTGTGGGCGGAGTCATAGGTCACACACTCACAGGCTGTCAATCAATCAAACGATGTGTCAGCCAATCATTCACTTGATCAGATCTGTGGGCGGAGTCATAGGTCACACAATCACAGGCCGCCAAGTAGTCAATCAAACGATGTGTCAGCCAATCATTAAATTCATCTATCAATATGTAAACAAACCAGTAGATCTGTGGGCGGAGTCATATGACGCACACTCACAGGCTGTCAATCAATCAAACGATGTGTCAGTCAATCATTCACTGGATCGATCAATCGATATATCAGTCAATGAATCACATGATCATTCAATCAATCAACCAATAAAACGATGTATCAGTCAATCATTCAGTTGATCTGTCAATATTTCCGTATATATTGGTCAATCAATTAATCAATCAATCGATGGATCACTAAATCAATTAGTCACTCAATCTATCAGTCACTCAATCAATCAATCTATCAATCAATCAACCAATCAATAAGTCACTCAACCAATCGTTCAATCAATCAATCAAGCGATATATCAAACAGTAAATCAAATTTGATAACTGTAAATAAGTACATGAGGTTACATAACTTGATCTAATATTAATGGTTGATTCACAGATTTCATTTCAGAGCGACAGTTAAAATAGCAGACAACAGAGCTTAATGCAGCGTCACAATGTCCACTGCACAATGCTAAGTAGGACTCAAGGTTACACTTAAAGGTCGTGTAAAGGTCATGAAAATTGAGCGAATTGATACATTTAAAAGCTACATTTCTATTCAACTTTTAAATTTAATAGATTCAAATTTAAGTAGTGAATTAAAGGAATAAATTTAACTGAAAAATCCTAACTTGACTGATGGATGGATAGATTGAGAGGTGATACCTGGATTGACAGCTGATGACGCCATATTGTAACAGATACAGTGTAGATATTGCATTACTCCCCATACATATAGTGTAAGATCCCTCGCTTTCATTCTCTTCTTTATTTATTCATTTATTGTTCAACCTACAAAATTCTAATATGCAATCCAAAATCATGAATGACATGAATACACATTTACAGTTTGATAGTCTTACAAAAGAGTTACAAAATGAAGAATAAAAGTTAGTTTTGACCCCGACGTGATTTGAACACGCAACCTTCTGATCTGGAGTCAGACGCGCTACCGTTGCGCCACGGAGTCGACCGATAGAGGTTGTTTAATAAGCTGGTTGTATCTAGATTGTAAAGCTGGGCGTTGTTATCAGGAAGTACAAAGTTGACTGATTTCTATCAACTCGAAGTTAAACTGATTCGCTAAACTGCAAAGACACGTCAACATACACACACACACAGACAGACAGACAGACAGACACACACACACACACACACACACATACACACTAATTAGTAGGCACAGAGATAGACACAAGCATACACACAAGCACACATGTATTAAACATGTATTTGGCAACTTACACGCATCACATAAACATGCAGCAATACATAAATAAGAGCGCATTTATGAATTATTATTTATGTTTGCTAGAGGATATAATAGAATAAGTAATGCGAGGGAAAAGAGTTAGAGGAAAACCGAGACTTAGGATACTGGATGATCCAATAACAAATTCATATATAGCGATGAAAAGAAAGGCTGAGGACAGAATTGGTTGAACGAGTTATATGCCATGGACCTGCCGTTAAAAGCAGTGCACTAGTAGAAGACATAAATAATATTACATACAGTATACATGTATAGTACATACACCAAGTCCTAAACAACTTCATTTGGGACTATCCCAACAGGGCTAAAACGATCGCCCGATGAGGGACTTGAACCCGCGACCCTCAGATTAAAAGTCTGATGCTCTACCGACTGAGCTAACCGGGCTCACTGGTTCAAAACTATTATATTGTTATAATATTCTCTCTTGGTGCACTGCCTACTGGCAGGTCCATGGTATATAACGCCTCTACTCTCTCTGTCTTCCGCCTTCCTCTTCATTTCCACATATGAGTGGGTCTTTAAATCATATAAAATACCTAATCTCGGCTGCCCCTGCCTCTTTTTCCTTCCATTCTACCTTCTATGACCTCTTTTAATAGACCTCCCCCCCTCAGAATGTGTCCTATACAACTCTTCTTCCGATTTCTTAATACATTTATCAACTGTCTATCTGTGCCAACTCTCTCTAGGACTTACTTCTCATTTGTGCTATAGTAATAATAATAATAATAATAATAATAATAATAATAATAATAATAATAATAATAATAATAATAATAATAATAATAATAATAATATAATAATAATAATAATAATAATAATAATAAAATAATAATAATAATAATAATAATAATAATAATAATAATAATAATAATAATAATAATAATAATAATAATAATAATAATAATAATAATAATAATAATAATAATAATAATAATAATAATAATAATAACAATAATAATAACAAAGGCCCGGCTGCTTGCTGTTTCTACTCTTCATAGTGGAGACTGGTTGAAAGCCTTGCCTTTATCTTCCTGTGGCCTCCGCCTGGATGACGAGGCAGTGAGAGTAGAGGCTGGTCTTCTGCTGGCTCTACGCTTTGTGAGCCACACAACTGTGTCTGTGGAGCATCGGTCAATGCTCTGGGCACTCACGGCCTTTCGTGCATGCGGAGCGATGGCAGAATCGGCAGACACCAGTATCTGAATGATCTGGTATGGCGTGTTCTAACTCGCGCAAATATTCCGGCCATAAAAGAGCCCCAGGGTTTGAGCCGCTCTGATAGGAAACGACCGGTGGACGGTGTATCTCAGATTCCTTGGCAGAAGGCAATTGTATCAGCTGGGATGTCACTGTGACGGACACATTCTCAGCTAGCAATCTCAGTCTTACATGCGCTGCTGCTGGCTCAGCTGCTGAAGCCGCTTCCACTAGGAAGACACTTAAATATGCCGCAGTCTCTAGCAGTTACATCTTCCTGCCGATTGCTTTTGAGACATTGGGCTCCATCAACTCTGCCGCGTCTGACTTCATTAACAAATTAGGCAGGAGAACCAGTGCCATTACAGGCGACCAACGAGAAAAAGCCTTTCTATGGCAGCGCCTATCTGTTGCACTCCAGCGCTTTAATGCTGTATGCGTTCGTGGCACATTGGCGAATGCGGCCTCCCAGAGCGTAGAGGAACTATTTTAAATATTTTTTCATCTTTCTTTTAATTTAATAAAGTCTTTTTTATCTTATATTTTAGCCCAGGGCCTTATACAGCCCAGGGCAATTATAAATAATAATAATAATAATATTAAAAATATAATACTAATAGTAATAATAATAACAGTAATAATAATGATAATACATATTATTATATTTTGGTTACGTTTATTATTATTATTATTATTATTATTTTTTTTTATAAATATAATTATTTTTTTTATTATTTTTACCCCGGTGTAAAGAACCTGGGGTTTGATAAAAACGATTCGAGCAATACGTGCTGAATCGCCGCCCGGCTACTCGAGGTCATCAATCGGCTTAAAAGAATTGTTGAAGCAGACTGCCTTAAATCTTTGCAAAGTCATGGAAAGCCTTTGCCAAAGAAAAGATGTCTCTCGCTTATCGCCGGTTTGCTCTGCAATAAGTCTGCCTATGCCATTAATAAAGTCAACTCCTTCGGGATTCATCGGGCCAATGGTTTCAATAGCCACCGGAACAACTTCATATCCTAAGGACAGATCACGGTATTTATCCAACTTCCTGGAGGCGGCATGAACAGCTGCACCACCGGCTGTGACTGAAGTCGTATTCAGGTAGGAGTTTGCCATAGTGTCAATGACCGTGACGTCCCAAACGGCATTATTATTATTATTATTATTATTACCATTAGGCCTACTATTATTTTTATTGTTATTTTTATTACTTCTACTATTATTTTAATTTTTATTCTTATTGTCATCATCATTTTTAGTATTATTTTTACATTTCTTATTGATTTTTAATTATTTCAGTTGTGTCTTTGTGTATAACAGCAGCAAGTGATTGCTGGACCGTACTTAAGTGATTCTACCAATGTAGGGTCAATCCATTCATTGGACTCAATTGATGCCAGTTTCCATTATCATCAAGAATCAAGGCGTTAGGATGGGCTAAGTCAGGAGAGAAAGGAAGGGAGGGGCTGATGTGAGTGAATATCTAAAACACGGTAAAGAATTGGTAACTTTATGCCGAACACTTCTGCAACAATCAGCTTGAGATTTCTGTCAAATGATTATTTAGCTCAAACCAACAGGACTATAATCAATCAATCTATCAATCAATCAATAAGGCAATCAAACAATCAATCAATAAGAATCTATTGTTCGGTTCCTTGCCACACAGCAATGTCAGGGATGTTTAAATCTTAATTTAGCGTCTGTTTTGAATTAATAATTGCGTTTGCTAACCTACAGCCGATCAGATCAAAGATCAATAGTTAAGTAAATTCTTTTATGACATTTACGGGCTTTTGTAGACGTTTGGTATTAAATTGCAACAAGTACGAAACATCAGATTAATGCTATCTGTTCCTCAACTGGTGGAGAAAACAGATCACAAGAAACCCTTACACTATTGGCCTACGAACTGTGTATTTAAGTACCACAAATCTATCGTATTGTATACAATCATCCATCAATCAATCATCCATCAATCAATCAGTCAATATATATATATATATATATATATATATATATATATATATATATATATATATATATATATATATAATCGAATATTGACTGTTTAAAAGCCTGTCTCTAAATCGTTATTGATGCGGCAATTGGGGCTTCAACTTGGGCTTTTGGCCACAAATGAACCGAGAACATGAGAAGCTTAACTGAAAACCCCATGATTATCAGTAACCATTCTATGTTTTGTAAAAACGATGGATAGATTAAATTATTTGACATAGAAATTGATCTATGTCCATATGAATATAATAATGCACATAATGCTACAAGCAGAGGCTGCAGGCTGAGAAGTAATTAATAAAATAGTCATTGTCGGAAGAACCACATCAACTCAACTCTCTTCCTGATTATAGTTCAATATCTGCAGTGGGCGACTCCTCCCACGCCCGCAAACAACTGATTCCGGTAGACAGGACCCTGGGATTCACAGGATTCATCCCGGATCAGATCTGACGAATGCGTGATTGGTTGTATTGTACGGAAAGAGAGTGAATAGGAAAGGCTTTCAATAGTCAATCCTCTTTCTCTCTGTCTCTCTCTATCTCTCTCTCTTTCTTTCTCTCTCTCTCTCTCTCTCTCTCTCTCTCTCTCTCTCTCTCTGCAATACTCTCTACTCTCCACCCTACGTGTCGTATAAATCAACCCAACAAAACTTAATTTTTCCTAAAGAGTTCTTTGCTGACGCTTCGCTTTCCATAGAATGTCTCTTCGTTGAGAACC